>JADLZL010004221.1:0-120149 GCA_015844335.1 Chrysopogon serrulatus
CCATATCAAAAACAAAAAATATATTCTATTTACTATGGCCAAATTGATAGTTACTAAATTGTGTTCTTTGGCTGCATGCCTAGGCAGAGACCGAAAGTTACTTTCTTTAGCTTTGTATATATCAACTCGATGTATTAAGCTTCTAATAAAAGCTTCCTTTATAAAAAAAACTTACTATATAAAAAGCTTACTATGGCTGATTACTTTTCAAAAATAAAAATAAAAAGCCGGTCATAATTCATATTCAAATTAAGTCCAAGGAGATGAAGACAATTATTAACTGGATCAGTCTCTCCCAATAGTTCTATCATGCTAAACAAATTATAAAATATATTTTAAGGTAACAACATTTTTTTTCATGATCGGGTTTTCATTCGTTTTTCATTAAAAGGAAGAAATCACGAACAAGCTACATGAGTTGATACAGGTCGATGGCAGTTCTCTCGTCTCTATTGTCTCGTGCAAAGCATAAAATATGTTTTTTAAGGTGGAAGGCATCTGGAATGAGGGAAACTAAAACTAGCTGGTGTTTGCTTGCACGAGGGCTGCTCCGCCGTGCGTCCACTCATGCCTTGGCGCGCTCATATGTGGACGGTGTGCAGCACATAGCCTTGTATTGTCCTGCAATACTGCCGAACGTTCCGGTGGCCTTGATTTGGTGTCGTCCTAGAAACAGGCGCCCCGCTGTGTCATCGCTAGCTGCAGGCAACCGACGCTTGTTCTGTCATGCTACCAGCATCTACCAAGCTCTCTGCTACCTTGATGAAGAATGATATTCACTATTCAGCAATACAGTCCGTGCCCTGTTGCTAACTACTAGTTGGAGAGTGGTCGAGAGCTGCTGGTGTTACGTTACTGCCTTAGTGCTTGTACTTTTCTCTCTCATCTAATAAAACTTTGGTTGAATTCTTAACGCGGTGTGTAGATAGGAAATACAATTACTATATATGCAAAACAATAACTATTATGCCTCATCAATAATGGTTTGGGCAAGCAAAATTTCTTTTTTTGGAGCAACAAACAGGAAAACTAAATTTCACTTGGTGGGTGTGGCTATAATTGCCTAGGATCCAATTTATCTTGTGTATATCAAACACGATAGAGTAGCACACAAAGCCCTTAAATATATGAGAGTTGTCATACGGATCATCAGAGCATGTCCTGTGCCATATGACGTGAGTGGCTATATATTGTTTGCACCAAACCGAACATCAGATGAATCCCCTCGAAACGAATTAAAGAAAGACCAAGTTAGCGAGTGCAAATTAGAGGAACCAAAACAATGTTGTTGAGTGTGGATCAGGACTGGGAGACATCTGGAGTATCTGGAAGACCTCCACATGCTGACCCTGCTAACATGGGAAGATAACTGGGGGCATACAAGCTCTAAGCCCTCGCAATTGCAGTCCCTATGGTGATTTGTGCCACGTGTCGAGGTAGAGCATCTGACGACTGTGCTTGTCTTGGCTTTTTAATACAAACGCGAGTACGTAGACATGCATGGATAGTCTAATACTAGCTGAGTTGAGTACGTAGACATGCATTTGATAGATGTGCCCCGTGGATAGTCTCCTGATTAATCCTGATCAAGGCCTTACACCACACCATACACTACTAGCCCCGGGCCGTAAGGGCCTTTAGTCCCGGTTACGGAACCGGGACTAAGGTTTCGGGACTAAATGTCCCACCTTTAGTCCCGGTTCCGTGGCCCGGGACTAAAGGTCCACCTTTAGTCCCGGTTGGTAACACCAACCGGGACTAAAAAGGGTGTCTTGTGGTGCGCCACTGGCCACCCCTTTTAGTCTCGGTTGGTGTTATCAACCGGGACTAAAAGGTCTTTTTTTTTTCTTTTCTTTTTCCTTTTCTTTTCTTTTGGTTTTCCATTTCTGGTTTATAATTATATTATTATTATTTTCGAATGCGTATTGTTCGCTGCTTGTTTATGTAGACGTGCACCTATAATTTATATAATTTAGAGCATTACATATAAATATACTATATAACACTGTTTATATATTATACATGTCCATATAATATAATATTTACACATATCCATCACGGATAAAGTATTTACAACTTAATTGTTCTCGCCACTCAAGCATCGTATAAATGATCATCTTGGTTTGGCTTGAATGGCTCGTCAGGGTTGAAGTAGTACTCGCCGGCGGGATTTAGGACTTGGTCGTTAAGAAACCCTGCGATTGTCTCCTGAATTCCTTTTAGGCGGACTTCATTCAACACCTTCTCCCTCAACCACGTCTCCTTTAGTAGACATTAAAGAAAAAAAAGTTAGAGGTATGAATAAGATTTATTAAATAGCAAAAAATAACTGAAATGAACTTATTATATATATATGTTACATACTTTTGCGTGCTCAAGATTTGTTCTTTTTTTCATACACCGTCGAAATTCACGTAAATAGTAGCCACACAAATTTTCGCATACGTGGTCGGGCGCAGAACCTCCATTGAAGTAGGATAGGCTTTGAAAGTGGCGCTTTCAAATCTGGACGGTGTTTCTGCACGAACCCAGCCCAAACCCTAGCAATAAAACGATCATTATTAATTATCTATTACCGAGTTAAAGAGCTGAAACTAATATTTAGAGATCGAAGTTACCCTTTGGATAATATCTATTATTTCTTGGTAATCTTCCAGTGGTTTTCTCAATGAGTCATAGATTAGCAAATAACTTTGCCAGAGATCAATCACAATTAGTATCCAATGATAGCTGCATTTTTATGTAGGCAAAATAATTATATATCTTCATACTGATCTGATTAATTGGGTTAATAGAATGTACGCACGATAACGATACTTACTTAAAGTTATAGGGAAAGAGTATATATCTTTTATCCTTTTGATTGATCAGGTACCTCCGCAAATTTCTCTCCGTTTGAAGTCTCCACATGACATACGGAGTGTTGGGATCTTTGAATACAACATAAGGATCTACAAATCCAATCTCCTTGTCATTTCTAGCTCTGAGGTCCCTCATCATGTTTCTGCATATGTATAGCCGGTTTCTGTAATTAGTTATACATATACATGCTAAGTTAGTGACATTATTAAAAGAAAAAATCACTTACAGACAGAAGCAGCTGATTAGAGCTTTGTCCAGAGCGTCCATGTGGCATAGCTGGTGTAGCTCATTAAACTGAACATAAATAACATCATCACCACGGAAGTAATGATGGTTTCTAACTCGGACGCAGATATAGTCATCTGCTCTTCTGCCACACGCCGCAAGGTACCACTGGTTTAGTAAGTACATCTGCGTGCCAAGTTTGCTGAATGCCACGGGGTTGAATAGACTCTTGCCATATTCATATGTCTTCTGCCAATGATCAATTTCAGGAGCACTTTCAATTGATGCTCCAGCTATCATTTGGGATAAGGTAAGACCAGTGTCCGCAAAAAAGTTTCAAGATCCTCATAGTTCAAACCTGGAGGTATCTGCTGGTCTAGCACGTCGATGTTTGAACCATATTCATTCCCAACGACTAGCGGGGGCACTGATTGCTTTGATTGTTCCCCGAGCTGTACTACACCCTTGCGTGCTCTTTTCTCTTTCTTCTTCTCTTCTTCTAGGGATTTGGTTAGAGTGCGCTCATAGTCAGATAAAGATGATGATTCTTTCTGAGCTGCACGCCTCTTTTTTTGTTCAGCCTCAACCTTTTGCCGTAGAAGTTCTGGCTTTACTAAGAGGTAGGGCTTCTCAGGGTTTCGCCTGGATTCTCTTTCATCCTGAAGTCTTTTGAAGAAACTGTCCACATCAGACTTTACCGAAGCATCTATTTCTGTAGCAGTCTTCTCATAGGACAGCTTCTTAGGAATGATGGGTTGTTTCTTTTTAGAGGCTTGCTTTTTTGGCGGCGGGGCGGCCGACACATTTGACGATCATGTGGCTGGCCTCTTCTTCAATGGTGGGTCCACCGGTTTTGGTGCTGGAGCCACGTGTGGAGGCGATGGGGCGGCCGGTGGGGGTGTTGGAGCCCGACGTGGAGGCGAAGGGGCAGCCGGTGTCGGTGTTGGAGCCCGAGGAGGTGGCGGTGTTGGAGCCCGACGTGGAGGCGAAGGGGCAGCAGGTGTCGGTGTTGGAGCCCGAGGAGGTGGCGGCGTTGGAGCCCGAGGTGGTGGCGTTGGAGCCCGAGGAGGCATTACAGCCTGAGGTGTCGGTGTTGGAGGCGATGCAGCCATGTCTTGCACTGCCTCGTCATCACCCGCAGCACTATGACATGTTGGTGACCACCTGTGAAACCAAAGAGGTATATGAGTAATATAAACCGCTAACTAAGGGAATGCAAAATAAATTTAGTGAATAAATGTATCGTCAAGTTTCATCCGCACCTAGGGGGAGGTTCATGACGAGGAGGTGGTGGTAGACTGCTAGGTGATGCCCCAGGAATAATGATGTAGCGCTTGCGCCAACAAATAAAAGCCTTCTCTGCTTGTCCTAGAGTCTTCTCTCCATCACCTCCTTCTATCTCAAGCTGCATATTTTCGAAGCCTTTGACAACTCTATCCACCGAGACACTAGCATATCCAGCTGGAACTATCGCCCCATGGATTCTTGGTGTCTTCATAGGGTCGATATGAGTTACAACACCGACAGCAACCATGACTGTGGCAGCCCCCTGTGGAATATGCAGCTCACATGATGTCTTAGCTTCCGTGACGTCATCCACCGGAAAGCGCAGCCCCACGTCGTCTTGAATAGTTGGCACCTCCGTGGAAGCGCAACTGCTTTTCAACTGACCGGGGGGCTAATGTTCACTTCAGGCTCTGATGCAGTTTGTCTTTGCATAGAACTTATAGCTTCCTGCACTTGCCTTTTGATTTCCTCGTTCATTCTCTCTTCAAGCGCTTTCTCTCGCGCTATCGCTTCACGAGCCGCTTCACGTGACTCCATCACCAGTGCCTCCAACCTACGCAACCGCTCTGCCTCCTCTTCTTTCTTTCTTTGGCGGCTTCTATACGTGGGTCTATCTTTAGGGAATCCATGCTCCCACGATATCTCCCAATATCCTCTTGTTCGCCCACCGTGTTCAGCAGTCTCAAGGGCGTATGTCAGCTCATCCTTCTCTCTATTTGGCTGCCAGGTGCCACTTTCAACTAATCCTCAGGCATAGGCCATTCTTTGTCCCACTCTCTGCAGCTCCTCGCCGTACACAACCTTTCCGGTCTCTAGGTCCAGGGTTCCCCCATGATCGAAGAACCAATACTTGGCGCGCTCAGGCCAGTGCAGTGATTCTGGTTCCATCCCCTTGTCAACAATCTCCTGTTCCAGCTTCTGCCACTTGGGAAATAGCAGTCCGGTAGCCACCTGAACCCAAGCGATGGTGGTATTGCTTGTGTCTAGCATTTTCTTGATTACGGATCATCCGTGCCTGACCCTCATCTGAGTTCTTAAACTGTACGAACTCATCCCAAAAAGGCCTCAACTTGACGTAGGCCTTGTTGCTGAAATCCGGTGTCCGGTTATGTGCAACAAAAGTCTTGTGGAGTTTCTTCTTCCAAGCCTGAAATTGTTTGGTCATCTTCTGCATAGCCCAGATTTTAACCTTCTCCTTCAAAGCTTCATCCTGGGTATCGAGCGTGAAATATTGAAGGATATCTAGCCAAATCAATTCTTTGTCACGATCTGAGACAAAACTAATATTGGAGTCGTCTTTCCGTTGCCTCCATTCTCGAGCACTGATCGGGAGCCTTTCTCTTACTAGGTATCCACAGTGCGCAACAAATTTCTTTGAATGTTCCCCAAGTACTTGGCCTGTACCCTCGTCGAATTCCGACAGAATGTACCGACCCTCCAACGGCTTCTTCGGGCCTCGCACTTTTCTACTACCCGGAAGTCGACGCCAAAACCGAGGGCTACACAAACAAGTATAAATATATTAATACAAAAGCCATTCAGTTTAATTTCATGTATATACATATATACTAGATTGTAGATAGACCTCATCAGGATTGTCTCCCACAAGTTCTTCATAATCGGCATTGACTCCCATCATCTATTTGTTCATTGTCATCACCTTGGACTTGGGGATTTTGATTGTCATTGTTGATTAGGTCCATCATTGCCGCATCCATGTTATCATTCGGATCGGCCATTTCTGCAAAAGTTGTTAATTAAAAGATGTTAGAATTCAATTTGTCATGTAGCGCCACAAGAAAGTTAATAAAGTTAAATAAAAGTACCATTAATAAAGTTACTTCATATAAAGTTACATAATAAAGTCACATGACATGAGAAAGTTAATAAAGTTAAATAAAAGTACTACTAATAAAGTTACTTGACATAAAGTTACATAATAAAGTCACGCCACAAGAAAGTTAATAAAGTTAAATAAAAGTACCATTAATAAAGTTACTTCATATAAAGTTACATAATAAAGTCACATGACATGAGAAAGTTAATAAAGTTAAATAAAAGTACTACTAATAAAGTTACTTGACATAAAGTTACATAATAAAGTCACATGAGATGAGAAAGTTAATAAAGTTAAATAAAAGTACCATTAATAAAGTTACTTCATATAAAGTTACATAATAAAGTCACATGACATGAGAAAGTTAATAAAGTTAAATAAAAGTACTACTAATAAAGTTACTTGACATAAAGTTACATAATAAACTCACATGAGATGAGAAAGTTAATAAAGTTAAATAAAAGTACTATTAATAAAGTTACTTCACATAAAGTTACATAACAAAGTCACATGACATGAGAAAGTTAATAAAGTTAAATAAAAGTACCATTAATAAAGTTACTTGACATAAAGTTATATAATAAAACCAGGTGACATTACTATTATTAATGAAGTTACTTGCCATTCTATTAAAATATTACAATATTACAAAACCTTAGATATTATATTATAAGTTACCATGAATAAAGTTAATTATATAATAAGTTATACTAATAATCCAGTGTGAAGTTACTAGACATAATTATATTATAAGTTACACTAATAATGTGGTGACAAGTTACTAAACATAATTACATTATAAGATACCATGAATAAAGTTAATTATATAATAAATTATACTAATAATGTGATGTCAAGTTACTAAACATAATTATATTATAAGTTACCATTAATAAAGTTAATTATATTATAAGTTACACTTATAATCCAGTGTCAAGTTACTAAACATAATTACATTATAAGTTACATCGCTAGGTCGTATTGGGTCGTCGCTAGGCCGTGCCTAGGTTAATCGCTAGATCGTATTGGGCCGTCGCTAGGTCGTATCTTCGTTCGTCGGGGTCGTGCCTTGGTTCGTCCGGTTGTCGCTAGGGCGTATCTTTGATCGTCCGGTCGTTAGGACGTCGTTAGGTTTCAAATAAAACGAATTGTGATATACGTCGTTCGTCGAGTGTACGTGCATGGAGATGCTCTCGGCTCGATGGCCGGCTACAACACACATACATGCATCGTCCTGGCTCGATGGCCGATGCAACACACATACACGCATGATTCGCGGCTCGATGGCCGTCCAATAGAGACGCACAACCTTGGACAGACCCTTCGACGGCGTGCAGACGGCGGCTCACCCTTCGACGGCGTGCAGACGGCGGCGCGGGCCTCTGGCCGGAGGAGGAGGAGGGCGGGCGCCCCCGGACCGGAGAAGAATGCGGGGTGGTGCGCGCGCGGGGCAAAGGCGCCGGAGAAGATGGCCGCAGCGGGCGCTCGCCGGCCGGCGGCGGCGCCTCGGCTCGGGAACGAGGGAGGTGGATGGCGGCTTGCTGGTGCTCCCCTCGACCACGCGCGGGGCAGGGCGCCGGAGAAGATGGGCAGCCGGGCGGCGCAAGGAGGGCTCGAGGGACGAGCGCGCGTGGTGGCGCGAGGGAGGGCTCGGGACGAGCGCGGTGGCGGCGCTCCTCCGCTCGGGACGAGGGGTGGCGGCGGCGGCGCCTGGGCCGACGGGCGCGCTGTCTCAAGGCCGGAGAAGAAGGAGGCAAAGAAGCGGCGCCGGGGACGAGGGCGAGACGACGGCGGGAGCGGCGGCGGTTAGGGGCAAGCTCGATCTGGTGGAGTCGGAGGAGGAAGACGATCGTGTGGTTATATACCCCAGGCACCCTTTAGTCCCGGTGCCGCCCACCAACCGGGACTAAAGGTCTTTTAGTCCCGGTGCCGCCTACCAACCGGGACTAAAAGTCCAACCTTTAGTCCCGGTTGGTGGTTGGCACGGGATTAAAGGTCACCTTTAGTCCCGGTTGGTGGTTGGCACCGGGACTAAAGGTGTTTTCCCCAACAAATATTCAGATTACACTTTCTTATTTATATATGCTTACAATAATTAGTTTGATTTTGTTAATTGTATAGTAAACAAAATATTAGGTATTAATTTCTTAAAAAATAACAGTTCCATTTCCCTTTGTCTAATTGCTTTTTATAATAAATTTTGGAACATAAAATCTTTCTTTCCTTTATAATAGCAAACTTAAATATAAAAAATAATTAGTATTTTGTTAATGCAAAAATGTATTACTTAATTTAAATATCTTAAAGTAGGTGTTTTTGATAGAAAATTTATTTGTGCATTATTTAAGCGTAAATTTTATTCATTTATCATTATTTTTCTCTAAAATCGTGTTATACGTGATATTCACCATTGCATCGAATTATTTTTTAAAGATTTTTTGTTTTCTATTTTTTATGCTTATAATAATTAGATTAATTTTGTTAATTGCATAGTACATAAAATATTAGGTATTAATTTGTTAAAAAATAACAGTTCTATTTCTTTTTGTCTAATTGCTTTCATAATAAATTTGACAACATCCACACCCACATTTATACCACGCTGAATCACACGGTTTCCACACTGCATGCCACATCCACATTTACTCCAGCATCCTTTAATGAATTTTCTGACAAGATGACCTTTACAGGGACCTGGTGAGGCTTCATTCATCAAGGAATGCTGTCTTAAGCAGGCCCTCAGGTGTATAGGGGAATTCACCCCCTGTTACCCTGGCACAAGCACATGGAACTGGTGCTGACAAACAGTTGCCAAAACAATCAGCGCAACAATCTTCATCACTAATCCGAGCGATTGGGATATTGACATAAGCATTTTGGAAGATAAGATTTCTTGGTACATAATAGAAGGATGGAGGACAGGTCTCACTACCAAATATGGACATAGCTTGTGTCTGAAAGTTACAGTGTGCAACTGGAGAGGGCTGTAACTTTTATTTTGATTTATAAATAAAGCACATAAACATATGTACAGAATACACATTCAGATGAAGCTGAAAGAATGACAAATACTCCCTCCATCCATTAAATAAGAAATACTAATACAAACATCTTAATAAGTTACAATTCTCACATACGCAATCTCTAATACACTCTATTTATTAAGCATCACTATTTATTAGACGGGCACAGTAGTGATCTTCTTTTTGACGTATGTTCCTTGGTCATGACCTTGACGTAACCATGGAGTGTCCTCAGCATTTATCATGATGCTCGGATCTTTGGTCACATTGAAAGGCGTGATTCGGTCATCCCTTTCATAATCTTCAGAAATATCTGACTTGTCATCAATTCCCACAATGTTTCTTTTCCCTGAGAGAACTATATGGCGTTTTGACTCATTCGTTGATTTGTTGTCATTTTTCTCTCTCTTCTGTTTTGTAGACATGTCTTTCACATAGAACACCTGATTCACATCAGCAGCAAGGACGAATGGTTCACCTTTGTAACCAACATTGTTGAGGTCCACTGTTGTCATTCCATAGTCTTTGTCAATCGTTACCCCGCCTCCGGTATTCTTGACCCATTGGCACCGGAACAAAGGGACTTTAAAATTAGGTGCATAGTCTAGTTCTCAAATCTCCTCTATGCGGCCATAATATGTTTGTCTGTTTCCATTCGGGTCGGTGGCGTCAACGCGAACCCCACTGTTTTGGTTCGTGCTTTTTTTATCTTGGCCTAGGGTGTAAAATGTATTTCCATTTATCTCGTACCCTTTGTACGTGATGATGTGCCATGATGGTTGCCTAGCCAACAAATACAGTTGCTCATCAATCTGGTCATTACCCTGACATTCTTTTCGTAACCAATCACTGAAAGTCTCCATATGCTGACGCATAAGCCAAGCTTCATTCTTCTCTGGAAACTAGGATCGTAGAAAGTCCTTGTGTTTCCTGACATACGGCTCTACCACGGATGAGTTTTGAAGAACTGTGTAGTGTGCTTTATTGAAATAATCATCCCCGTACCGATGTATGTTTTCTTTCCTATTGTTCACTTTCCACTCAGTCTCCCCTCGTGTCGTGATTCAGGAACACCAATTGGGTCAAGTTCAGGAATGAATTCAACACAGAACTCAATGACCTCCTCTGTCCCATAGCCCTCTGCGATGCTTCCTTCTGGCCTTGCACACTGGTGAACATATTTCTTCAGGACTCCCATAAACCTCTCGAAGGGAAACATATTATGTAGGAACACAGGACCAAGAATATTGATCTCCTTGACCAGATGAACTAGGAGGTGTGTCATGATATCAAAGAAGGATGGAGGGAACACTAACTCAAAGCTGACAAGACATTGAACCACATCATTCTGTAGGGCAGCAAGTTCCAGTGGATTGATTGCCTTCTGAGAAATTGCATTGAGGAATGCACATAGCTTAACGGTGGCCAGACGTACATTAGGAGGTAGAATTCCTCTTAATGCAACTGGAAGCAACTGCGTCATAAGCACATGGCAGTCTGTAACACCCTAAAATTGCATTTTTCAAAAATAGGAGAAATTGAATTTGTTATGCAACTGTGTGAGTGCATTTAAACATAGTTAAACCATTAATTTTCTTAAATTAAAATCCATCATAAGGTAGAGACATGCCTTTTGCATTCATCTTTGGTGCATAATTATTTTTGTATTGTGTGGCTTTTTCAATTTCCAAAAAGGAATTCAAATTTGTATTTCAAAATTCGGCTTAAACAAAAGAAAAAGAAAAAGAAAAGGAGTAGAACTCTCCCTCCCTCCATTTCGGCCTGCAGGGCCCAACTCTCCCTCCTTCCCCCCTTCTTCTTTTTTTTCTCTGCCCAAGCAGCAAAGGCCCAACACGGGCGCCCTTCTCTCCTTGACGCCCGGCGCCGACAGGTGGGTCCCACCGGTCAGCCACCGCCCGCGCCTTCCTTCTTCCTCCTCCGGCTCCTTCAAAAAATGGAAGCCGGGCCTTCCTTCTTCGATTGAGCTCGATCCGAGCTCGGATCCTTGCTTTCCTTCGCGGCCGTGGCCTCCGGGCTATAAAAGCCGGTGCTCCGCACACCACCGCCTCCACCTCTCCAAATCATCCCGGCCGCCCGGAACCCTACCCGTATGTTCTCGCCTCAAGCCGTCGATCCGCCGCCGTTCGCGGCCGAGCCGCAATCACGCCGCGACGCCGTCGAACCTCTCCTCTCTCTTTTTTCTTGCCTTCGGTCAAGTGCTAATCGCCGCCGAACCTGCGGGGGCTTCGTCGTCCGCCCCTCGCCGTTGCACGCCGTCTCCGACCCTCCTTTGCGGCGCCTCCGGTGAGTTCGCCGTGGTCTCCTCTACCTCCCGTGCCTTCCCCACCGAAACCGAGCGCCCTAGGGCCATATCCGCGCACGCCGACGAGCTTTGCTCGCCGCCCCGGCGATAAGCGCCGCCGTCGGGTCCTTGTTCCGGCGGTGTTCCCCTCTTTCTCCCTCCGATCTAATCGAGCCGTTCGTTTTAAATCCTACGGCTCAAGATCAAAGATACCCCTTCGCGGTCGATTTTGCAAAAGAGACCCTGAGTTCTTTATATATATAACCCGCAGTCCTCTGTTCAATTTAAAAACCGGATTTTATTTATTTTAATTCGAAATTCAAGTTTAGATTATCTACAAGTTTGCCACTAGTTTATTTTGAGTATAACTTCTCCAATTTAGCTCCGATTTGATCCGTTCAAGTTGCGTTAGATTCGTAATTTCATAATCTACATGTTTATGGTACTGCTAACCATGTTTCTCAACTTTTAATTTTATTGTTTAATAAAATTTATAAGTTTTCTACATGAAATCTAGTGTAATTCATAACTTGTCCGTTTTAGCTCCGATTTTGGTGATCCAAACGTCTGTGTGATCCTAGCGATGCGTAGATTCGTTTTCTAAACTTTTTATCTTTGTTTTATGATATTGGTGTACTGTTCTAATCTATGCTCTTGTTTGCTATGCATGATTGCGCTTGGATGATTGTATGTTGATTGTTGTGGAGTATAGACGGTGAGCAATACGCTGGTGATCAGGAATACTTTGACGAGCCGTATCACCAAGGTTTCGTTGAGCAAGGCAAGTATAGCATGGGATCATCCTTGTTACCTATTCACCATTAACTATTAAATTCATATTGCATGTGTCTTCCTTGTTTACCCCTAAGGATTTCCTAGCATTTGTATCTTGTACCTTGACTACCGTGGGTTTATGCATTTGGGTAGCTTATGCTAGTGCTTAATGAATAACCATTATGATCTGTAACATGATTAATGCTATATGCAACAAAGGTTTAAAACTCGCTTTTTAGCAACGGAAAATTAAAGGGGAAGAGTACCTGTTTGCTCTTGTCCTCCCTAAGGACTTATCTGTAAGTGAGCACCCGGGACTTACAGTACAACCGTGGGGGCTATATGGCTCTGGCTTTAGTCAAGTATGAGGACCCTCTTCTAGCTTGTTAGAGGTTACCGAAAGGCGCAAAAGGGGCTTTACACGATGGGCATAGCGTGGCTTCTGTCCTCATGTGTTGCTGCTGCGGTGTGAACCATTTGGAAGGGGGATTCTATGTCTGCTTGTCGAGGAAACCTAGCGGCCCTAACTTGTTAGACGAACCTTTGAAAGACTTTATAGTGAAACCCTGCTATGCACCTCGGCAGTGTAGTTTGGGAGTAATTAACCCAAGCATATGGGAATCACGACTCACGGTGAAAGTGTACAACCTCTGCAGAGTGTTAAACTGTTATAACAGCCGTGCTCTCGGTCACGAGCGGCCTGGACTTCTTATAGAATAATGATTTATGCGCTGAAAACTTTTGAGTATTGTTTTGCTATACTTTAATCATTGTTTACATGATCATATGGTTTAATTGGGATTTATGCTACTTGTTGCTATTCACATATGCTAAAATTGAGATATGATAAAAGTTGCTAACCGCTGTAAACCGTGTCAGCCTTTTGAGCCTCATTAACCCCATGTTATTCTTGTTAAGTACGACATGTACTTATGCTTGTTTATTCCTATTACTTGGAAAATCCTGGATGGGTAACAGATAATCGTGTCTATGAGGACTCTGATGAGGACTACTAGTCTTGTGCTTCACCAGTTGACGTCCCCCGTGGCTTTGGAGTCTATCGGAGTGCTAGTTATCTTATTTTCGTTTCGCTGAGACTTTGAATAAATTTATGTAATAAAGTACTATTCGTGATGTAATAAAGGCACCGAGCTTGATACTCCAGTGGTTTGTCTCTATATGTGTGTGATTGATCTCTGGGCACACATATGGTTTTGTATTCAGTTTTATTCTTAAAACTGGGCATACGACTTTAAGTGCAAAAATTTCTTCTCGGACACATTTATTATACGTTTTATATTAGAGGAGAATCCAGATGGGACCTTAATGCTGCTTAAGCATTCAAACATGATTTCTTTCTCTTCATTGCTAAGAGTGTAGCTAGCAGGTCTTAAATATTGGCGTCCATCATCTGTCTTTTCTAGATGCAGGTTGTCTCGCTCTTTCATACGCTGCAAGTCTTGTCGTGCTTCAAGTGAATCCTTAGACTTCCCATACACACCCATGAATCCTAGAAGGTTCACACAAAGATTCTTTGTTAGGTGTATGACGTCGATCGCATTCCGGACCTCTAGGACGTGCCAATAGGGTAGCTCCTAAAATATTGACTTCTTCTTCCACATGGGTGCATGACCCGCAGCATCTTTTGGAACTGGTTGGCTGCCCTGTCCCTTACCAAAAACTACTTTCATATCCTTAACCATCTCAAATACATCTTCTCCAGTTACATTTGCGAGGCTTGCATCGGTGGTCTGCCTTACCTTTAAAATGCTTGCCTTTCTTTCTAACTGGGTGATTCATAGAAAGAAATCGACGATACCCAAGATATACGACCTTTCTGCATTTTTCCAAATATATACAATCAAGGTCATCAAAACAGTGTGTGCATGCATTATATCCCTTGTTTGTCTGCCCTGAAAGATTACTTAGAGCAGGCCAATCATTGATTGTCACAAACAACGGTGCTCGTCGAGGTCGAAGTGTTCTGTTTGTACTCATCCCACACACGAACACCTGTTTCGCTCCATAAAAGTAGAAGTTCTTCAATTAATGGCCTTAGATAGACATCAATGTCATTGCCCGGTTGCTTCGGACCTTGGATGAGCACCGGCATCATAATAAACTTTCGCTTCATGCATAACCATGGAGGAAGGTTGTAGATACATAGTGTAACAGGCCAAGTGCTATGACTCTTTGCTCCGCTCACCAAAAGGATTCATACCGTCCGCATTTTAAAGCGAACCTTAAGTTTCTTGCGTCTTTTTCAAACTCGGAAATTCTCTGTCTATTGCTCTCCACTGGGACCCATCAGCAGGGTGTCTCAACATGTTGTCTACCTTACGGTCTTCTTTGTGCCACCGCAACAACTTTGCATGGTCCTTATTTACGAAAAGGCGTTTGGACGTGGTATTATAGGAGCATACCACATAACCTTTGCGGGGATTTTTCTTCCGGGACGTTCTTCCCCCTCAACATCGCCGGGGTCATCTCGTCTCGATCTTATACCGTGATGCTTTACATACGGGGCATTCATCTAAATTCTCGTAGTCCTTGCCACGGTGCGGGATGCGATAGTTAGGACATGCATGTATCTTCTAGATTTCTAATCCCAAAGGACAGACGACCTGTTTTGCTTCAAATGCGTAGTGGTAGGCAATTCATTAGGGTTCGGAAGCATCTTTTTTTGGATCTTGATGCTGTCTAAATGCCTTATCGGATACACCATTACAGTGCCTTCCATTTCAACAACTCCGATGTATTGTACTTTTTTTTTTTGCCCATCCCGGGCGGATGGGTAGAGTAATTTCTTGTGATCTTCTAGCATTCGGTCAAACTTTGCCTTCTCTTTTCACTTTCACATTCTTTTCATTGCATCACGAATGGCATCACCAAGAGCATCACCTTCACCAAGAGCACCTCCCTCTTCTTGACTTCTCCCATTCTTTGTATCATCAAAGCCACCAAATTGAGCAATAAGGTCGTCGGGGCTCGGTTGTTCTTGTTCTTCTTCACATTCTTCCATCATTATCCCGGTTTCTCCATGCTTGGTCCAACAAATATAGTTTGGCATGAAACCCGACTTCAACAAATGTGAGTGAATATTTCTAGAGCTAGAATATTCCTTCAAATTCTGACACAAGGCACATGGGCAACGTATGAATCCATCCCGCTTGTTTTCCTCGGCCACTCTTAAAAAAATAATGCACACCATCAATGAATTCTTTGGAGCGGCGATCGGCATTGTACATCTAACCATGTGTCATTTATGCGCATTGCAACATAAAGTATGATAAGTTTCTAATTTTTACTACATATAACCTAAAATTCTCTATTTCTAATTGTTCTCATCAAGCAAAATTAAAAGAACAACAAGTTCTTTATTTCTCTAAATAATCAAGAAATTTGGTAGGCATACTTGTTATAATTAACTAATTAACCCGGTCACAAATTATAAATTAATGTATGATAAGTTTCTAATTTTTTATAAAAAAATGAAAGTAATAAATAACCTAAAATTCTCTATTTCTTCATTTTCTAAACAAGCAAAACTAAAAAACACCAAGGTTATTTATTTTTCGAACTAATCATAAAATGTGGCATGCATACTAGTTTAAATTAACTAATAAATCCGATCACAAATTGCAAAATAAAGTATTCTAAGTAACTAACTAACACATAACCTAAAGTATTTATTTTTTGAACTAATCATAATAAAAAATTCTCCATTCTTATTTTTTTCTAAACAAATTTTATATTCATACTTAGTTATAATTAAATAATCCTTCAAATAAATAACCTAAAGTATTATCAAATATTATCAAATATTATTTTTTTTAAAAACTAATTATAATGATAAACCATAAATTTAGTACTTTTCTAACTAACCAAAAAAAATATGGTAGACATAATAGTAATAAATGGTGTATACTAACTTTTAGGGTCTTAGTTGTAGTTATCTACATTAAAATATTTAAACGATGAAGTGATTGGAGTTTAAAATTGTGTAGAAATCAAAAAAAAAAAAAACCACACATGTATAACACCACAAAATGAGATAAGTTGTTGCTAAAACTTAAGAAGATGAAGTTAGTAACCTCTAAACAAGTAAATAACGGCGTAGAAGTGATGAAATAAATCAATATCCGGAGATGTGAGCACAAATCAAGCAAGAACACATGAAGAACATGAAGAACAAAGAAGAATGTGAGCTCGGGTAGCTCGGCCAGGGGAGGAAGAAGGATTCAAATATGGTGGGGGGGATTTAATCCCGGTCCCTAACACCAACCGGGACTAAAGTCCCATCTTTAGTCCCGGCTGGTGTCACCAAGCTGGGACAAAACCTTTAGTCGGTTGGTGTTACCAACCGGGGACTAAAGATGACCCTTTAGTCTCGGTTGGTAACACCAACTGGGACTAAAAGTCCCCCTGTAGATGCTTGACACCATAGCCGTTGAGCTGGGGACTTTTAGTCCCGGTTGGTGTTACCAACCGGGACTAAAGGTATTTTTAGTCCCGGGCTCTAATTTTTTGGGAGCTATTGCTCATTTTGCCCAAGTGACCAAAGACCTGTTCTGTAGTAGTGATAGAGATGAGTTGCATGCGTTGCTACCTTGATGAAGAATGATATTCAGCAATACAGCAACCATCCGTGCCCTCTGTTGCTAGTTGAGTGTACGTGGTCAAGCTGCTGGTGTTAACTAGTGCTTGTACTTTTTTTTTTCCTCTCATCTAATAATGAAACTTTGGTTGAATTCTTAATGTGGTGTAGGTAGGAAATACAATTATTATATGCAAAAACAATAATTATGCTTGTTCAATGTTTCAGGTAAGCAAAATTTATTTTGGAATAAAAAACAGTATAACTAAATATCTTCACTTGGTGTGTGTGGCTATAATTGCCAGGGATTCAATTTATATTCGGTATATTAAACACAAAAGAGTAGCACACAAATTAAATGAGAGTTGGCATACGGATCCGAGCATGTCCTGTGCCATGTGACCGTGTGCTTGAGTGGGCTATATATATTGTTGTATTTGCACCAAATTAAACCGAACCTCAGATGAATCCCTTGGAAACAAATGGAAAACCAAGTAAGTCAGAGAGCACAAATTAGAGGAATCAAAACGTTATTGTTAAGTGTTGTTCTGGATTGTGAGACATCTGGAGCATCTGGAAGACCTCTACAGGGTTACTTTGATAACCTGGGAAGAGTACTTGGGGCACACAAGCTCTACGCCCTTGCATTTGCTTTCCTTGTGGTGATTTGTGCCACGTGTCGAGGTAGAGCATCCGACGCCTGTGCTTTTCTTGGCTTTTTAATACAAACGCGAATAGGTAGACATGCACGGTCAAGTATGCCTCCACGGACACACGTCCCTCGGCCTCCTCCGTCGTCATGTCACCTCGACTGTTCACCACCCGCCGCCATCCCATAGAGTTCACAGCACGTGCTACCGCATCGATCCTTGTCCACCGCTGCGGTTCGGCATGCATCAGTGTCCCTCGAGGAAGAGCAGCTGCGTGCGTAATTCACATACTACTATATACTAGTATAATGTCCGTGCTAACGCTACGGCAACAATTCAGAGATGCATATAAAAACAACCAAATGACTACTAAATAATGGTATTTTTTTTTCATAGTTTAAGTTTATAGAAATGCCACCAGCTCTGCCGTAAGGCTCCTCTGCAGCTATATAGATGCTAGCAGGTATAAGCATACAACCATAATAGCAAACCCATAAGGCCATAAGGTAACACCTTGACGTAATTGCATGAGATAGTAGTTGTTCAGTTAGGCAGGGCTGAATGCAGATCTTTAACTACCACACCAGAGCATGATGATTAAGCTTGAAACAATTCAATTGTCATGCAAAGCAAACCCAACAGAAGTTTCATGACCTGACAAACAAGTGCATGTCATCAACAAAAAACACAGTAATTCCATGTTTCAAAAAAGGACTTTTGAAATGTCTTGGCTGTTGTAGGTGCCCGACAGTGAAGTCAGCTGACCAACATGTCCTGAAGTGACATAATGGAGATGGGATCATCCTATTTAGGTAAAGACACCATCACAGACTGAAAAAAATCTGGACAGTTTGCATTGAAGGAACCAGAACAAAGGTGCTGCCTACAAGTAAAAGATAAAGTTGCTCAGTATGATATACATACCTTAGGATATAATGAAAGTAAATGAATGGCATGGCTTGATGGACATTCATTTTTTAATAGAATGAAACAACACAATCAGTTTGTACTCAAAATACACAATCTATTGTACATCAATTTGTCGCAGTGATAGAAAAGCGCTCTAATCCTCCCACCACTCATGGACAAATAAAATAAAATGAGGAACATAAAGAATCAATAGCAGTAATAGGATTGGGCAACCAAGATCTGATCTTACCGATAGATCAATCAGTAAATCTAGCTCCAACGGAGAGAAATCAAAACCTGACTTTAGTGTTAGGAATGGAAAAGACATAAGAATTCAAGAAAAGGACATGAACATGTACAGTGACCCATCCACGCCCCATTTTTTTTATAATAATATGCAATCAGGAACTCCCATCCATTTCTCCATCTGGGTTTCAAATCACCTAACTGTTGGTAAAGAAACCAAAGATGAAAGAAGAGCACTACAGCCAATTGGTTTGAATCCTTTAGAAAATAATTAAAACAACAAGTTCTGCACAATACCTTTACTGGTATTTTCCATTCAAGTGCCTGCAGTGAGGAGCTTAGTGATTTATTCTAGCCACAAATGACAATAAGCTGCCGAATTGGGTTTGCAATCTTCTTGATAGGACCCATGCCCTCTCCATCATCCCTTGCTAAAATCATGTAGCAACGCAAGCCCCTGAGATGTAACTTTCAAAAAAATCAGCTTAACACTCAAGGGCTTGAAGCGCATAGCTTAACAACTGACTTAAGAGCATCACTGTCGATACAGAAACAGGGTGCTTACATGGACAAGCATTAAGCAAATATCAATAAGCATCGAGCCTTAAGTACTCGACAGCCTTAAGTGTTCGAGAAGGAAAATTCCTACTCCAATCAATTAATGAATCAGTAGCTACCACTGTGGAATGCCAACTTGCTCTTTAACTGACCACAAGTCAGCACCAATGACGAAACTCATCTAGGAAAAAGAAAACCTCTAACAAAATGCGTTTTGCTATTAGAAAAACAAAAGAAACAAATCAAAGTATCCAGAACTATTTGTTTCGGTTCCTGTTCATCTCCTTGAATTACCAAAGCAAAAGAGATTAGAAAATTTAATCGGGCTGCTTGGCAAGACACGGATGAGACCGGACGGCAATGATAAAGTATTAGTGGTGGTTAGCTGGTGCTGCTGAACAACTCGAGCACACACTCCAACCGCAGCAGCACAGAAATTGAAATGAAGAAAGAAACGAAAATCACACAGGAGCATAGATGAGAGCACGGACAGATCCATGGAGAAAGAAAATGTGGTCTGACATCATGGAAACTGAGATGAGGGGAAGGGGATGATGATGCAGAGGATGAGATGGGGCGTGTGTGCTACCTTTGTTGAGGAATCCGCACGGGAGATCCACGGTGGCGGCGGTAGCGACGGTATCGCTCGCTGGTGCCCGACAGCGGTGTTCGGCGGCGGCACCTCTACCCATCTGCCGCCTGGAGCGACCCCACGTACATGGAGCCAGTGGTGGACCCAGGTTTAAAAACCTGTGGTGCCAAACTAGTAGATTTGGAGCTAGTCAATGTAATATACAGTGGCAAACAGTAGTATACAGTATATAAGTTATGAAAAAGCTGTGGGGCCACCTGGCCCCACAGCTTGAACGTAGATCCGCCACTGCATGGAGCGATGGAGCCCTGGAGGCTACAGACGGCCGGCTGCACGCATGGGCATCGCTGCGTCCCTTTGCCCGCGGCTACCGGCAGCCTGCTGCATGCGCCGGCACGCCATACGAAGTTCCTTCGCCTGCCTCGCCGCTCTTCTCTTGGATGGATGAAAAAAAGAAAAAATGGGGCATGGAGGAACGAGGAGGGCGAGACTTCGAACCCTGCTCGCGATGGTGTGTGCGTGGGCGGAGGAGGGTGTCAAGCGCGTGGGTGAGTTTGAAGCCTGCATCAAACTTTCATTCACAGCCATCAGATCACGTGTGAGTGGTTTTGCAGCCCTCGATTTTAATAGAGACGAATTCTTGTGTATAATTTCATGGGTACATGAAGTTTAGAGCTCTTAGCGGGGGACACTATGTTTGGTGGATCTAAAATAATTTAAGTTTTTAATTATAGTATAGATATAGAAAAGAGGCATCGGGGTCAGCTTAATTAGCAAGATTATATTATGTGTGTCTCTGCAAGTTCCAGCCGTTTTCTAGCATTGTCAAAAAGTATATGATTTGATGAACGCTTAGCATCCTTGCTTCTGACGCTGTGACTCACAGGTTAGCCGAAACCCACACTTTTATGAAATTCCAAGCCAATTCATAGGCTACAACTCAATGCCAAACGAGAAACGGGTAGTTTCAACATCAACATATAATGGAACAGATCACCTGCTCTGCAAGAATACCAGGAAAAAGTGTGGTTCTTATATGTGTGCAGAAGAAAGTTTGAATAGTTCTTTTCAGAACCACAATGTTTAGGCTTTCTGTTTCAGGCAGTAAACTGAGTACATTGATGTTTTAAAATGGAGCAATAAACACTTGTAACAACTCTTAATAAGATCTATAAGTAACTCGAATTCTAGCACCAATAGACACAATATTTTTTTAGAAAAAAATATATTTGGTACTAGCTCTAGCTTCATTTTTTATTTAAAATGAACTACTTATAATTTTGAGAAGCTAGTACCAAATACAGTTTGAATACGTACAAGAGCTAATTGCTAGCTAGCTAAAAAAGAACAAAGTCGTTAAAGATTTTCATGGCCAAAAACAAAGTCGTGCAATAGTTGGATGGGCAAAAATGGCTTCTTTTTCTCATTTTATAATATGTTCTCTATATTATACTATTGAAACTACCATGAAAAATTGTTTTACAAAATTTTAAAAAATAAAGGTCAAAATTTTGGGTCATTGTTCATGTAATATTTGTATACGTACAAGAGCTAATTGCTAGCTAGCTAAAAAAGCTAATTAAAATTAGGTCTAGTGCATCCTATTCCTATCAGGAGGGCTAACAGGAGTTAATCTTTTAGCAAGTCTTGAACTAATTATTAGCCAACCTCAACTAATTTGAGCTATATTTTAGTCCGACTAGCAACTAGTGATAGCTCATCCAAACAAGCATGAAATATGTTATGTGGAGGATGCTATGTTGCTTGGCTCAACAATGAGCGTGATTTTTTACACAACAATAATGAGCATGAAATAGTTTGGTTTGATCGAAAGATCAGAATAGAGAAGAGTTGGGTGTAAATTGTAAAAGGCAGCTCCCTCTATTTATTAAAGATCTGTAATGATAAAAGACAAGTTAATAATGTAACTTTGAAGAAACCATAAATACAAGATGAGTCTACAATATCAATTTGCCTTTAATAGGTCCGGTCAGAAGAAAGGGAGGGTGTGAGGTTAGGCCTGAGGGGGTTATATATATGCACTATAACTACTCACACATTATTAGAGGAGACATGACACATATTGTAACCAAAGAAACAGGGGGGTAACGTTCTTGCATGGTTGAATTATATATCACTAGGATCGAAGTAGATAGTGATCTAGGAATGGGAAGCATCGTGAAGTGGCCGCATAGCCCCAACTGTTTGTGTGGCCGTGTTCGGGCGGACTTAAGTGCCTCATCATCCCAAAGAAGCCTCTGAGGATTAGCGAGTTCATCATGTACGTGGTGGCTAGTTCGTTCGTCGTGAGCGCACCGTGCAATATGATTAGTATGTGTGACGCTGGTAAAATGGTAGGCATGCTCCGGTGCAAGACCTGGCCATGAGTCAGGTCCGCCCAACAAACATGAGAATGTCGTCGTGCGTTGGAGTTGCTTCTTTCTGCCGTCGGTCTGGAAGCCAATGGCCATGGTGGTCTCGTCGCGGCGCGTGTTTTCACCGCCAGCAACAATCTCGAGCGCAGCTAGTGAACTATGGCCGCACACGTCTGCTTGGGAAATGGGAATCAGTCAAGAGCGTGCGCCGTGCGCTCGGGAGCGGCACCCATATAAACTTTAAGCTTTACGAAATACCCATGTGTAAATGAAAAAACAGAAAAGTGTAAATAACATTTCTTTTTGGAATCAATCCGTGCGGCAGCACCACGAGGACGATGCGACCCCAACACATACATATCATTTACATGCAATGCAGACTAAATAAAAACTAGAGCCTGATTGGTTGGAAGTCAAATTTTAGCTAAGCTAAAAAAAAGACATGTCCAAATAAATGAAATAATACTAAATAAATCATTAGTAATCAATCGTCTTTTTGAGCTAATGATCAAAATAAATGAATGACTTCTTAATCATCCTGTACCATAGCATAGCCCAGTAAATAAATATAGAACATCTTAGGCCCTCCATAATATGTTCCTGAAAAAAGTGATGCTTTAGATTTATAAAGACATTGGAGTGAGATCGATGAGATTTTAGCACCAACTCCAACCATTGCAACAAGTGAAGCTAGATTTCAGCAATACTAGAAAATGCAATGCAGACTAAATAAAAACTAGAGCCCTGATTGGTTGGAAGTCAAATTTTAGCTAACCAAAAAAAGACATGTCCAAATAAATGAAATAATACTAAATAAATCATTAGTAATCAATCGTCCGATCAAAATAAATGAATGACTTCTTAATCATCCTGTACCATAGCATAGCCCAGTAAATAAATATAGAACATCTTAGGCCCTCCATAATATGTTCCTAAGTGATGCCTAAAAGAGGAGAGATATGATTTTAGCACCACTCCAACCATTGCAACAAGTGAAGCTAGATTTCAGCAATACTAGAAAACAGAGAGCGAAGCAGGTACGTGAGCCAGTCCCAGTGATGCCAATAGATAAAATAATGTTTTCTTCATTCACCGCAATATAGCTTTACCTTGGTTGTATAGGAGTGCATGCAGCGGAGGCGTGTTGTACTGTCCACATTAACTTTCTTGGTGGGTCCTATAAGTGATGCTTTGTGCTGGTGAGGCAGAAAGAGTGGTGCCAGAATTTACATGTGGCAGATACCAACAATAATGGACAGTACTCACATTGTGGCCGAGGGCTTTAGAGTGAAGTTTCTGCTTTATGGTTTAATTTTGACAACATAGGAGAGTTAACAGAGAACAGTTATCGACCATTTCTATTGAAGCAGTGAAGCACAATAGTGGATAAATACTACATGACGATGACATATGTTGAAGGTGACAGGTGCATGCACCTATGTAAATTATTCTCACACGCCATAAGCATACAACTGTGAGCAAGTTCTCCTGCCGAGCATTACGAACTTAGGATGGTATTGAAACAATGCCGAAGAAGGCCTTGAGCCTCTCGACCTCCGCGCGAGCTATGAAGTTGAGCTTCACCACCACGTCCACCGGGAGGATGTTGCCGAAAAGCGCATAGTCAGTGATCTGCAGGCCAGGGTTAGGGTTGCTGTAGGCATTGATGGCGATAGCGGTCGAGTTGCCGATGTTGTACTGGAAGTGTAGCAATCCCTGTGGGAACACGAAGAGGTCGCCCTTGTCTAGGTTCTTGACGTAGGGTATATTGGTCTCCGCGCTGATGAAACCGACGGAAAGACGTCCGTCGAGGACGAAGATGACCTCTGAGGCTCTCGGGTGGGTGTGCATGGGCACGACTCCGCCTTGCTGGATATCGACACGCGTGAAGGCGAGGCCGAGGCCATTCAGAGCGGGGAACTGTTCGACGGTGGCGGAGGCAAGGCCGGTTTTGAAGGGGGCGATGACCGGGCCGGATTTGGCTAGGGCGTTGGAGTAGAAGTCGTCGGAGTTGACGACAACCTTGGGTTTGCAGGAGTAGCCGGACGGGTTGTCGGGGAGGGCCAGGTTGCGTTGGTGGCGCAAAAGTCCTGGGTCAGAGCGAGGGAGGAGAAGGGCATGATCAAGGAGAGCAAGGGCAGTAGCACGAGGTGGGCGACCATGGCCTTCGGCGCCATGGTTAACCGTGCCGGAATCCCCGGCTAGCTTACCACACACTGATGGCTCCTTTCCTTGTAGGTCGTGCAAGCTTTAGAGCAAGTGTTTGGATATATGCATTCAGCATTCTCCAGGTCTCTTTACATAGGGGGAGTTTAGTGTATCACGTAGTATGTCCTGGCAATGCAAGTGGCAAAGCATTTAAAGGCGTACGTATAGTGAGTTTGACATCATGTCACGCGAGTCGCATCTACGTACGTGCCACGTACATGCATGCCACAGTTAACGGCATGCCACGGTTGAATCGTGCGTGACTGTATGGTCAGCAAAGGTCGTCGAAAAGTATGCGTACAGTACGTGTTTTCTCAAAACTAACCAACGTACTACTAGTAGCGTCACGCGAAAGCCCATCCACGCATTGGGCAATACTTGACAACGTACGACTATACTAGAGTACTAGTACTAGTAGCGTACGTACAAGGAGGAGGGGGTACGCAGACGACGGGCAGGCAAATGCATGCATGCATGCATGCCAGCGACCCCAAGCAGGTCAGTTCAAAATCAATTGGGCTGTTCTTTTTCAGCAGATTGCTTTGATCTAGTCACTTAGTAACGAGCTCTTCAGCATGAGAACATTTAGCATAGTATACCTTCTGTTCTTACTAGCTAGTTGCTTGTTATGGAAGTGCTCGTCGGAGGGAGGACCGTTGTTGATGAGCAGAAAAGGCTCTGCCAGTTACAACTGGTACAGAAAGTGTTTGTACAGGCGGTGGTAGAGGCATTTATACAGGCGGCCAAGCCCACCGCCTGTACTAGGGGTCAGTACTAATCGGCCCACAGTACAGGCGGCGGGCTGTGAGCCGTCTGAGAATCTAAAAGTTTCTCAAAAAATTAAAATATTTGATCATCAATTCCATTTAACCTAATCACCATTAATAATTTTTTTCAAAATCACATTAATAACAATAATAATTGGATTACCTAACTCCGCTATTGTGTAATAAAATAACATAAGATAAAAATTTATATTTAATTATTGATATACTCTTATTGTGATAGATAATCTATGTATCCCAATTTTTCTTCTATTATTTAAAAGTTTAAATATCCTTGCAAATCTATATCTAAAAATTGTTAAAAATTTATATTTATAAATCAATGCCTTGTAAAAAAAAAAGTATAGACTATGAAGTATCTATTATGTCTATTTTGTAGAAAATAAACACAAAGAATATAATTTAGTATAAAAACTATTTACTATTAGATATATTAAACGGCATAAAATTTGAGCCCGTGCGGAGCATGGGTTGATGGACTAGTATATTTTAATGGAATAGCATTTAGTCTTAATATAGAGAAAAGCACTACATTCAGAATAGCTGAACATTAGGATTGGGAGGCGTCGTGAATCAATTCTACAGGGCTGCAATACACAAAAGCACTCCTTAGCTCAGTAGCCGTCGAATCCATGTTCTGGATGGAATCCATGGCAGGAGCGATGACAGATGAATCGCCTATCACAGTTGGAGCAGCGGCCGTCGGCTGTTCGTGGGTCTGGCACTGACCGTAGCGCTCCAGCTATGTACTGGTATCAATTATCGATTTTGTTGTCACTCACACAGACGGCGCAAGCAGACCAAGAAGACCACTCCTTTGAATCAAGCACATGGTACAAGAGAAATAGGACACACACGGCCGACCATGTGTGCAAGGCGCAGGCACTCAGCTGGAAAAAGACTTATCTGTCGAGGAAGATGTCCAAATCTTGATATTACCAAAGCTCAATTCCAGATTTTGACTATAAATGTTTTAAAATAAATATTTGACTATGGATCATGTCTCCTACGCCTACGGGTCTTGTTAATATTGATTGATGAAGGTGGTGATCAAGTTTAATTTGCAGCTGAGTTTTGTCTAGCCATTGCAAATCAATGCTATACAGAGCGGCAGCTCGTTCCTCTGGTCTGGTCTAGATCTGCCGGTGCCGGTTTATCCATGCATGAGTACCGGTGGATCAACTCAAGCCAATTCCATCAATTGATAGGCCCGGCGGACGAGCCATTCTCTTCTGTAACTGATATGCAGGCCTACACGATCACACAACGTCTAGGCCTTCAGCATGCAGATGAATATGTGGACGATCAAGGGCATACAATTTTGAGAAATCTTATGTGTAATTTGTTCACTTAGCATTGTCGTCGGTCATAATCATATTTAGCATTGTCATCCTAATCCACTTATTAGCCAAGCAATAATGTAATGTACTAGTATATCGTTGTCTGAAGTATACTTCTCATTTTACTTCGATATATATAGGACAGGACACAGTAGGTTTATATTCAGAGTAAAGACTGCACTGCGTGGCTGTTAATTATGGTTGTTGCATGCACCAAACCGGTTCAATTTGCCTTTATTAAATAGCGAAACATGGCGTGCCCGCAGCGTTATATTTATGCAGTCTGAAGAAATAACCATCCAGAGCTTTCACTTGGTAGCTGAGACGTACTGAGAGTGAGAGGCCGGGTGTGACGAGATGTTCTTCAATACGTTTCAAGCTGGTGATGAGACTAGTAGTGAACCTTGCTATATGTATGCTAGCTATTGGATTGAGTGGCACCGTGAAGCAGCAATGCTCCATCTCTTGCTCCTGGGTCGCTAGTGGGAAGCCATCACGAGCGTATTGTCTCAGAACGCGTTTGGTCGCCCGGTGGCGGATTCCATGGCGTTTGTGTATGTGCACTGCGTGGATTCAGAAGCGAGAGGCCACTTTGCAGTGGAGCAAGATCGAAGGTGCTGGCTATCTCCATTGCCTAGCCTACAAGGGAAAGCACAAGCCGACGAGCAGACAGGTGGCTGATGATGACCTGCAAGACGAGCAACTGCAAGACGAGCAAGACTGCCAAGACAAGTGACTGATGATAACCTGCGAATGGGTCAAAGGAAGGCTCAGTATGGCTAGGTAGAGCCTCTGCCATAGTTTGGTTTTAGCGTGCATCGTTTTAAAAGCATCGAAGGAATATGCTTATGTGATAGTGTTGCAACATTTTTAAAAATATGTTCGAATTTGAAAAGGTTGAGTTAGGACAAAACCAAAACAAATTGTTGGCGGGGAGTATTGTGCCTAAGGGGAGCGAGACTGTAGGATGAGCGGAGGTCCCCCGCTCGGCCGGGGGTTCAGACCTCCGCGCGAATCTGGGCCCCACCAGAATCTCTTCCTCTCCAACTGAGCCAGTTAGTGAGACAGTGCTTGTATAATAAATGCTATTATTAAATTTTTTACCAACCCTTACAACAGTGCTGAGTCCTCCCTTTTATAGGTGAGCTCCAGGCAGTTCCTCTTTGGACTATTACATATCTGCCCACCAAACCCTAGGGGTAGTTTTGGCCTAGCTCTAACCGCTATTTTTCTTCCCAAGGGCAGCATGGACATCTTCCCTTGTTCCAACGTGGGCCGGGCCACATCTGCGCCTTCATCCTTGTCTTCTTGGCGAGCTTTGGGCTTAGCCGGAGGTTCGGACCTCCGGCCGCGCCCTGCTCTTGGGGCGATTGGTTACCACTCTTTGGTAACCTTCGCCTCCTGATCTTACTCTGCCGGAGGTGCGGACCTCCGGGCACGCTCTGCTTCTGGGGCGGTTGATCACCACTCTTCGGTGACCTTCGTCTCCGGGTCTTGATCTGCCGGAGGTGCGGACCTCCGGCCCTATTCCGCGGAGGTTAAGACCTCCGCCTCTTTCTCGGAGGCGAGCCCTCGGACTTCCCCTTCGGCGGGCTCCGCCTCCCGATCTCACTGCTTTCGGAGGTTCCCTTTCCCGAAAGCAAACAAAAGAAGTTTGGAAATAGCAAGTGAGAGGCTCGGAGAATCTACAGGGGACCTTCGCCGTGGAGGCGGAGGTTGGGGCAGAAATTTTCCCCCAACATTTCCCCCTAGAGCACTTGGGCTAGCGCTTGAGGTAGGCCAACGTCCTCTGTAGCCTCTGCTCTGTGGCGGAGGTCCCCCTTCCCCCCCTTTGGAATTCAGCAGCGCCGCCCACGTGTCACTTGCTGATTGGTGCGTCGTGCGACGTGACTTGATTTGACGGTTTGTCTTCCGTCTCTCGGAGGCCCCCCCCCGGCGCCTATATAAAGGATGCTCGAGCCGTGTTTGCCGTACGCTCTCTTTTCTGCTTTCGCTTTCGCCAAAGCTGTGGCTTCCGAGTTTCCTTCGCCTCCACTTAGGGTCTCCTTCTCGGGTCCCTACTCTCGGCTTCTTTGCGTCGAGCCGGCCCGGGTGGGCGCGCCGTTTTGAAGATCTGCATGGTGGATAGCGGGAGGCTAAGGAAATTGAGGATAGTCGGGATAGTCTTTCCGGAGTTGAAGCTTCATTTGTGCGATTTAATACCTCCGAGTCCTTTCTGCGGAGATGGCGGGCAAGAATGAAAGGATCACTTATGAGATTGGCCGGAGCATCGTCAACAAGATGATGATTGACAATATGGTGTCGAAGGTTGGTTTGAGAAGGACAAGGTAAAACTTCCTGGTTTGGAGACCGTTCGATCCTCCGAATAAGGATTATGCGGTTGTTTTTTCGTGATTTCTTTGTTTGTGGCCTTCGCTTCATTCCCCGCCCGGTTTTTGAGGGAGGTTCGGATGAGTTTAACGTCCGATTCATCGCCTTACTCCAAGCGGTATTGCCCAACTTAGCAAGTTTGCACGGGCACATGAATCCTACGGCGCTACGCGATATTGACGACTTTTGCCCGGTACTATGAGCTGCGAAACAGAACAAGAAGTTTGAGGGTGCGATTTGTCAATACGGTAGTTGCTCCTTCTTCCCGGCGAAAGCGAGGTTGGACCTAGGTGTGAGCTGTCCCTTTGTCGGAAGAACAAGTGGGACAAAGATTGGACTTTGAACCTGGTTCTACGTCGGGACTCCAGGTTATCTTGTGGAGGAGGATGACGGCAAGAAGGTGACCCGGTACCCCTTGGCCTCGGTGATGACCCCTATGGAGCCGCGGTACTCTATCCCCCGCCCCAGCCAAGTTTACGGCTTCTCATACAGCATGTAATCGGGCCTTCGCTCTTGCGTGCCGGTATTCCGGAGGTCGCGACCTGGTGGAAGAGATGGTGGCGGCCAAATGCTGGCCGCTTGCGAAGAGCAGACCTTCGTTCCATTTGGAAATGGTTCAACTTCCTGTTTTCGGAGATGCGGGTGGTGTTCCGTTTCCTCGGTTTGGTTTGACGCGCCCGGCGAACAAAACCGACGCTGCCTTCGTTCGAGAGTTGGAGGCTAATGTTTATGAGATTGTTGGGGAGTACTCAGACAAGGAGTATCTTGCCCGCCGGACGGAGGCCGGGAATATGCCCCGCTTGAACCGTGTTTTGGAAGAGATGGGCGTTAAGTATGGAGATCACCACATTGCTGCGAAGCTTATTGCCGCGATCCGTGACAAGGAAGGCTGCTGCTGCTGGAGGTCCGCCCAAGCGATGCCCCAAAGCCTGCAGGTCGAAAACGACGTGGGGCTTCCTGCGGTCTTTGGTGCGGGTCGTGGAAAAAAGCTCCGTTCTTCTGCACGCAGTGTTGAAGCTTCAGAGCATGTGGAGGCGTCAGAACCTGCGGAGGTGTCTGCTGGTCGGGCTGCATCCAGCAGTTCATCTGGGTCAGCTGCTACCTCTTTGGCCCGCCATGGGCGTGGCGATGAAGCGGAGGCCTTGGTGCAAGCTCCCAAACTTCCGGAGGGGCGTGCCTCTTCAAAGAAGGCGCCCGTTGAAGCCGCCGGGCGTCGGCCCTCTGTTGCTCCTTTGCCGGTGTCACTGGGTGCTTTCTCCGATGATTCGGAGGACTCGGTTCATGCCGATGCCGGCTTTGGTGGGGAAGCGAAGGTTTCTTCTCGGGAGGGGCGCCACGTGCGTGGGGGCTTCACCTCCGCATGTCGGTGGTCGGTTCGGAGGTTGCTCGGAGGCTCCGCGAGGTTGCACCCGTACCACCGCGGGGATCCGATTGCGCTTTGCTCCTCGGTTTGTTTCGGGAGCTTCGGTGCGGCTGGCGATGCTTTATGTAAGTTCCAACTCCTTATTTATTGTTCTTCCTGTTCATGTGGCCTTTTTATGACCTTATTCGGTGGGCCTTGCCCAAGTACTTGCGAGGGATAGCGAAGGCGCTCCTCGATGTTGATATGGGTCGGATAGGCTGGATCGGTTCTCTCGGTGCCTCCCCCTTTCTTTGGTACCGTTTGCGGGTTTCGGCGGCTCCGGCGAAGGTTGGTGCTTTGTCCTTGTGCTTTTGGGTTGTTTATGCTGTTTATTATGTTGTATAACTTTGGTTCAATCGTCGTTTCCTTTGCGCTTGGTGATTCCATGCAAACCTTAAGTGGGTGGAGCTACGCCCTCCATAGTCGCACCCGGCGGCTTGGAGGTTTGATTTTTCTTTTGATTTTTGTCTGCGTCAAATATTTTTGCTTATGCCCCGAAATTTTGTTTGGCATTAGGTGGCACTCGCAGTACTTGGAGCGATTGGACTACTTGACCTTCTAATTTGAACCTTGAGCAAAGCAGGCGTGGTTCGTATTTGGTTTCATTTGTAGTTTGATAACTTTGTATCTCCTCTTGGCTGGTTTATTTGAGCCTTCGCTCTTCTGCAGAGTCATCACATTGCGGAGGCCATGGAAGCTCGATGCTCACATGAGGTGTTAAAGCGAGGACGAGGCACTTGGTGCCCTCAAGGAGGAGGTTGAGACTCGGGTCTTTGAGAAGAAGACTCTTACTTCGATCTTGCGGAGCTTCGCCCGTTTAAGAAGGCTGGCCGAGGATCACGGAGCTCAAACTTAAGTCCTCGAGAGAAGAAACTTGAAGATGCCCAGATCGCCTCTGTTTGTGTTGGAAGAAAGGCTGAAAAAAGGCTAATGGCGTTAATGTCAACCTTCGCTCGGAGGTAGAAGGTGAGAAGCGTGGCTGCGGCTATCTTTGAGGAAGCGGTGGAGGAGCTCCGAAGCGGTGGATGATGCGAAGGAGGCGGCTATTACTTTGGCTAGTGCCTATTTCGGCGCCATCCACCACTATGGCGGTGTTGTTCCTGCTACGCCTGAGGACCCTTCTACCTTATTTGTCTTTGGACTGGATGCGTTCCGCCTCTCGCATTTTCCTAAGTTCGTTGATGGCATTGCGGATTTCAGCGGCCGTCTCTTGCGCCAAGAATTTTGTGAATGCGTTGACGGAGGTGGGGTGCGAGCACCTTCGGCTTACGAAGGGGAAAGCTACATATAGTGACCCCAAGGAGGTTGTTTGGTCTAACCTCCGTATGCCCATGCGTGTTGTGCGCGACTTCATGCGCTATTCTTTGGAGCCGTTTTTGGCCATGATTATGCACGCATGTTGGTCGAGGAGGCGCAACGCGGAGGTAACTTTGATTTATTTTGCTTTATTTGTGTGACTTTTTTTTTAGGATTTTAATGACCTCCATTTGCATTGTTGTGGCGGCCGAGGCGGAGCGGGCAGCCAAGAGGGCGGAGGCTTTGAAGGCGTCGCAACCGGAGTCTTCCAGGCGCGCGGCTGAGAAGGCTGGCGAAGACGCGGAGGTGGATGCCTAGGCTCAAGCTCAAGTAGATTTTAACTTAGGGATGATGAGAGGCAGCTTTTGCTTAGTCTTTTGTTTTAACTCGAATTGCCTTGCGCAGTGACCTTGTTGGGGCTGCGCAAGTGCTTGATGTACCACCGCTAACTATGATGAAGGATGGTGTTTATGTTAGTGGTCGGATGCTCGATTCTTTGGCCCGATAACAATGTGAATGAAATGTTTAAGTTTGTCCTTGAAGAGCTTGGAACCCCTCACAGTGATTTTGTGCGTTCTTTGGCGTGGCGGGGGCCCAGTACCCCGCCTTAGTTCGCTTTTCGCTTTTGGTTGGGCTACGTTGTAGCGTTGTACCCTACTTGCTTCGCACCTTCGCGTGCCCTCGTTGTAATCTTTATGGCTGTTGTTTATGTAATGAATGTTGTATGCTTGTAACTTTTTGAATCATTCTCTCTTTTCTTTATTTTTGGCATTCTTGCCTTCACAATTACATTCACAAACACCACGTATATTCTACGGTCATCCGTATCCTGCCGGTTTGGTGGTTGCTTGTGATCAAGTTGTAGTTGTTGAACTCATGCTTGGCCTGTTGTTCCGCTTTGACGCAGTGTCTTTGAAGGCGTGCTTGCGCTTTTGCATGTTTTCTCTTGCTTTAAGACTTCGCCAAAGCCAGGGTGCTTGGTCCTCGGTATGTTTAGTTGGCGCGGGTTCCTCATTCACCCTTGGGCTCTGTCCTCCAATCTTTACAAACTTTTGCACGGTATCTCCCGGCTAGCGGAGGCTTTGTTTGGGCTGGGAGTTATTGAAGTAGAGCCTTCGGTTTCGGGGGGGGGATGTTACAAGCTTTTGCGTGGTATCCCCTTCATTCTTGGGTTCTAGCTCGGCATGTTGTAGTGCGCTATCTTTGATTACAAGTTTTTGTGTGGTATCTCTTTGCTTTTGTTCTTGGGGAAACACACGCTTCCATCCTCTCTCCTCCCTCTTTTGTCTTTCCCGAGTGGTCGGGGAGGTGGCAATTGCTTGGTTTATATATGGCCTTGGCTCATAAGTATCATTAACTTTTCGGTGGTTGAGGTGGTTGCGTCCCCGCATTTGGTGCAGTTGTATGGCATTTTCTTGTGGTTTGGTAGCATTTATTACGGTCACGTGCCTGTTTGCAAACTATGGTTGGTTATAGTGGGGGTTGTTTCTTTGATCTCCTCGTTGCCCGCACCGTTGGTAGGGACTTTTCGTGTCTAATTTTATAGCGGAGATTATCTCCTTTGATCACCCGATGCCCATACCGTTGGTAGGGACTTTTTCCGGTTTTAATTTTATGGCGGAGGTTATCTCCTTTGATCACCCGGTGCCCGTACCGTTGGTAGGGACTTTTTCCAGGTTTAATTTTATGGCGGAGGTTATCTCCTTTGATCACCCGGTGCCCGTACCGTTGGTAGGGACTTTTTCGGGTTTAATTTTGTAGCGGAGGTTATCTCCCGGCTTTTACCGGCGATTATTTGCCGTGGAGGTCGGTTGGGCATGCCGGCCGTGCGGTTTTGCTTGATGAGGTCCTCTTTCTAGCTAAGTCGTTTTGTCGAATGTTTGTTTGCCGCCTCATTTTTGGCAGCTTTTCGACTGTTTGCTCGTGATGTGCTTTTTTGTTTTTTCTTTGGGGAACCTCTTTATATTTTTAGAGGTTATTTACAAAGGCTCTGCCTCGTTAAAAACCTCACCTCCATGAAGGAGTCCCCCCCGTGAGGAAAAGAGTGCAGGCCTATCGCCAAGTGGCGAGAAAGGAAAATTGGAAATTTAAAAGCTTCTAAAGCGAGGGAGCCTTCGCTTATAGTTCCGCGGAGGTCCTCTTACATCGGATGTAATATTTCCGAGATTAGCGGTGTTCCGGTATGGGCGGTGGTCCGACCTTATTTGTCTTCTAGTCTCGAATGCCTCTTTGTTCGTCGTTTGTTTGGCTATGAAGGGTCCCTCCCATTTTTTTGTAGCTTGCCCTCTTGTGCTTGCATTTGGCTTCCTTCAAAGCACTAGGTCTCCATCTTCAATGAGCTTTTTTGTCACATTCTTGTCTCTCCATGCCTTGGTTTGATCTTGGTACTTTATGATGTTGTCGAGGGCCTGCGGCCTTTGTTGTTCTATCCCTTATTTTGAGCATGCTTCTCCCACCTTGCTACTGCTGGTTGGTTGCGCGGAGGCTTCCGTGTTTTAACTCTTTCGGCGTCATTGCCTCTTCCCCATACATAAGTTTGAAAGGGGTGTATCTGTAGTTACGTGTATTTGTAGTGTTGTGTGACCATACCACCCTTGGGAGCTCTTACGCCCATTTTCTTTGCGCTTGAGTTGAGCGGTGTTTTAGAGATTCTTTGAGAAGATTTCTCTGTTTGCCCTTTCGATTGCCCCATTTGATTCGGGTAATATCTTCGATGCGAAGGCGAGTGTTGTGCCTATGGATTTGCGGTATTCTTTGAATTTATCGAGTCAAAGCGCTTTTCCGTTGTCTACGGTCGGGACCTTGAACTCGAATCCGCATATTATATTTTGCCGGAAAAACTTCCGACGCTTACGAGGTTATTGATGCCGGGGTTTTGCTTCTATCCATCTTGTGAAATATTCCACGGCTACCATGTAAATTTGAATCCTCCCTTATTTGGTGGTAACGGGCCTACCGGAGTCCATTCCCCATCTTTGAAGCGGCAGATTGGGGGTATTGGTTGGAGTTCTGGCGGCGGCGAAGGTTGCTTGGTGGAATACAGGCGGCAAGCTTCACATGTTTTGACTAGCTCTTGGCGTCCTTTGCATGGGTTGGCCAAGAGAACCCTTGCCTCAAAGCCTTTCTTCGATAAGGCCCTTGGCCCTATGTGAGACCCGCGAGGTTCTGCATGTATCTCTTTTATCAACTCTTTACCTTCGCTTACGGATACACATTTGAGCAATGGTGAACCACCCCTTTTTTGTATAATTTTTTATCTAGTAGCACATATGATCTTGCTCGTACTTCATTCTTTCTTTATGCGCTTTTGATCGTGGGTTGAATGTCCCCTCAAGCATTTGCGCTATTTCATCCGCCTTGATCTTGCTCGATGTTGCTAGTATGTGCTTTTCAATTTGTTTCTCTAGCGGAGGTTGCGGTTTCTTTGATTTGCTCGTAGAAGGTTCCCTCGGGCATTTCCGGTTATTTCTTTCGCCGCCTTCGCTATCTCGTCCCGCCTCTGTGTTTCCCCCCTTGGGATGTGTTTCGGGGTGAACCCACGGAACTTTCTTTCTAACTTTTCGTACTTGCTCAAGGTATCTTGTTAAGCGTGGTTCTCGGCCCGGTATTCTTTCTCGACTTGTCCTGCCACAACCATTGAGTCCATTTTTCACTAGTAGCCTTTGGATCCCCAAGGCCTTTGCCTTGTTGAGGCCTAGGATGAGTGCTTCGTACTCGGCGACATTGTTTGTTGCTTTGAAGTTCAAAGCGGGCTGCGTACTTCATCTTTGCTCGGTTGGGGATATTAGCACCACCGCTGCCCCGGTGCCATTTACTCCCCAAGCTCCATCTGTGAATAGTGTCCAAGTTTGTTCAGATAGGTTATGTAACCTTCGCGGCGAAGGTGTCCAATCTGCCATGAAGTCTGCCAGTGCCTGAGATTTGATTGCTGTTCTTGGGACATAGGCTATGCAAGTATTGCGATAATTACGTGGCCCATTTTCCAATTCTCTTGGGAGGCTTCCTTGTTGTTGAGTATCTCTCCCGGGGGTTGTGTCGAAGGTACTATTATTTCATGGGCTTGGAAGTAATGCTTGAGTTTTCTTGAGGCGGTTAAGATGGCGTAGGCCAGTTTTTCCGCTTGAGTATAATTCAGCTTGGCTCCTGCCAGGGCTTCAGAAACATAGTACACTGGCTGCTGGTTCCTTTGACCTTTGAATTCTTTTTCCTGTGCCAAGACCGCACTGACCGCGTGATCGATCTTTGCCACATATAAGAGTAATGTGGCGTCTTGCTCTGCAGTCTTGTGACTTTCGAGTGTTGGCTAAGTATTTTTTGAGGTCGTCAAAGGCTTGAGGACTGATCTTGGCCCCACTTGGACTTTGTCGGAGGTTTCGAGTGCTTTGAAAAATGGTAGGCTTCTCTCTGCCGACTTTTGAGATGAACTTTGTTATTTGCTATTCTTCTGTGAGCTTCGCACTTCCCTTTTGGTAGTTGGTTCTGTCATTGCTAGTATTGCTGCGTTTTTTACGGATTTCTTTGTGATTCCTTAGGCCCTACAATACATCCCAAGTATCTTGGCTTTGCTTACTGCGAAGACACACTTCTCGGATTTAGTTTTAGTCCGCTACTGCGGAGGTTAGCGAAGGTCTGCCAGTCAGCGATGTGCTCTTTCTTTTTCTTTGCTCATGACTATGATGTCGCCGACATATGCGATGACGTTTCTTTGAAATTGGTTGCCTAGCACTTTGCTTGTCATTCTTGCGAAGGTTGAGCTGCGTTCTTTAAGCCTTCGGCATTCGAGGAAGCATTATGTGCCAAAGGGGGTTGTGAAACTTGTCTTTTCTTCATCCTCTTTATTGAGCCAAATTTGATGGTACCACGAGAAGCTTGATCGAGGAGGGAAAATCTTACGCAAATTGCGCGTACGTCAGTGAAGTATCTATTCTTGGTAACTGGAACGCATCTTTTCTCGCATGCTTTGTTTAGGTGCGTGAAGTCTATGCACATCCTCATCTTGCCATTGCTCTTGGGTACTAGCACAACGTTTGCTAGCCCGGTCAGTACTTGACTTCCCTTATTACCTTTCGCGTCTAGGAGTCTCGCACCTCCGCTTTTAGCCGCCATTATCTGTCTTCGGACATTTTCCTTTGTTTACTTTTTTTTGGTCGGGTGCACGGGTTAACATCTAAATGGTGCTGTATGATATCTCTGGATACCCCCGAAGGTCCTCTACCGACCACGCGAAGGTGTCTTTTTTTTTGTCTCGGGGCTTCCATCGGTTCTTTTTTTCTTCTTGCTCGCCAAGTTTGAGGCTATTGTGATTTTTCGTCGGGCTTGGATTGTTCCAAATAGACTGATTTTGTTGTTTTTTCATCTTTCCTTCCGACTTTGAAGCTTGTTTTTCCTTTGGGCATGTCAGGAGGTTCCTCCTGCACTGGGCCATCTGCTTCCACGAGTTGACATTTTCGCTTGAGCGTGTATCATTTTCTCAATGTTTCTTGCTTCTTTTCGGCTTCCATGGATTGTTATTATTCCATGCAAATTTGGTAGCTTCATGCGAGAGGTAGCCCATGTGAACCGCTACTCCAAACTTGTTAGTGAAACCTACGCCAAGAATGGCGTTGTAGGGGTAGTTGAGGTCGGCGACATCGAAGGTTATGTACTGCTGTTACGGCGTTGCTTTGATCTCCAAAGGACCTTTGGGAGTGCTATTTTTCCTAGTGCCTCCACCTTTCTTCCTCCGAATCCAACCAAATGGGATTAGAAGGTTGTAGTTGGTTTCTACCGAGCTGCATTTTGTCAAAGGTACTTGCGAGCGGTATGTCGCGGAGCTTCGAGAATCCACTAAAATCCTTTTTATCTCCCATCTTTGCGATGTTTCTTTGTTATCACCATTGCGTACGTGTGAGGGGTAGCTTTCTAGCTTTAAGTCTTTCTCCGTGAAAGTTATTGGCACTCTGGACCATTACATTTGCTCTTATGGGGCCCCTGAACGCGCCACGTTGTTTACCGGGCGGAGGTGGTCCTTTTTTACGCTTTTTGGTTTGAAACTCCATTGCCGAGCCTCCGTGATTGGAAGTATATGGCCAATGGTTGGCGATGGGTTATGAGGGTTGTCTTTGGTTCTCGGGTTTGGCTCTTGTTTTGTTTGGGTCGAAGGCTGTATTTGTAGTTGTGGTTGGAGTGGCGGAGGTGGTGGTAGAGCTTCGTAGGCTCTGCTTTGTGGTTGGCTATCTAGGTAAGTTATGTTGGGCGGCCTTGGGTGGCTGTAGGCTGGTGTTTGCTCTAGCCTGTATTGGCTGCAATTTGCTGTTGGTCCTGCATGCGGAGGTGCCGGTCGCCATGCAAGTAGGTGGCTTGGGAAGTATGCTGCTGCTAGTGTTGAGGGGTGTATTTGAGTACTGTTCAGGGCTGAGTATATCGGGCAGTATTGGTTTTGCCAGTTTGGTGCGGAGGTGTGATTGACTTCCCTCGGTTGTTGGTTTGACGGTGTGTCCGCCTCTTTCCTCTTCTTCATCCTTTCACGGGTTTCCTTTTTGCTTCGGGCGGTCTTTTGTGACGTGCCCTTTGTCTTCTCCATGGAAAAAAACGATGCGGCTTCTTTTACATTTGTTCTTTGGAGTTGCCGTTCCAGTTCCTCCCTGAGTTCTGCCTTGGGTAGTTTTTTGTGGACTGCGGAGGTGCTTGAGCACCTGACTGTTGGTTTAGCTGAGTTTGTTGATCAACGCTCATTACTTGCTTGTTTTGGTGCTGTTGCTGTTTGTAGCCTTTCCATGAGTCAGAGGTTTGCCTGTTTGTGTTTTGGGCTTGTTTGTATTGATTTTGCTCCTCAACTCTCTTAGGAGGTCATTTGTCGACTTACGGTATTTCTCAAACTTCGAGTACAACGCTTCCATAGTTTCGGGTTTTTTCTCGGCTAGGTGCGCTGCGAATGGGCCGATCTTGATCCTTTGGCTGCTTTGCCTCTATTGCCACTTCTTCGGTACATTGGGGGCCTTCGCCTTCAAGCGCACAAAGCGTTGGTAGTATTCTCTTAGGGACTCGTCTTTTTTGCCGCTTGCGGTGGAACAGTCCCGATCTTTGTCGGTGACTCGCTTGAGAATCCTTTGAAATTGGTCATTATCTTGTCGCGCAGGTTCTCCCATGAGTAGATTGAGCTTGACTTAAGCATGGAATACCAAGCGAGTGCGTCTCCTTCGGCTGCAATGACAAATGACTTTGCAAGGGCGTGTCGTTCCCCCCTGCGGAGGCTACCGGCGCCTCAAAGCTCATGATGAAGCGCCTAGGGTCGGACTTCCCATTGAACCCGGCAATGTGATTGGCTTGTAGCCGCCCAGGCCATCTTGACGTCTGCAGTCCTTCCGACAGTGGTGATTTTTGGTCCACCGTTCGTGTTTGAGCTGTCCCAAAGAGACTGGGGGATGGCCCCTGGATGGGTATACCTTGCTGTGGCTGCGTGGCAGCGAAGGTCGCAAAAGCTGGCGTCTGGCCAGACGTCCCCTCGTGTGCTTGTGCCGTTAGCATGCTTTGTATCTCGCTTGTAAGATCGCCATTTCTTTGCCTCGCCTCTGCGGCGACTGGGAAGTTTGGGCTGCTCTGCGTCTTCTTGCGAAGGCTGCTGCGACTCTTTCCCTCTCGCTTGCAAGGCTTGCAAGCGAGCTTGAACTCTCTGCGGCTCTTCCTCTTGCTTATTTGCATTTGCGGTTCGGCACTTGATCATTGACTTGTTCTTCATTGCTCTGCTGGAGGCACGGCGGTATTGTTCTCTTCTGCGACTTGCTGTTTGGGGTGTCGGGGGATCGCGTAGGTCTTTGCGCACCGCTCTTCTTGGTCTCCCTCTCGGGGTACCTCCGCCGTGGGCGCTCTAGTTGTTTTCTTTTTCCTTGGTGGCATGTTTGGCTTTTTCTTTGGCTAACCACGGTGGGCGCCAATGTTGGCGGGGAGTATTGTGCCTAAGGGGAGCGAGGCGTAGGATGAGCGGAGGTCCCCCTTCGGCCAGGGGGTTCGGACCTCCGCGAATCTGGGCCCCACGGGAATCTCTTCCTCTCCAACCGAGCCGATTAGTGAGGCAGTGCTTGTATAATAAATGCTATTATTAAATTTTTTACCAACCCTTACAACAAGATCTTTGAGTCCTCCCTTTTATAGGTGAGCTCGAGGCAGTTCCTCTTTGGACTATTACATATCGCCCACCAAACCCTAGGGGTAGTTTTGGCCTAGCTCTAACCGCTATTTTTCTTCCTGGGGGCAGCATGGACATCTTCCCTTGTTCCAACGTGGGCCGGGCCACATCTGCGCCTTCATCCTTGTCTTCTTGGCGAGCTTTGGGCTTAGCCGGGAGGTTCGGACCTCGGCCGCGCGCCTGCTCTTGGGGCGATTGGTTACCACTCTTTGGTAACCTTCGCCCCGATCGATCTTTCGCTTGGGAGGTGCGGACCTCGGCACGCGCTCGCTACAGGGGCGGTTGATCACCACTCTTCGGTGACCTTCGTCTCCGGGTCTTGATCTGCCGGAGGTGCGGACCTCCGGCCCTATTCCGCGGAGGTTAAGACCTCCGCCTCTTTTCGGAGGCCGAGCCCTCGGACTTCCCCTTTCGGGGCGGGCTCCGCCTCCCGATCTCACACCTTTCGGAGGTTCCCTTTCCCCGAAAGCAAACAAAGAAGCTGGAAATAGCAAGTGAGAGGCTCGGAGAATCTCACAGGGGACCTTCGCCGTGGAGCGGAGGTTGGGGCAGAAATTTTCCCCCAACACAAATTACATGCATGCATTTTGAAATGAAGAGAGCACAATATATCACTTTGGCTTTTGCAGGTGTAGATGTTGACAACGAACAATGCAAGTTCTTCATAATGTTTCACATTTGTTGTTGTAATAGTCATGCAAATAAGTTTTGAATAATATAAGAAATTAAACTATTGAAATAGGAAATGAAGTATAAAAAGTGTTCGTGTAAATCTATTAATCACCGAATGCTATAAATACAAGAGCCTTTAAAGGGAGGCATTCAACTCCTTTTCCACTCGTAAAGGCTTGGCTCCAATCATGCTCATCATTAAGCTTGAGTCTCCCCTTTCACTTTCAGAGGCTCTTATCATGCTTGTTTTTTGGGAAACCAAATAATTGGATCAACTCTTGCGTACCTTTGTTCTTTGAGATGGCACGTTTAATTATGAAGTATTTTACTGTAACTACAATGACATGTAAATGAGCTGACAAACTTTTATAATTATTTTAACCACAAAAGGGATATAGAAATTTAGCGCTAGCTTAGCTTTCTTATGATATTCTTTCAGTGGTAAACACTCATTGATAGTGAGGGTATATGATGAGTTAATTTGTCAAGATCAAGATCCGTTAGCTTTCTCAAAGGTGCTCAATTGCTCACAAAGTAGGTTTTTTGTGCATGTTCATAGAGGTGAGCATATAATACAAGAATTATTTCCAAATTATCACATTCACGTGAAAGAAGTCGCAAAAAGTTACACGCTCGTAGCACGATCTATTGCTTTGGGGGTGTGAGTGTGACGTACTATTTATAGGAACTTTGTTGGTCAGTCTTAACTCTTGGAAAGGGGCCACTACCATTTTACATGGATTTTTTTAGTTGATCAGATGAAGCTTCTATAGTCTGTGTAAATGCTCAAAACCTAATAAAAAAAAAGTGATCCTTGTGGTTGGTGCAACATTCAAGAATTATTATCTCTCTTCGTGTATATATATATATATAGGCCATGGCCTCTCCGTGCGTAAGTCTATGAGGGAAGATGTAACAACAATTCGACCAAATCCACCATGTAAAACTAGGGAAACCAGAGAGATAGCAACAGGATGCTATATTGGTTCGAAACTTATGTGTAAATGTTTATAGGCAATGCATGTAGTAGTAATGGAACAACACTACAGTAGCGGGAGACATTCTTAGGGGCTGGGAGGCGTCGTGAATCATTGCTGAGCTGCAATTCAGATTGGCATGATGTATCTCATCCGCTGCCCGATCAATCTTCAGGATGAAATCTGTGCCAGGAGCAAGGACTCAAGAATCTCCTATCTCAGCTGGACCAGCCATCATCTGCTCACAGGTCTGAAAGTAGCAACGGTACTAATGATTACAATAATCGCAAGCGGTGGAATCTTGTCAACGCAGACACGTTACGAGTTGATGTTGGCAGGTGGATCACTCTAACAGAGGGCATGATCGGCAAATGTCAACAACCAGCAAAGTCACTGAAGTCACTGAAATTTCATCCGGGGCCACTAAAACAAATAAACCAAGGCCTCTCTGCATTTGTAGTAAATAATGAACGAGTTGATGTTCGAGTTACTGTACAAATTCAGTGTTTGGTGTGACATAAATCTTCAAGAACCAGTGCACCATTATCAGAAATCTTAAAGTGTATATCAGTTGATGTCGCTCAATTAATTCTCAGATATGTAAATTGCATCATGAGAAGGCATTATTCAAGTTCAAGACGAGGATTTTATTTTCCGCAGCACCATCGTATCAGTTTAGTCGACCAACGAAAGTGGCTCTGAAATATGAATTCAGAGTTTGAGGCGGCAGAAACGTGCATCTTGGATCCCTATCAGTAGAACAATGCGGTGCTAAATGAGGAAGCAGCAATGACGAAGTTATAGATAAAGTTCAGTCAAAAGCCAGCTCTAGTGAATTGGACAGCCAAAGTTTACTTATGTAGCTAGAAACACAGTAGTAGTAGGACGGCACGGCACAGTAAGGTTGATGAGAACTTATATTGTTGAGTAACCTCTAATAGGACAGCTTATACTGACACCCTATAAATGGAGAGATTGTGGTATAGTGTTTTGTAGTTGTTGTGCCAAACATATGATTTATTTTTCATTAAATTTTGAGTGCAGATTCAGGAAACAAAAAGAATGAGAGGCGTGGCAGTAGTACGTAGTATTGCGAGAGGATGATAAATAGGAATGTGTTTGTCGTCGTTCCAAGCTGAAATTGTCATTGCCTATGAGATTAATACTGACTCTCGTGACTACCGTTTACCAGTGAAAAATCTTATGAGATTGGGAGTCATCGTAAACCCATGCTCTAGCTTTGAAACCTGTGAATGCGGTCCGTGGGTACAACATTGTGTTGACGCCGGTACCTCAACACCAATCTATCGTTTCCATGGATACTTGGCTTTGCTTCTGTGCAGAGATGTATGTTTCAATTCCATCCACCATAGCATTCAGAGAAGCCACATAATCTTAAGGGCAGGAACATGATGCTATCATCGTGGTTCAGTCTCTTCAGGGGCACTTCATTCCAGATTTCTGAACCACTGTGACAATTTGGAGGAGACCGCAAGACATCCTTCAGCGCAGGTGTGCACTAAGGTTGGTTGGCTGCGCCATAGCCTCAGTCAGCTCATGTTGAACCCAATTATGCAAGTGGATTATCGGTAGCACCAAGGCTTCATGCACTGCACCACTACCAATGAATCATCGGTTTGAGTCATAGTTCACGCAGGCCTATTTTGTAGATCACCAAATCAAATATATGGAATTTGAATGCAGAGTTCCAGTCAGCTAAAATCATGCATTTCTGTCTAAGTTCCATGGAGGCTAACCGCTTATCTTTTTGGGTGCTTTGGTGCAAAATACAGGTAAACCTTTGCATGAAATTCAATGACAAGCCTTGGCTCTTGTAAAGAGGGAGGAAAGGAAAGGCTGCCACCCCCTGTGGTTGCATCGTCGGTTAGGAGTGACAGAGTCAGAGCTATCAATAATGGTTTAAGTCAAGTACTTGTTCAGTCAAAAACTGTCTGGATTCACTGGTTGCGTTGGTATCCTGGCAGCTCTGGAACGAGAGGAATCGCAGGACCTTCTCGGACGAGCGTCGCACCGTGGCGGAACTATCTCAGAACATTGTTGACGAGGCCAGGCTTTGGGTGATGGCCGGCTCCACGCGGCTCTGTGAGCTGTTGCCTCTGGTTGGAGTCACCCCGTCGCCAACTAATCATGTAAATTAGGCCTAAGACTTTTTACTTTATGTCGTGTGTTACTTAGTTCCCTCGGTCCAGCACTTTACTGAACCTTGTGGACTAAGCGTGTACTCTACTCCCTCTTAATGAAACACGTGCCACATGGTAATAAAAGAAAAACTGTCTGGATTGCTCAAATGATCCTCCAACCCTCTCCCCGCTTACTCTCAAAAAGATTGGCTCCTCTCTCTGTAGTATCCAGGAGGAAAAACTGGATGAGCAAAGTCTTTTGGGGAAGAACAAGCTTGAACCGGTGGGGAAGAAAATCAAGAAGAGCAACGATGATAAGAACAAGACCTAGGAGGACAAGCAGGATGACAAGAACAACCATGATGAATAAACAGAGAGAGGTGCCATTCCTCCAGGGTGTTTGAGACTTGGTCTCCCTTTGTTGAGGTTCATGCATCAAAGTGCTGAGTACTGTGGAGCTAGTCTCTTCAGCTTTCTTCTAGAAAAACTTCATACACGTTTTGAGAACCAGAAGAGAGTAAACAAAAAAAAATTAACCACATGAACGATGCTTACTACATGTACAAGGAAAGAAAAAAGCAGGATGCAAAGGGTATTCAACCACACAATGAGTCTGAAGGACAAAGTATATATATGCTCTGAATTTTTATTTTTATTTTTAAGGAATATATGCTCTGAACTTCAGAAGTTTGTTTGGCTGATTTAAGAGACTGCAATATATTTCAATAACTATGCAACATATGTTGTAGCCACGGAAATAAATTACCCAAGATTCAAATAAGACAGAATAAGGTTGGTCAGATGGGACATGTTTCAGACCATCTACATGGATATATATTGCACCAAAGCCGCTCCAAATGGAAGAAACATAAAATTTGTGAGCTCTGGGTTTTCATTGTTTACACTCTACAGAAAACATTGGTTGATATGGAGACTACGAATCGGATCATGAACCTTTGTTGAGTACATTTTAGGACTGGTAGGCATCTGGAAAATGTTGTAAAGCTACGCTAAAAGTACTTGCCCATTGTTGTTCCCTTCATGGCCGACTAAGTCGACATCCACCATGGATCGAGGATAGACCTATCCAACTTGGCTCACTCAATTTAGAGGTGCGTAGCTGTCTTCAAGAGACAGAGTGCCTAGAGGTGAATCAGGCAACGCTCGCGGCTCGACTCGGCTGCTCACCAGACTTTCGATTCTCTGATATTGCTTACTGCTTGGTCCCTCTGCTGGAAGGAAAGGAACTACAGAACGTTCCGTGGAATATGCGCTGATGTTATGCAGGTTTGGTGCACGTTGATCTGCGAGGCTGAAGACCGAGGCTGAAGACTGGGTCGTTGCGGGGTTTTCGTCGCTCGCAGTTCTCCTGCCGTTGTCTGGTCGCAAAATCTGTCTGATATGTAATCGCTGCTATAAAACTTTGGTAGCGTAGGTGGTTGGCGCCCAGGTTCTAGTGGCCTCTCGCCATCTTCACCTGGCGTCTCTGTGCTGTTCCTTTTTTTTTTTTTTTTTTGAATCAACTGTGTTGTTCCTTTTGGTATTCCTCTTAATGAAAAACAGGTAAATCCCGCTTGCGAAAGAAATAGAGAGTTTGCTCTAGTTATTCTAAGAGGAAAAGCCATTTATGACCTCATATAGATTCATGGCTAGAAGACTTTGTGTAATCTTTGCTTTTTTTTTTTTTTTTTTTTTTGGTCTCTTCAACAAGACTTACCTTTGTCTCAAGGTTTTAATAAAATTTCAGTAAGGGCTCCAACCCCTCCTGTTTCATGATTTTTTTTTTTTAACAAGGTATAAGATATATGGGGTTCCACACTGAACCGCTGTCTGGGCCATCCTTAGGCTCTTGCTTCATGGACGAAGTTTCCTGACTTCCTTGAGTCAGCCCATCAACAGTTCACCATGACTCCGTCTGTCAGTGGTAAGAATGAGATCAAGACTTCGCATCTCTGAACCTTTGTACATATTACAAATTTACACATCCTTTTCTTGTCTATATATATGCAACCAATCTCGCCATACCTTTGAGTGTAGTTCAGGACTAGGAGGCATCGGGAGCACCTGGAAGAGTTGTCCAAATCAGTGCTGCTACTGTGTACCACGTATAGGTTCAGACTTCAGACGTCTAGCTAGGACTAATGCACCCGCGGTGCCTCACCAGCTGTCTGGTTGCTGTCGTTCACAGTTTCAGAATCGTAGTCCCAGGACTATTGCAATGGACATGACATTCTTATGGTTCTGACTGCTTCTGACGACTGCTCTGATGCGCTGTGCCATGTATGTTTGAATGGAAGTGCATTTTACTACTACTGCACGATTGGTTATTTAATTGAAAACCATGTGATTATTATTGTTAGTGCTTGGAAAGAGCGACAAAGACATCTGTGACTGTTATTCCGGATTGTAATTACATTGTCCAGATCAAGTGGGATACACAGATTTGGAAAGAGCGACAAAGGCATCTAGAATTTGGAAGTTGCCCCAATCTCCCAAAACTTCAAGGAACAAGGCGTATAAGTCAAGTGTGAAGAACAGAGTTATCCGTCTCATTTGACACCCAATTCAACACGACAAGGTCCTAGTCCTAGGTACCAAACCAAATGGCGGTCACCTCTGTATGCCGACTGCCAACACCTCTGCCAGCATCTCCATGGCCATTGCTACCGTTCCCTTGTCTCTGTTCGCCGGAATTAGTGGATACCATATACAATCTACAAAATCTCGTAGGTTCATCAGAACCTGTCGTGCATGCTCCTGTTCTGATGAATAGTTTATAATAAGGAAAACAAAAAACAAAATCAACACAGGAAGTTGCTTTCAAAAAGTGTATGGCCTGAATTCTAGAGTAGTTAGGGCTACTCCGGCTCTTTTGCTAGAAAACTACACACAATTTTGGTAAAAAGCATCCTTCATTTTGAGAATCAGAAACGAATTGTCCAAGATGAATGGCTGATGCTGACTGAAAGGCAGCAGTATTGTGTGTTGATGCAAAGTTTATATAACCACAGTCGGTGTTATCAAAAGAGAAAAAAACACGCACACAATTCAGAGCGATGAAGCATATTTTCTGAACTTAGGTTGTTTGGCTGAATTTAAGGAACTGAAATACATCGCAATAACTATGCAATGTATCTTGTGTCCATAGAAATTAATTACACAAAATTCCATGTATCTGCTTCTGATAATTTACTTGGGGTGGTTGTTGATGAGACTAAATGGGACATGTTTCGTACCATGTGGGTGGTTATATATTGAACCAACTCTTACAACTTCGCCTCCAAATGGAAGAAAAAATGAGTTTGTAATATTTTAGTTTTCATCCTCTATACTCTACAAAGGATAGCGTCTGATGGAAACTAGAAGCTTGTAATATCCATGAACCTTGTTGAGCAATCACTGTCAGTAGTACTACGTTCTAGGACTGGTAGGCATCCGGAAAACCTTGTAAACCTCCACCACAACCATGTGTGGGTCGATCAGTCGATGTGTCCTGGTGAGCCTCGCGAGCCCACCGCAAACATAGTGACGAGGAGCGAAACATGGGTCCAAAACCACCACACAGATCTGATGCAGGACATGTTTCAGTCCGATTCCTGCTGCCTGCACCTGAACTCCAGATGTATGTTAGTCGCGTCTACATTCATTTCAGGTTAGTCGCGTCTACATTCATTTCAGGTTCCTCTGATCTTCAGGCGGCAGCCGGCAGACACAAATGATTATCACGATCACTCAGGAAAGAGAGACAGCGATATCTAAAAAGGGAAAGCAGAGACAGTGGGTGGCAACTAGAGTTGGTAAGGTGTCAAGGTGGACGGAATCAAATGCAGGTTGGAGACCATTTTAGAAGAAGGGCGACTAGTGAGAAACAACAGCTGAAATTTCAAGGTTGTGTACGTCTAGACTTCTTCCGGGTCAAAAAAATATGTATCTCAAACAGAATAGGAGGTATTTTCACACCCCGCCTGTTTTTTCCCCCAAAATATCTGAAGAACCAAAGAATCCTGCGTTTGTTGAAAACGGTAGGAAACACACAACGAATCGATTCAACCTCCTCTTTTCACGTTTTGAGAAATGCAACAGGAAAAAGGACTACGACAGAGATCCTGCCTTCGCAGTTCACACAGCCTTATCTTAAATCAGCACGCACGAGTATTCAGGCACCAAAAATCTAGTATCTTGCCAAATGCCAAGATGAAATCTTGAATACTTCGCTTGCAAAATAAAAGTTTCAGCAGATAAATACTTCCTCCATTTCAAATTATAAGTTGTTTTAATTTTTTTTACATACATTTTGTATGTAATTAGATATATGTTATATCTAGATATATAACAAAATGAATGCAATAAAAAAATCAAAGTGACTTATAATTTAAAAACGTAGGTAGTAGTTAAAATCAATTTCAAATGAAAGATCAATCAACGCACATTAATACAACTCCTGGAATCGCGGGAGGAACACCCAAGCAAGTGCATATAAAGGCAAGTTTCGCCACATATTCATAAATCATAATGTTAAACCATATGTTGTAACAACAAACGAAAGGAAAACAAAATGGTTCAGTCTCATAAATGGCTCTCATACAGAGATAGTTAAAATAGGGAACAACAGGTCGATAACCAGAGAGTTTCAGAATGCAACTTTTGCATCAGAGCTAGACACGAGCATACGCTACCCCAAGGTGCCAATCAGGTGCTTCCCAATCTCCATAGTCTTTATTCCTGAAACATAGAACAAAAAATTAGCCCAGTAAAAATGGCATATAACTTCAGAGAAATCTGCAAACGTGATGCTTACCCCTAGTCCCTATGTACATACTCCTATGGCCAAGCTTCAAATTCCTCAGAAGAAATCGCCAGCAATGGGCATGTCGTCAAAGCTCCAGAGGTCCATGTTGCTCCCAACATCCTGTGATCCATCAATGTTCAGAAGCCTATCAATTGAATCACTTGCACCACCATCCAGAAGAAACCTCATATAGGATTCTAAATCTGTCAGCCCATCATCAGCGAGATCAACAGCATTGTTCTCCAGGACAGGAAGCACCAATGAGCTGTCTGAATTGCTGTTGACAAATGCAGACTCATCACCTTCAGCAATAGTGGAAATGGGAGCAATGGATGTGATGTCTGGTGTCTTGGTATCATTCTCCCAGCCCAAGTCTGAGCAGCCAAAGGAGTTACTTCCCTGGTCAGAATGCAGATTCATGATAGGATCCTCAACAGAAGCAGTACAGTTCATTGCTGGAACAAATGGCACATTGGCATGCTGAACAAATGGATTGTTGGAGGGGTAGTTAACAGATTGGTAGAAAGATGCATTTGTGTTGGCAAGGTTGGTCATAGCTGCTTTGACGATAGGCTTCTGTTCAAAACTTGGCTTGGGTGCTTTAGCAGAAGCTGTGCCAGAACGGCGCTTCTGACCAACTGCTGGTGCATCAGGAAAGTTAACCTTAGCCTTGTTGCCACGGATCTTGCGCGCCTCAGCATCATAAGCTTTTGCAGCTTCCTCAGGGCTATTGAAAGTACCAAGCCAAACACGAACACCCTTCTGAGGATCTCTGATCTCAGCAGCCCACTTGCCCCAAGGGCGCTGGCGGATACCCCTGTACTGATTCTTTCTCTTCCTTTTGGCTGACGTTGCTACAGGGGCATCATAATCAGCAGTAGTCAAGGTGCTTAAGCCATCTGCAAACAGGAAAGCAGCAAATCTTAGCAACATTGTCTCTGTCAATCACATATATGCATATTGAGTTATAAAGCAACATCACAAACAAAATTAGCATTATCCAAGTGTGGTCCCTTTGTATTTGCAAAAGGCACCCCTTCTTATGAAAAACGTGCATCATGGCACAGTTGAGAAAATTTGCAAAAAGCACGGTTCAAAACACAATAAATAGGAAAGTCCAAGATTCTGTACAACCATGTTGCCATCAAGTAAATTCATTATGTGTATCTAAAATTGCACCACAGATAACACCGCACATGAGAACAAATTTGCTGACAAGGGACCAGAAATCTAACCTTCCTAAACTTTGCATACAGGAGACCAGGACCTACAGTTTGACTCTGGGATACCCAACAGCAACCATTTGGACAATTAATCAGGCATAGTAACTATTCATTCATTGCTCAATCAAACTCACAAGGAATACAATCATACAAGGAACCATGTGAAACAGCAGATGCATGTGAATCGTATACTCAAGCTCAACACCATAAATCGTGTAGAGTAATTGAAAAGGATTCTAGAACTATCCCCATGAAAATCCACAGGCTACAGACGTATCAAGTGATGCCACGAGTTCAGAACTATGTCATAATATGCATCTAATGTAAGTAATGATACACGATCCCTTCCGAGTGCACAAATGGTGGACCGTGGAACCAAACGGATCCAACACTCGAAGAACTGAGTTGTCCTCCCTCGACTCCCAAGTGGGGAGCCGAAACAGACTATGCTGCCCAACAGTACAGTATTATAACAGGAACGAAAACGAAAGCGACAAACTTCACCCCCAATCGGACACCGTAAAATCATCCAATAAGTCGCAGAATTCCCGAACAAGCCAAAATCTAATATCTAGACAGACAGTAAACACTAATCGCCTGGCTTTTTCTTTCTTCCTCCCCAATCCAGCCACCACTAGACAGTAAACACCAATCCCCTAGCTTTTTCTTTCTTCCTCCCCAATCCAACCACCAAGTCGCACCTCAAACATCCACCTACCCCCTAACCCCCCAAAATTCCTCAACCAACCCTTCGATTCTTTTTTTGCGTAAACCAAACCTTAGATTCTAATCGTCTACATCAATCAAACGCAGAATAACATATACAAGCATAGAAAATAAGCCGCCACGAGCTTGAGTGAACACCTCTGGAGAAAGTCCCCTTGGTGGCGAAGGGCTTGATCTCGACGACGTCGTCGTCAGCCCCTTCCCTGAGGTCCAAATCCGAATCGCCAGAGTCGGCCTCGAAGTGCTTGAAGTCGGCCTCGAAGTCCTCATCGTCCTCCGCCGCGAACGAGCGCCTCCCGCCGGCGCCGCCCCTCTTGGGCTTCTTCTTCTGCTGCCAGATGTCCCGCTCCGTGAGCCGGCGCGGCGCCGGCTCGCGGAGGTCGGCGAGGATCGCGCCGCCGCACATGGCTCAGTCGTCGTCGGGAGCTCCGCCGCCGCGCGCCGGAGCAAGCAGTAAACTAATCGGGGGCTTGCCGCTTGCGAGAGCGAAATGGTGGACGGAAGAAACTTTGGAGAGCGCGGACGGGGTGTGGGCCCTATATATTGGCTGGCCGTCACTGCCACAGTCTGCAGGCGCGCAGGTGCGATGGGTCCACACGTCAGTCGACGGAAGCGTCAAGCAGAAGCTGCGACGGGGTTTAGAAACGGAAAAGCTATAGTGATAATGGTACAGAGTAGGAGTAGGCAGCAGACGGCGAGGACCATTTGCATATTGCCCCTCCGTATATGTAGAGTTTTACGTAGGTACACCTTAAAACTACTCTCAAACAGGTTATTAGACATTAATACTTCGGTATCCAATGATCCAATATCACATTTAGAGTATTGGAATTTTAGGAAAAACCCCACAGTATTTATTAATATAGCACAGTATAATTGTAATTAACCCAAACCTTGTGAAAAATAGCTTTGCAAATGGATCTAAATGTTGGTAAAAGTTTGTGCCAAAATGTGTTTTCACATGGAAGGTACAACTCCATTCTCTCAATAATTGTTTGGAAGAAAATACCTAATCCCCTTAGATCTATGTTTTGTCATGTGACTCTAGTAAACTTATTAATTACGATGGCGCCGCGGTTTGGCGAACAAAACCAGCGGCGGAAATTTAATCTAGAAAACGGACGCCGAGCTTTATGGGCAAAGCTACAAGAGTTTAGCGCGCCAAAGGTATGGTGACGAAGCACACAATAGCCTTGGCGCAATGTGTAAGCACATAGTTGTCGAAAAATGTGGTGGGTCCCCATGTCAATCAGTAGCGTCAAGTGGAAGTCAGAAGAGCTACAAGAGTTACAGTAATAATGGTGTAGTAGCCAAAAGACATTGAGGACTATGACATTTGTGTATTGCCCCTTCATAGTGTAAGGTCTTACATAGGTGCACCTTAAATCTACTCTTCTTTTACGAATAAATCTACTATGAGTCTATGACATTTGCGAATAAATCTATTCTCAATCTAGGTTATTACGTATTAGACACTAATACTTTGATATCCAAGGCTCCAATGTCACATTTCAAGTATTGGAATTTTAGGAAAAAACAACCTCCACCATGTTTATTAGTATAGAATATTGTGCCTATATATGGATCTAAACTATTAAATCCGTTCCAAAGGTATTTCATAATTTGTGGGTGCCTCAGGTTTTGCGCACAAAACCAGTAGCAGACATTTAATCGAGGAAACTGATGACGAGCATTATGTACAAAACTACGCAAGTTTAGATGAAACAAACGGATGCCTTGGCACAATTTGTAGGCACATCTCTCGATAGAAACGTCAACTAGAAGTTATGGGGTTAGAAACTGAAGAGCTACAGTAACAATGGTCTGGTGACCAAGGCTCCAGTCACATTTTGAATATTGGGATTTTAGGAAAAATAGTCTCTACAATATTCATATCAATAGTATAGCATAATTGCAAGGCCTTTCATATATTGCGCCTATGCAAATATATACAAAAACTGTGCCAAAGTTGTGTCTTCCTACGAAGCGGTACATTACCATTCTCTATAATTAATCTTTGGTCATGTGACCCAAGTAAACGTAATTTTGATGGAGCCTCAGGTTTTGCAAACAAACCAGTAGTAAACAATTAATCGAGGAAATGGATGTTGAGTATTACGGACAAAGCTACACCAGTCTAGCAATCCTAAAGCACAATCATGAAACAAACGGTTTCCTTGGCACAATCTGCAGTCATAAGTGCCAGAGCATGTGCTGGGGCCCCCACATCAGTCTGTAGAAGCATCAAGTGGAAGTCATGAAGTCAGAAATGGAAGAGATAGGAACAAATGATGTGGTAGCCCGAAGATAGCAATGACTAGGACATTTGCATACTACCCCCTCGATGGGTTAGAGTTTGTATGAAGGTACACCTTAAATCTATTCGGAATTGAGGTTATTAGACATTTATACTTTGGTATCTAAGGCTCCAAAGTTAGATTTTAGGGAAAAAGCAATCTCTACAATATTCATCAATATATGACATAGCACAATTCTAACCATCCAAGGCTCCAAGTCAGACTTGGAATATTAGGATTTAGGAAAAACAACCTCTATAATGTATAGTATCCCAATTGTAACAAGTACTATGGATATAATTCATTGTCGGAGTAGTTACCTTCATTGTTTGTTATATTGTGCTTATGCAAATAGATCTAAATTGCTAATTTTCATGAAGTGTGTTTTCATGGAAAGATACATTTTCACTCTCTTCCTCTCTTACTAATTATTTGGCATATAAGAAAAATACCTACTACCTCGTTCCAATACTAATAGCAATAACACTCGTGGTGTGCTTGGAATTGATTGTCTTCAATATCTTTTTATATATAAAAAAACAGAACTTAATTTTCCTATTCCCACCTTAAAATATTTGAGTCAAATCGGGCACAAGGACCATTTCGTTTTTTTTCCTCGTCATCTCGGTCTACAGCTCTAGAATGTCTCTTGTTCGTACTACATGATGTGCCATCTGCATGATGTAGCTGAGTACTCTTTAGTCCCAAAAATAAATGCACCTCTCACGTTTTAAAGAAATTGAACATTCTCAACTTTGACTTGATCTTTTAAAAATAATATCTGTATCTTTAATTATTCTTAGTATATATAAAAATATGTGATGACATTCATCTAACATTGTCTACTATTTGGTGTCACAAATATTAATATTTTTTGATACATATTTAGTTAATAAATTTGTATTTGTTGACTTCTCAAAATATATAAGATGTGTATTTATTTTGTGAAAACAATTCGATCGGCAGGAGCTTTAGTCAGATATACTCGATGCTGCCGTACATGCACGGTCAACACAGCGCCGGCGCGGCGACTCCATCGTCCCTCCTTCCCTGACGAAACGGAACACCCTGACGAAGGAGATGGAGAGAGAGAGAGAGAGAGAGGGAGAGAATGCGACCGCGACCAAAATGTCTCTAGCGCGTATGGATCCCACAAGGCAAGCCAGGCGGCGGCCAACAGCCCACCACAGCCCAAGCAGGCACCGACGCACCGTGGTCGTCTCGCTCTCGCCATCTTCCTGCCGATTTCCGCACGTCTCGGCCGTCCGTCCGTCTGCCCAAAGGCAAAGCGGAGTCTCCCGGTAGACCAGAGGCAGCAGACCCGTCGTCGTCTGGCGCCGTCGCGCGCGTGGCGTCCGGCGTCCCCAACCCAACCCCAGTCGGCTCTCGGCTGGCGAAAGCGACCCGTGCCGTGCCGAACTCCTCTGCCGATCGGTCTCGGTCTCGGCTCAGTCGCGGCTGGTAACCCAAAAGGTGACGGCGGCTCCCCTCAAAAAAAAAAAAAAAAAAAAAAAAAAAAATTGACGGCGGCATTGCATGGGGTCCGTCCGTTCCGTTCCGTGTCACGTCACCCCCTCTGACTGGAGCTCCCTCTTTCTTGCATTGTCTTGTGTTGTCTTCCTTGCATTGTCGCCTTATTTAAAATTTTGTTGTATTTATTTCATCATTTGAGATACTTTAATACGATTTATCGTATAATATCTGTAAACTTTTTTGAATAAAACGGTGCATTTTGAAAGCCACGTTCTTCCACTGTGCCGGCCGTCTGCCGTTCTTCCACTGTGCCGGCCGTCTGGCGCTGCTGGCGTCTTTTTCGCGGCACGAGCTCTCGCCGGGTTTTTTTTATTACTTTTTATTTACTACTCCAGTCGTCGGCGGCGGTGATCATCGAGACTTTTTGTGAGAGAGATGATAGAGATTAAAAGTAAGTGGAAGCTAGTATGGATTAATCTACTTACTATGTATAGTACTACTCGTGACCGTAATTATATAATATATATTAGCTTGTTCAAATGCAACTTGTAATATGTTTTCCAGTCCCACCTAATTCGCTTTTTGACTGACGTAGCAGTATGTCGCCATAGTTCTCGACGGAATTGGGCATGCAAAGCAGTATCAACCAACCGACATATGTGTACGCAGAACACTTCTAATTTCTAACTCGTTTTTGATGCGGTCGAGTCGACCTGACGAGTGCGTAGATGCACCTGCGCCCACCTGACTTTCAAACATAACCACGCTCACGTCACAGCGCGTACGTATAGATGAAATTGCTCTTGCTAGTTCCGCGCGCTTTGTTATTTTCCTCGCAGACGCCAATGAGAAAGAAAAGGTCTAGATGAGCTTGTGGTTAATTACCTTCCTTTACTACTTGCGTCGAAAAGAAAAGAATTACTACTAAGCAGCTGCCCGACCAACACGTGTCCTTTTACCATCTCAATCATCGTCCTTAAACACGTGTTACATATGTGGTGCTCGAGAAAGAAGGAAGCGAACACGAGCGTGTTTACTGTTTAGCCAGCTACGCCACTGTTACTGTAGAAAGGAAGCACGGGCTCGCCACTCGCCAACTGGTAGTCATCAGTCATCACTCGTCAGTCGGCACCACCACGTCACACGAGCACGAGAGCCAGCTCTCCTGTCTGGCTGTCTCCACAAGCTTCCCCCTTGTGTGACGTGTCGATGTTGGCTTGGCTGCGTAGATGCCGCTGTGTGCAGCATCAGTGCGTTATGTTATTGGCAACTTGCCGAGTTGCAGCACGCGGCGTGAGGCACAGCCGCACAGGCACCTTTCATGTCTTCTACAAAATGATCATCACCGAGTACTGCAAATTAATCAGCTGATTAGTATGGACTGGTGATGACCATATTCCACAGCTGACAGCACCGTGAATAAACTCTCTCTCTTTCCTTCGTCAACATATACTCTCTCTGTCCTATAGAATTTGTCACTTGAAAACTATATATGTGACTCTATCCTATAAAATTTATCACTTGAAAACTATATCTATAAAAAGGGCATGGTTTTTTAACGATAAAGTCTATGAGACGGAAAAGTAGTCATATAGATGTAGACACAGAAAACCAAACAAACACATTATTCTTTTTTTGGAAAAAAAAAAACAGCCAAATGCACAAGCGAGCGAGGGTCAACTCATCAAGAATTATTGTGATGTACTGTACTCTTTTTTTAGGCAAGGCTATTCTAGATAATATTACTACTACAAATTTGATTTAGTCCAAACCTGGTATAACATTTAGGATGAAGATAATACAAGTATTTCAATGATCAATCTATTGTAAAAAAAAATGATCAATCAATTCTGCAAAATGAAACCCAACCCCACTCCCCAGTCCCCACGCACACAGCAGAACGAGAGCATCGCGGCGCGGTCGTCAGTTGTTCGCCCGTCCATGATCGAGCACTACGTAACCACGAGGTCCCCGGCGTGGCTTCTCGGAACCTGGGATGGGTACGGCCATCTGCAGCTGGATGGTCGATGGATGCGGACATCGTCGTCGTCGACGGTCGACCATCATCGATGGAGCACGTACACTGTACTATCGCGCCGCAGCGCCGTAACGTAGAGTAAAAGCTGCACCGCGCGCGGCGCCCCCTCCTGTCGTCTGTCGACCCTCGGTCGGCGTACTCCTGTCGGACGGGGCGGCTCTGATTTTTGTCGTCCACCCATGTCGCTCGCACCCTCGGTCGGCTTTAGCAAATCACTATATAAAAAGATGTCGGAGGGATGAAAATGGGGAAATGATCCGTAGGAGGCCAAATGACTTTCATTTTTTTTTCTCTCGAAAACGAAATTGTCAATATTCCCATGGACCGCGCTCGGCTCGCACCTTTGCCCGTGACAGGACATGAGATTCATAAATTTGAATTTATTTATGACAATAATAAATAAATCCAAATGACAAGACATAAGTAAAAAAAGATGTGGTTAGTTTCAGGTGACTGATTGTCACGGATGAAAGCCATATACCCATTTGCCTTCGATTCCGTGTGTGTACAGATGTACATACATCATGCTCTCGCGTTTGGCTTAAATAGGATGCCAAGGATTAATCTGATGGCCAGAAAGCAAACCCATTTTTTTCGATTCCCGTTATCATTTCTATTACCACTACCATTTTCATTTAGCCCTGAAAATCAAAAAATCTGCGATTTCGGAAATTACCATTTTCGTTTTCATCCCTAGTGGTTAGTGCTCGGCACCGGATTAATCCGATGGCCATTTTCGTTTGTTTTTGTAAGAAGATGCTCGAAAATGATTAAAGTAATTGAATAAGAGGATTACCATAACTATAACAGTTGCTAGAGTTACTAAAGAAAGAAAACGATCTATTCGATATTAGAGACGACAGGTTACGATCCTGTTTCTCTTTCCTTTTGCTTATTTCACTTTAGAGGGTTGCACTACCTTGTAACTTCTTGCTATACCCATGAATTGGTTAGTTCCTACTCTAGTTCCTATTCTTGTAACTTTGTGGTATACCCATGGTTAGTTCCTACTCTTATAACTTCGTAGTATACCCATGGATTGGTTAGTTTCTATTAGACCTTCCAATTAACAGTGAGGGGGAAAAATTAAATGATGCATGTAGCCCTAAATAAATGATGCATGTAGCCCTAATTTAACTATGAAGAGATCTTGTACTTACCATATTTAAGCCTTGTGGCCAACTTAACTATGATGAAGAGGCATTGTACTTACCTTAATTTAACTCTGGCTGTCGACACTTATAGAAGGAATACGTTATGTCAGGGGTATTATGGAACACCCCCCAACAAAACAAAACAAAGTGAAGCGAGGGCTGCCTTCAGAAAGCCAGTCAGATGAGAACGGCTAAGTATAAGATAAGAATGATGGGTCTGGTTACACACTGATCAGTCCTATCACATTCCTGTGATTTCTCCGCATTCCATTCCAAACTGTCCTGTAAGTTACATCCATAACATTGTGCATGACATTATGCATGCACGAGACTGAATTCTATATACTTACTTCAAGAACACTAACCTATCAAATAAATAGTGAATTATTGTAATCATTCTACAAATGCAACACTTTGGCAACTTCTTGAAGAATCAAGAATGCACAACGGGTAACATCAGACTATGATACATAGCAGTCATGAGTCTAATGAGATTACTAAAAGTAAAAGGCAATTATAATTGGATTGTAGGCTTCCACAACCAACCACAGCACATCATCAGTTCAACATTGGCATAAAAGATGGTTATCTTAATTCAGAAAATATTGCACAGAAGCATAACTTTATGCATCCTACATAGAATTTTTCAATCAAGGACCAACAATCTCAGGTGATAGCCTTCATACAAAACTGTTGCCAAATTCGACTACCAAATAGAACCACAACAGGATATTACATGCTCAGGGTTCAACAACAATCCGTCCAGCAACTTGGTCAAGGTCACGCCTTCCCTGGGAGGTGATGAGCCTTCCACTGTAACAGAACAGCAATACGATGGCATAAGAAACATCAGCAACGGGCAGAAAGTTCGTCAATACACAAACATAATCATGGAAGAAGCATAATACCCCTTGGGGTCAACATCAATGATGCCGATCTTCTGCAACTGCTGAAGGATGTTGCGGGAAATGGCACCACTGCTCTTGCAGAAGTGAGGGGGGCGGGAGCCATTCCTCTGGCGCCCACCATAGATCTTCTGGAAGCCACCCACACCGATGCCCTGCCTCAGGTAGATTTTCCTTGCAATCGAGGCTACAGGATAACCCAAATGGCAGGTCAATATAAAAAATTACTAGTTCGCAACTACCAAATGCAATGTTACAACAGATTGGCTAAATAAGACCATGAATCCTTACCAGCACGGATGTAGTACCAGTCAGGGTCATAAGGTGGGAGCTCCTTGAACCTTGCAGTCTTGACAATGTCAACCCACTCTGGGAGCTCCATCTGTGCAAGAGATATATATTAGGTCATGCAAATTGAGCCACATAAAACAGTGAAGGCAACAAGGCCTCAGATTCTTTTTCCACCAGGGATTACCCATTTCCATTCAAAGATCAAACGGAAATAAACAAGGCCTCAGATCATTGCATGGAACAAAACTCAAGGACTTCAGGATTTGTTCCTCTAGCATTGTCCAGAATTAATCATTCTGGAAGGGTGCAAACTACCATTTGATTCGTATGAATTCTAAGGCAAGGACGAAGACTAGGAAAATACAATCGTGCACAGGGTTCACTTCTCCAAGATTTAAGTACAATGCCTTGGACCAAAATTTGAGAACACTACCCGTTTATATATCTAATCGCAAACAAGAGTTAACAACCCATGCATCCCTTAATCGTTTAAGCTAAGAACCAAATTTATTGATCCATAAACTACAGCTTCCATACAGATTGAACAGGAGGCCAACGAGATCCTTGAGGCGGCTCGTAGCAATCGTGAGATCCGAAGGAACGGGTGGGCAACGACAGGCAGGATCGGTGAGTACCTTGCCGGAGCGCTTGAGGTGAGCAGAGTAGGACTTGACGAAATCGTGGGGGTTGACGTCCTTGACCGTGCGCGCCGTCGAGGTCGCCATCCTGTTCCTCCACTCGTCTCGCCGCCGCCGCTGTCTGACCTGAGGAAGGAAGTGGAGAGCCGCTGCGGCTGCGGGGGACGGCTAGGGTTCTGTGGAGGCGTGATGGAAGCTGTGGAGAGGCGGATGACAATTTATACGGAGCAGGCAGGCCTTTGGGCCTTGTGGTTTTGAGAAAGGGCCAATTAGTCACTTGGCACCGTGGCTCATGTGCTTCCTTCTCAGGCCCACGAGAAACGTAGCCAAGAAATTATTAGTGAAAGGAACTGAGGCGGCGCCCCCGAAATAATTTGGCGGGAGAATCCCATCCACTGGTCATTCCGGCATTTTCCTCCCTCCCTCTCTGCCTCCGAGGGTGGAGAAAGGGGGAAAAAAACAGGCCTCGGGTCTTCAACCCTAGAGGCGGCGATGGCGCGCGGCGGCGGGGGGCGGTCGAAGAAGGAGGAGGAGGAGGAGCTGCGTGGGGCGAAGCGCGGGTACCAGGCGGCGTTGGCGGAGGGGAACCGGGAGGAGGAGGCGCGCTGGGCCAACGTCATCGGCGACATCTACAAGCGCCGCGGCGAGTACGTCCAGGCGCTCCGGTGGCTCCGGCTGGACTACGATGTCTCCGTCAAGTACCTCCCGCAGCGGCACCTCCTCCCCTCCTGCCAGTCGCTCGGCGAGGTCCACCTCCGCCTCGGCCACTTCCCGGAGGCGCTTACCTACCAGGTCACTCCTCACTCCTCCACATCCCATCACCCGCCTCGCTTCTCATTACTTGCCTACCGAGTACCGACCATAATTTCAGATATTTAAAACGACAGGACCTGGGCTATGCAGCATAGCGCTAATGCATTCCCACTTGCAGTGGTAATTTCGGTGCTGAATTTATGAGTTTTTGGACCATTTGGTGGCCTATTGATCTGGGCATGCATTTCGACTAGACTACAGTGTCAAGTGTAGGGTTTGGTTCTCAAATTATGTGATTAGGGACTGTATATATTACACAATTGAATACCACTGTGGTGTGGAGTTTCTGGTAGTGCATCTACACATTAAATTCTTATATGATAAATTGTTTGAAATGTCTGATATTTAGTGATGTATATGTGAGCCCCTCCCTCGATTTGGCCTATACTTGGATCACAGTGTTGGGTTTAGGCACATGTTGATTGTTTTAGTTGTTTCACACGTTTATTGACCTTGGATTACATTGCATTACTGATCATGCTGTATCCACCCTGTCACAGTACATGTACATCTATCAAGATATGATCATTAGGGGATTTGGTCACTGCCTCTGTGGTGTTAAATGCTTACCTCTTGTTGTTATAATTGGGATGCTAAGAATTAGAATAATACTCAGACATAAACCCAAAAATCACATTTTGCTGATTCTGCTACACGAACTCAAACTTCCATTCCCTTGATGTTTGTTGGCTTGACAGAAGAAGCATCTACAGCTTGCAAAGGAGTCTGATGACCTTGTTGAGCAGCAACGAGCTACCACACAGCTTGGGAGAACATACTATGAAATCCTTCTAAGATCTGAAAGTGACCACAGTGCCATGAGGAATGCAAAGAAGTATTTTAAATCTTCGATGAAGCTGGCAAGGATTCTAAAGAAGAAATTCCCTTCTCAAAAGTCGGTCTATCTAAAAGAACTTATTGATGCTTACAATAATATGGGCATGATTGAGATGGAACTTGATAATTTTGAACAAGCTGAGAAACTACTTATTGAGGGTCTGAAGATATGTGACGACGAAGAGGTAGATTCATACGATGATGCTCGCACTAGGCTCCATCATAATCTAGGAAATGTTTATACTGAACTACAGGATTGGAAAAAAGCCCGTGAGCACATCTGGAGGGATATAGAAATATGTAAAAAAATACGCCATCTTCAAGGTGAGGCAAAAGGATTCATAAATCTGGGGGAGTTGAATTATCGAGATCAGAACTATAAGCAAGCAAAAAATTGTTACAATACAGCTCTCGAAGTAGCAAAATCCTTGGAAGATGAGGATGCTCTAATTGAACAAATTCACCAGAATATTGGAACTGTTTCAAAGGCAGCTGAAGTATTTGAGCAGTTGAAGGAGGATGAACAGAAGCTAAAAAAACTTGTGCGAGACACTTCTAATGCTCGTGGAACGTCTAAAGAGAGAAAACTCCTCCTTGATCAGCACGCATGGCTGGATAATCTTATTGAGAAGGCCAGTATGATATGTGCATGGAAAAAAGTAAGTGGACCACATGGTAACTACTAACTAGTATGTGATTTTTAGTCGCCTTGCTATAAACTTGGACCATCATTTCCAGCAGAACTTATTTATTATATTTTTTATCTTATTCACAAATAAATCTTTTTTTTTCATTTCTTAGCCTATTTTATGCACGTGCATGAATAATCAGTTTATAGGTTATGCATGATAGCTTTTATGACTGAAACTGAAAGAAATGAGACAATTGTTCTTGGTTTTATCTTTTGAGTTGCAGTGCTGGAACTGTATACGATCTCTCTAAAATCAATTGGTTAGCTTAGTCTGAACATAAAGTTTACTAAAATAGGAAATAATGTTTTGTTTGTCAGAAATATGAATTGTTTTATTTTGAACCTCTTAGGCTCTTACTAACTTATTTACACTAGGGATTATAAGTTCCAACTTAATTACCTGTATTCTATGTTTTGCACTGCACTCTGTTAACCTCACATTTTTCTGAACAATGCAAAGAAAAGTAACCTGATTAGATGGAACTATTTGTTAGTGTTCTAATATTAGATTGGTGCCAAGGGAAATGGTTTGGTACATGCATAGGCTTTGTGTGAACAGCTTTGTCGGAAAAGTCACAGCCCATTCCCATTTTGAAGTCCTGAGATATAACGAGCCTGATCAAACCAATCATAGATAACTTTCATTTGCTATATTACGATTGAAAACCAACTATTGATCAGTTTATTTACTTTCTGAATTTCAGAACTGAGATGATTAAAACATTGTGCAAATAGGAAAAATGCATTTATGCTTACCTCACTAATATCAACAATGCACTGAGGTGCAATATAATAATCTCATGGCTCATTCATGTAACTTTTTGTTCTCCAGCACAAGGAATTCTCAAAAGGGAAAAAAAGGGTAGCAAATGAACTTGGCGATATGGAAAAGTTGGGTGATTCTTTTCTGTTAATAGGGGAATCACACCAAAAGCTAAGAAACTTCAGTAAAGCTCGTAAGTGGTACATGAAAGGTTGGAACAAATATCGGTCGATTGGGAACTGGGAGGTGAGTCATTAGTCTGTATGTCCTCATTTGTGTTCCTGAATATGCTGTCATGCCTCCTACTAGGACCGCCTTTCCAGTTGATGATTCTGCTTTCAAATCGTGCTCATCTAAGATATGTCCCCTTTCAGGGACAAGCATTAGCAAAAGTGAACATTGGTAATGTTCTTGATTCTTGTGGCGACTGGGCTGGTGCATTGCAAGCTTTTGAAGAAGGCTACAGGTATTATCTTTGTATCTTCCTGTCCAAAAGTCAGAAGATCTAAAGTAAACTTGCATGCTGTGATCTTAAATAAATAGCCACACCGCCACGAACAACACATAGTACATGACATTGGAGGCTTTATTCACTAACGTTTCTTTTAGGCATTTGAGAACCCATTTGTTGTATTAATGAAAAGTTGAAAACTATACATTTTTAAAATTTGTGATATAGAAATGAGAAATTGTGAGTGCTAATATTTTGATTATAGCTTCATCTTTTTATACTTTTAGGGAAACACTTTATATATCAAGGGATTGAGCTTGTACCAAACATCCAGCATTTTTTTTTATACTTTTAACATCAGCTCTACTGTATTGAAGAATGCAGAGTTTATTTGTTTAATCCCATATTGCCATTTTAGTTTTTGTGTCACATTATTGTGTTGGGTCTGTGCCCATGCCACCTATCTTTGTTAATAATTAACTGCTCTTGTCCTTAACAGCATGGTGCTTCCATCTTTAGTTTCTGATTCTTGCATCATATCGTATGCAGGATTGCTGTGGAAAGAGACCTACCTAATGCTCAACTTTCTGCCCTTGAGAATATGCAATACAGTCATATGGTCAGATTTGATAATATTGAAGAAGCCAAGTAAGTTACTAAGAACAGATTTTGCAAGAAAAAAAAATTATATTATGCAAACTAAAGGGAGTTCCTTTTTCAGGAAAATCCAGGAAAAAATAGACAATCTGAAGCAAACATTGAATCAATGTGAAGCAAGGAATACTGTTAGTGACTATTGCTCAGAAACTGACACTGAAGGTGGTTGCGCATCAGATAATATGCTTGATGCTGAGAATGACTATGTTCAGGCTGCAAATAACTACTCCGAGGAACCCGATGACGATGTTACGCTTGCTTCACTCGTTCATAGGAGTGGGAGCTCATCCAAGATTAAGGCACCCAAGATACAGAGTTCTTCTAAGAAGGTTGATGAACTATGTGATGTGGCTGAAGATATACGTAGCTCTTCTAAGAAGGTTGATGAACTAGGTGATAGATCACATTCTGATCACTGTGTTGGCAGAAAACGTGTCCGTGTGATCTTATCAGATGATGAATCCGACGAGAATCCTGAATTTGTTCAATTAAAAAAGACATCAACTAGTCCAGCAGACAGTATGTCAGTTTCAGGTACATCGTTGATTAGCATTGCATGTTCATATGTTGGAATGGCTAAAAATTTACCTTCTAGTTGTATTGACGCCTCATTTTTGTTGCCAGCAGATCATGGAGCAAGCAGCAGCAGAAACCAGGTAACAAAACACTGATGATCCTTCAGGCTTATGTTCTTGACTGGGAATTGAAATATAAGGCATTTTTGTCAGGGATCGAGCTCCCATGGGCATAGAGTTTGTAGGCTAATATATAGCTGTTTAAATATCTATTTTAAGTTTTGCAACACAAACAGAATTGCTTCACCTAAACACCCTCAATATATCCCTCTCCCCAGCTCCAATTCCACAAATTCGTGTATATGTAACCTCATCCAAGAAATTTTTGGAGCTGGAGATATGCCAAAAGGGCCATGATGTGGTTCACAGCATCTGCTGGTTCTCTTTGGTTACACTAGATTTTGATGGCAATTTAAAGCAGTCAGTTCTTGACTTCTTATTGTACCTCTCCTGAAGCACCAGATATTGAGACCTTCTAGCCATCTGCAGGATACTTTACAACCTAACCAAACAAGGGATGCAACCTGTCCTGCTGAGGAGAGTATTTGTTCATTCAAATCAAGTAGTCCTATTGGTCATGCTTTTGAAGGCATAGGATTAGGTGCTTCCAGTGTAGGAAAGGGATCAGCCTCCAAATCAGCAGCAAGTGGTTCCAAGTTAAGTACTCCTGGCTCAAACAGTCTGCATGAAACCCAAAATGTTCTTGGTCTTCAATCCACAGATGCTGATAATGTAAGTACTATTGCCACTTCTATCTTCCCATGCTTGCCAAATTATGATTTTTTGAGGACGCCAGCAAGTGAAAAGCATCACAAATTGTTCTATCCTCTTGTGCTTAGTTTAGTGGAAAATTTCTATGATCGTATATTATGTTCAATTCTGATATATCTACACATGAGCTGAGGTGCTGAAACAGATCCTCGCACCTAACAGGACCTTTTTTTTTATTTTGGATAATACTTTGTGAACAGGGGTAGCTGTCCCCCCTGAGGGTTGATCTGGCATCTGAGATTGAGCCACGCCATAGACCAGAGTAATTTAAACATAAAATTGAGCAGCTAACCTTCTCAAAGGATGCTTTAAACCTTTTACTACCATCACTTTGTATTCACTCTGTCACCTTTGTGTATGTACAGTTGTCTGAGACAGTGTTGGTTTGAGTGCGTATTCTTGTCTTTTTGTTTGTGTAGTGTTTGTTCATGCAAACTCTTTTTCTCGTATATAATAAAATGACACGCAGTTCTCTTGTGTATCTAAAAAAAAAAAAAAAAAAAAAAAAAAAAGTATGAGGCACTTTGTGATATTTATGTATTTATTTGAAGAAGCTGGAGGTGCATAGTTAAATTTGATGGATCTGTGCATACTCATTAGCCTCAGACCCTCATCAGGCATTTACTTGCAAGTTACCCAGTTATTCCAACTATGGAAATTATGTGGAATAAAATGGGATGTTTCTTCTGCAGCACTTTTGGGCCTTCAGAATTGGTGGCCATCTGGTTTACTTGGATGGGCGCACTTGTGTACATGAAGGTGCTTTTAGCATTGACTCTCTCAAAGTTGAAGTAGCATGTGTATATTATCTTCAGATTTCTGATGAAAAAAGGGCCAAAGGTTTGTCTGCTTTCTCGTCAATTACCGTTTACTTTGTTATCTTTGCATTTGTCCTACTTAGCTTGGTCTTCTATTATTGGAACACCTACATTTTATTTTCCTACACTTGCTGATGGGATCTTACATTCATATATTACTTTCTAGGTCTATTGCCTATCATTGGGGAACTTAAGTTTTGTGGAAAGGTATTGGAAGACGTGGCATCCATATATTATGATGATCAGCTTGCTTCTGAACAGAAATGTGTTGATGTTGTTATTGATGGTATGCATGTTCCTAGTCTTTTTATAGAATAGAGTGCCTTGTTTTCAACTATATTGTTAGGACTGCTACTCTTGCATGGTTACTGGGACACATGACGATCATTTGGCTTGTTTGTTTCCCTTGCTCTCCTTTCTTAGTAGCCTTGCTGGTAGGCGAGAGAAACCTTCTAGTGGAGAAGAGCCCATTTGTCTATTCTCAAATGCAAGTGAACCCTTGCCCAGAAACTCACCTCTGATTCTTTGTTGCTAGCATAGGATATGCATTAACAAATTCAACAATTGAAAATGTCTAATACCCGAAAAGAATAGAGTATGTGATTTATATACTGCATCATACTAGCCTACTACAATGCAGTGCCAAATAGAAATGTAGAATATGCAATTTATATACTGCATCACACTAGCCTACTTCAATGAAAGTGCCAACCAACTGCTCCACTGTCTGACAATAGGCAAAATCCTTGACAATGTTCCTATCCATCCGATGTTAAGAAACATTACTCTATCTTTTTTTTTTTTAAACAAAGGCTATCTGCCGCTCAATTAAGTCGAAAGAATATTATGCACAAGAAGGTTAGCCCAATGAGATGTCAAAAACGCACCTGAAGGGTTAACCACCCCACGCGACACAGCAGAGCACAAACACGACACACTGCCATGGGTCATCGTTGCCGAGCATGGAAGCCAAGCTGCCAGCAGCTCTGACTTCCCATGGCAGGCCACCCACAAGCCAACCTCGACAGGTCACACTGCTTCTTACAAGTTTAGACTATCATTGAGTCATCACGGTTTACAGTACTAAATTCACTCTTAAGGGGCTATCAGAAAAATGGCATGTAGCAACTGCTCTCAACTTTCTGGTTTCCTTATTTAGGAGCACGAAACTTCTTTGATATGGAAAAAAGGTCCTCAATCTATAGTTGCTGTGAGGCTTCTGGCTGGAAGACAAGCTTTTGCCTCTGTTCGCTTTAAATCATTTTTGGTTTCTTTAGCACCCATTGTGTACTTGAGCTTGTCACGCGGAGCTAGCACTTGCTAGATCTGTATGTTGTCCACCACGTGTGCCCCTTTCCCTCTCCCTCGTTCCACTGATTGAATCCATTATTTTGCATAGAAATGCATAATGATGAAACTGTTAAACATAATTTACATAATTTTTCATCAGTTAATATCTTCTGACGTGCCATATTTGTAATGAAGATTGGGTGCCAAAGCGGCTGATGAAATTGTATGTTGATTTCTGCATGAAGTCCTCAGAAGCACCCAATAAGAAGCTGCTGACAAAACTATACAATCTTGAGGTAAACATTTTATATATGTTGTATCTGAATGATAATGTCAAAAGGGCAGCTCTACTTAACCATGCCAAATATGTTCCTTCTATTTTCTAACAGGTCTCCGAAGATGAAATCATTGTTTCTGATTGCGGACTGCAGGATATGTCAATTGCCCCTTTTCTTGATGCCCTAAGATCTCATAAAACAATAGCAGTTTTGGATATTTCTCATAATTTATTAGGTAACCTTTTTTACAGTAACTACAGTCATTTCATTATTACTTCGACAGTGCTGTATAAATCCGTTACAGTTAAATGGTTGTTTTTTAGGCCCTTGGCCTTTCAAGGGCATTATTTTGAATGACTTAGTAGTTAGTAATTCATTGATGATTGTACTGCTTTGTGGTTTTTAATTTGTAGGATGATTTAGAATAACTATGCTCTTCTACTATGGCTTATTGGACTGATTTGTTATTGTTTTTCCTGCCCACAAATCCAGGAAACCAAACAGTTGAAAGACTTCAGCATATATTTGCTTCATCAAGTCACACATATGGTGGCTTGACTCTGGATTTACATTGTAATCGATTGGGTCCAACTGCTTTATTTCAGGTTTTTACAATCCCAGAAAGTTATCTGTAAAATAATATGATACTTCTATCGTCCCATCATGATTTTATTTGCTTGAAATTCTGCATTCAGCACATTTGTAACATGGGTCCTGTTTAAAAAAGATGAGGTAAATCATTTTAGCATGTGGTAATCTGATACGCTTTCTTAACGGAGTTATATTACAAGAATGCAAGATATTTAAACCATCTCTTCAAGGGCCACTAATTTTATTTATGAAAGGAAAACCTTGGGTCTTCTTGCAAAATGGTTCTGGAACAGGATACAAAAAACCTGATGAACAATATGTTAGTTTCTAAAGATTCTTTGTTCTTTGGTATTTTAGAAATTAATATTTGTTATAAAACAAACTCTAGAATCCTCTTTGACTGAATCTGCGAGGGACATTTTAGCTTGTTAGTTATTTTAGTTCATTTGGTTTTGTTTCAAGTGATCTCACTTCTTGACCCTAGTCAACATAAATTCTCTTGATTTATTGCATCTATTCAGTAAAATGCTAAGCCACTTTTTACCTCCTTATTTACTGAATAGATATGTGAGTGCGCTATTTTGACCGATCGATTGGAAGTACTTAATCTATCTGGGAATCGCCTCACTGATGCATGCAGTTCTTACCTTTTCACAGTCCTGCAAAAGTGCAAAGGTATGTAGCACTTGATACATCAGTAGAATTATAGAAATGCATATAGCTTCTTTTGGAGACTAGGGAGGACTAGGATACAGGCTAGCCGGGGTGTTCCCTGATGTTTATTCTTTTGTTTCTGTTGAAGTATGTGTGTGTATTAGGCCCATGAGGCCTATGTATGACTATATGCTATACCCTTCTAGGGTTAGCCCATCTATCCAATCACAATTTGCAACATGGTATCAGCTAGGTTTAGGTTTCTCTCTCTCCTTCTCTAGCAGCCGCCGCCGCCAGCACCATGGCTGGCCGGCCGCCCGGCGCCGCCTCCCTCTCCTCCTTCCATCCCCTCTCCTCCGCCCTCCCTGGCGGGCGCGGTGGGTGGGGCGCGCCGCCGCTGGCTGGGCGGCCGGCCGCTGGGCGAGGGCGCCGCCCGCCGCCCGCCCGCCGCCGCCGCCCGCTGCCCGAGGCGGGGGTGGGGGTGCGGCCGCGGCACGCTGGCGCCGCCGCCAACGCCGCCAGGGGACGCGGGGCGTTGGCGCTGGTGCATCTGGCGCCGCCGCCGCCGCCGTCGGTGCGGGCGCTGGCGCCGCCCCGCTGCCGTCGAGGGCGCGGGCGCGGGCCTTGGTACGCCTGGCGCTGCCGCCGCCGCCCGTCGAGGCGCGCTGGCGCCCCCCCGCTGCCGGGCAGGCTGCGCCGCCGCCGTCGGCGCGCTGGGCGCCCTATCGCCCGCCGGGCAGGCTGCCGCCGCCGTCCAGGGCGCTGGCGCCCCCACTGCCGCGGGCAGGCTCTCCTCCCCCCCCCTGGCGCACCCGCCCCTATCCTCAACGCCCCGCGGCAGCTACGCGCGCTGCAGCTCCCGCTGCTGCCCACACAGGCGCGGGTGCAGCCGCTGCTGCTGCTGCTGGGGGCCCTCCACGTTCCTGGACCACTGCTGCTACTGCTGGGGGCCATCCGCCTTCCTGGTATGGCTTGGGCATGCCCCCCAAGACGCGCCGTACGCCGCCGCTATCTTCCGTGGACAGCCCGCCGCCGGCACCGCTATGGCCGACGCCGCTCTCGCCGTGGCCCTCCTTGCAGCCAAGTCCGAGGCTGCGGTGGTCCAGGAGCGGGTTCCGCCGGCGTCTTCCGCAGCAGCCGCTGCTGCCATCGGGCGCGAGCACAGGGCCAGGCGCGGGTGCTGCTGGTGCCCCCTTCCCGGCTTCCCCATCTCCGCCGCTTCTTCCCCAACCTTACGCAGCGGGTGTCGCCGCCGATTCCACCCTCGCTGCCACCCTCGTCGCTGCTCGCGCTGCTGCCGCGGAGGGCCAAGCGCTGCGTGCCGCTGCCCCTCGTCTGGGAACGAGAGCACGCCGCGGCTGCTGCCTTAGCCGCTGGCGCGCTGGCCGCAGCCGCCGCCGCCGGGGCGACCGACCGCGCGGACGCCCTGGCCACCGGTGTGCCGGCCACGGGCGCCGCTGACCGCGGGCGCACCGGCCGGGCTGCCGCTGCTGCCGTAGCAGCCCACCGCTGCCACAGGCATGGGCATGGCGCCGGGCGCGGGCGCTGCTCGTCGCTTCGCCGAGGCGGAGAAGCTCCTCGTCTCCCCTGGGTACTACGGCGTCAGCGCCACCTCCTTCGCCTCGCCGGCTCCCCGTGCGTCCACTCCGCCTGCGTCGTCTCTTCGTGGTCCTCCTCCTCCCGGGCCGAGCGGGGGTGGGGGGCCGTGGCGGCCGCCGTCGTCGCGGAGGGAGGCGTGGTGCGGGCTTCCACCACCCATGGTCGGGGTGGCCCCTTTCGAGCCGCCCGGCGGGCCTCACACACCGGCGGCCATGCTCGACGGTACCATCCCGCCCAGCGCCTCCACCGCCCGTCGCCATGGTCTACACCTCCCGGTGCCTCGCCGGGCCTGTCGGTTGGGACCCGGCCTTGGCCTACTCCTTCGGGTGGGACCCGGTCGGTCCTACGGATCGCTGACGGGCGCGCCACGTTCCACACCACGCCCGATGCGAGTCTACTTTCCTCTCTCCGTTCTCCCCACCCTTTTCGTCCCTCTTCCATCATGGTTGCAAATGGCTTTTGCATTCTGTCTCCTCCGTGGGCACCGCCAGTTCCCATGGCTCTTTTCATATCCCTGATGTTCTTGTGGCTCCCGGTATGGTTCACAACCTCCTCTCTATTCGTCGCTTCACGGCCGACAACTCTTGTTCGGTTGAGTTTGACCCTTCTGGCCTCACCGTGAGGGAGTTAGCCTCCCGGCGTCCTCTTCTCCGGTGTGTGACAAAGACTGGGGCCTCTACACCCTTCGTTTCCCTCCTTCCGCAAAGCACCTCCTTTGCCTTCTTCTTCACCCCCTTCGGCATCCGCCGCCGCCACCACCACCTCCACTACGTGGCACCGTCGCCTCGGCCATCCTGGCCGGGATGCCCGATGCGGCTTCGATCGTAGTTCCGACATTCGGTGCCCTCGGGCTCACGATGAGCACTTGTGTCACGCGTGTCAGCTGGGTCGTCATGTTCGTCTTCCTTTTCCTACTTCTTCTTCCCATGCGACCCATGTTTTCGACCTTGTTCACTGCGATCTTTGGACCTCTCCTGTCCTTAGCATTTCTGGCTATAAATACTATCTTGTGGTGGTTGATGATTTCTCTCATTATTCCTGGACTTTTCATTTGCGTGCCAAGTCGAGAGGCTTTCCCCACCCTGAGTCACTTCTTTGCCTGGGTGTCCACTCAGTTCGGCCTCACCATCAAGGCCGTCCAGTGCAACAATGGCCGTGAATTCGATAACTCCACCTCTCGTGCCTTCTTCCTCTCTCACGGTGTCCAGTTGCGTATGTCTTGCCCATATACCTCCTCTCGAGCGGCAAAGCCGAGCGCATGATTCGCACCACCAATGACACCATGCGCGCCCTTTTCGCTTCAGCGTCACTTTTACTCGCTCCGGGGCCGAGAGCTTACACACCGCCACCTATCTCCTAAACCGTCTTCCTTCCACTGCTTGCCCGGCTCCCACACCACACCACGCTCTCTTCGGTACCCCTCCTCGGTACGACCACCTTCGAGTCTTCGGGTGTGCGTGTTACCCTAACACCACAGCCACCGCTCCGTACAAAGCTGGCTCCCCGATCGACTCTCTGTGTCTTCCCGGGTACTCCCGGATCACAAAAGGGGTACCGATGCTTTGACCTTATCTCTCGTCGGATCCTTATCTCTCGCCATGTGGTGTTTGATGAGACCGTCTTTCCCCTACTCCACCACCACCACACCCACCTCCACTCCGGATTCGACCTCTCCTTGTTGTTTCCCCGACACGGTGGTCGAGCCACCTTTCTTTGTTGTATCCTGCAGATACCGCTACACCGTGCTCTTCGACGGGACCGTGCCCCAGCTCGGCTCCTGCCGGTGACCCCTCTAGCCCTGCTCCCTCGCCGGGCATCGAGGGTTCACCTTTCGAGCCGGCCCCCGCCACGCACGACGCGGGTCCCGGGCCGTCGACTCGCCCCCACTGCGCGCTTCGCCCGGCGGCGCTTCGTCTTGCGCCGTGCACGGCACGGCCGCCGCCACCGCCACCGTCTTAGGGGGCCCGGCCACTCACTGGGCGCCCGCCCGGCCGGGCGCCGCCTACCAGCGTCGTGCACGGATCGAGCTGCCGCGCCGTTGTCACCACCGGTGACCCCTCTTCGCCCGGTCCTCTACCCTTGGCGGCCTTCTCCCGGCGACACCGACTCGCCGCCGCGGCCCCGGCTGCCGTGTCGCGGACGCCGGTGTACCACCCACCGCTTCTTCACCGACACCCGTCATGTTCACCATATGGTGACGCGACACGCGGCCGGTACCCCCGCAGCCCGGGCTCTTGCGGACGATGCCCGGGGACTCGCAGGTCTAGGCCACCCTCTTCCGTCCGCGAGGCCTTGTCCGACCCTCACTGGCGCCGTGCGATGGAAGAGGAGTACGCGGCACTCCTCGCCAACCAGACGTGGGATCTGGTGCCCCGTCCGCCGGGCTCCAATGTCGTCACCGGCAAGTGGATCTCGACACACAAGCGTCGGGCTGATGGTACTCTTGAGAGGTACAAGGCTCGCTGGGTTCTCCGGGGCTTCACTCAGCGCCCTGGGGTCGACTATGATGAGACCTTCAGCCCCGTGGTCAAGCCGGCCATCGTCCGCACGGTGCTCTCATTGGCTCTCACTCGCTCCCCGGCCCGTGCATCACTGGACGTGAAGAATGCTTTTTACGCATGGTCTTCTCACCGAGACAGTTTATCGCAGTCCACCGGCGGGGTTTGTTGATTCTTCTCGCCTCGATATGGTCCGGCCGGCTCAACAGTCCCTCTACGGCCTCAAGCAGCCCCCCGGGCGTGGAACCACCGGTTTGTCGCTTTCCTATCGACATCGGGGTTCGTGGAGGCCAAGTCCGACACGCCTTTGTTTATCTATCACCATGGAGCCGAGACCGCTGCACTGCTGCTCTATGTTGATGATATTGTCCTCACGGCCTCCAGTGAGTCACTACTCCGCCGCATCATCTCGTCACTTCAGCAGGAGTTCGCCATGAAGGATCTGGGTGTGCTCCATCACTTCCTCGGGGTCACTGTTGAGCCTCACCCTACCGGGCTACTTCACCAGCAGCAGTACACTCTTGATATCCTGGAGCGAGCTGGGATGACTGACTGCAAACCCTGCTCCACTCCGGTTGACACCCAGGGCAAGCTGTCCGAGACCGAGGGTACCCCAGTGACAGATCCCACTGCATATCGGAGTCTTGCTGGAGCACTTCAGTACCTCACCTTCACCCGGCCGGACATCACCTATGCAGTTCAGCAGCTCTGTCTCCATATGCATGATCCCCGGGAGCCCCACCTCACTGCTCTTAAGCGTCTCCTTCGCTACCTCAGGGGTACTGTTGACTACGGCTTGCTCCTCCACCGGCGGTCTTCCTCCACCGAGATGGTTGTTTACACGGACGCCGACTGGGGCGGCTGTCCGGACACTCGGCGCTCCACCTCCGGCTACGCTGTCTTCTTGGGTGGCAACCTGGTGTCACGTCGTCTAAGCGTCGCCCGGTGGCCTCTGCTCCGATCCGAGGCTGAGTACCGCATTGCCGCCAACGGCGTGGCCGAGGCCTCGGCTCCGCCCGGCTCCTTGGCGAGCTCCACGGCCCTCTCCACCGCAGCACGCTGGTCTACTGCGACAATGTCAGTGCGGTCTACCTCTCCACCAACCCCGTTCAGCACCAACGGACCAAGCATGTCGAGATCGACCTTCACTTTGTCCGTGATCGGGTTGCCATCGGCGAGGTGCGGGTCCTTCACGTACCAACCACCTCCCATTCGCCCGACATCTTCACAAAGGGCCTCCCGCCCCTCGACCTTCACCGAAGTTTCGCTCCAGCCTCAACATCACCCGTGGCTAGTTGCGTCTGTGGGGGGGCTCATGTGTATGTGCTTCTTTTCATGTCCAGTCTGCAACTCCGCTGCGCCGGTAGTTCAGACTGCGGGGGGATGTTGGAGTATGTGTGTGTATTAGGCCCATGAGGCCCATGTATGACTATATGCTATACCCTTCTAGGGTTAGCCCATCTATCCAATCACAATTTGCAACAGTTTCATTGACTGTCATAAGCTTTTCTTTTTTCTTTTTTCTTTTTTGGAAGGGGACATTTATTTTTTCTTCATAAACTCTGTGTTATGTATTTGCTTTGTTTACAGCTCTTTATAGCTTAAATGTTGAGCAGTGTTCTATCACATCAAGAACTGTTCAGAAGATGACAGATGCACTTCATAAAGAGTCTGTCCTTTCACATCTCTCATTAGGTACTTTTTGTTTTCATGACGGCCTGCTTCTCTTATGATTTGTATATTAGCAATGTCCATTTGCAAACACTCAAAAATTCCGTACCCTCTACAGGAAAGAACAACCCAATTTCTAGCAATACAATGCTTAACCTTCTATCCAAACTTGCGTCTCTCACAAGGTTAGCAAAAACTATCCATATCTGTTGATAGATACTAAGGTGTTGTCAAGTATAGACCAGCCATGCATGTTGTTGTTGCTGCAGGTTTTCAGAACTAAGCCTGACTGGTATAAAACTGAATAAGTTAATGGTTGATAAGCTGTGCCTCCTTGCACAATCCTCGTGCCTATCAGGACTTCTGCTAGGTGGAACTTCCATTGGACCGGTAATTTGCTTTTACAATTTCATTTGTTCAAAAGAAAAGGCATTCCTTTGTTCGGATGGTTTCAGCTTGTTTCAGCTTATTCTCTCTCACACAGAAATCATCTGAAACCAACCATCTGAACGAAAAGTCATTGTGTTTGAGAAAAAAAGAAAGGCTTTGCTTTCCATCTGTGGTTAGTGTTTGCAGCCTGTACACGAGCAATAAGTCGTCTCATCTGGTGCTGCTGTTTATGCAGGAGGAGACAATTAGGCTTACTGAGGCATTGTCTTGTACATCTCAAGAATTGCTAAGGTTGGAGTTGTCTAATTGTGGGCTTACATCTCCTGATTTCACACAAATCTGTACAAATCTCTCTCGGATCAATATTCTTGAGTTAAACCTTGGAGGAAATCCAATTAACCTGGAGGTTTAATTCCTACTCTCATATGCTTTGGTAACATGTGTCCCCATATTTCAAGTAGCAATGATCTGTTGTGTTACATTATATTATGCAGGGATGTGATGTTATACAGGAAATGCTTGTAAATCCTCAATGCAGCATTAGGTCTCTCACCCTTGACAAATGCAATCTTGGACTTGCTGGAATTGTTCGTATTATTCAATCATTATCAGGTGAGGAAAATTTTTGTTGAAACATCAGTCTCTACAGTAAGTTAATAATCCTCTTCTACTTTCAGAAAATAGCCAATTAGAGGAGCTGCGCATGTCTAAGAACACAAACTTGGCGTTGGAGAGAACAATAAAGTATGACGAAGACATGCAGGAAGCATCAACAACTGCTGAGCAAAAACAATGTAAAAACCCTGAAACGATGAATGATATAGCTCCAGGGAACATAGATTTTGCGAACATGCAGGTTCCGGATAGTGAAGATGAAGCAGATGATAATGCCCACCGTGCCATGTCTGGTCCACATAGGAGCTGTGCAAGTTCATCACAGAAAAACTCTTACTCTTGTCAGATTATTGAAGAACTGGCGGAGGCCCTGATTTCAGCAAAGCAGTTGAAGGTGCTTGATCTTAGTTGCAACGGTTTATCAGAAGAGGCCGTACAGTCACTGTATTCTGCTTGGGCTTCTGTTCGAAGAGGCGATGGTATGGCTCGAAAACATGTAAATAAGGAAGTAGTCCACTTTTCAGTGGATGGCATGAGGTGCTGCGGCCTAAAACCCTGCTGCAGAAGAGACCTGCAAATATGAAACCTGGACGGCCTTCCGATGCTAAATTATGGTTGCACCCTGTAAATAAATCATCAGTGAATCAACTAGGTGTTGACGTTGTTAATGTAACTTCACACTAGTCACAATAGCTGGGTGACTCGAGAGAAATCTGGGTTTCAGGATTGTAATTATGCTGATTCGCGGGAATGTATACACTACATGATTGAGATTTTGGCTTGCAGTTATTTCTTGAGGTACGGTTGCTACATACTAGCAAACATACTACCATCATGTCATTACAGGCAAATCTGGTTGGCTAGAGTGAAACTCCTTCAAAGGTATTGGTTGAATTCTGGAGGGTTTGAGCATATAATTTTGGACGGGGAAGACAGCGAGGGGTAAGAAACAAATTCCTTCGCATGTTTGAAGTGGCGAGGTGCAATTTCTATCTTGGGTACAAACAGTGATAATAACATATCAAATCGTAAATTGTAAATCATGACCGAGACGCCACATGGAACAGAATAGTTGTAAAGATACTATATCTGGTGTCTAGTTGCCCACCATTGTGAGCACATCTAATTGTTTATCTACTACTAGAAGTGTACCACATCACCGGATAAGGACTTGTCGGTTCTACCAATTAGAGAATATTATCAACAATCTTGCACCCAAATAAAATTACAGTGGGAATGGTTTGGCCCGCAAACCCTGACTAAAGGAGCATGATATGCACCCAAATAAAATTACAGTGCTAAATGACCCTTAAAACACATCCAAAAGAAAATGAAGGAGCACTGCGTGCAATCTATATTCAAATATTTTGAACTATATTTCTTTTTTTGTAAAACGAAAAGTTTGAACTATATTCATAAAAGAAATTCATGCTCTACATGTGTAATAAAATTAAAAAAACAAGATATCTATTTGTAAAAGAAACTCATCTCTACATTTGTAATAAAATTAAAAAAAAAAACAAGATGAAGTAATTTCCACTAGCATTTGTGAGCTGGACTGGATCCTCATGCCCTGACTTTGTGCGTATTTTCCTTTTGGTGATAGGTAACAGCATTGCATGTAAAGAAACAATGCCATTTTGTTCGGCACCAACCAACCACTGTCAGGCAGGCACCATTGTGCCAAATCGAGAATGCAATAATTTCGATCTTGGAAAGGGCTCACATGCACCAATTGGTAATCACTTCGCCACCCTGCTTCTCTTTTCCAAAACCGGCAAGGAGGGCTCGCTCCAAGACCAACAGCCCAACAATGGCGATCAGGAGCTCCTGCCATGGCCTTCCTCCCACCGCCGTCCCAAGATTCAGCACAAGGAAAAGGATGGCAGCACTGAGGCTCAGCGCTGCAGTGCATAGCAGCAAACATGAGCACCACCTCTCCAGCTCGGCAAGATCCATCAAGACGAGGCCATAGCTTCTAGTGAAGCTGCACATGGATTTGGGTGACGCTTTGTGAGAATTTGTCTGTGCACGCAACGCAGGTGTTTGAGGACCAGGTGAGAGGTGTGGTTTGCTACAGAGACGGCAACGGGGAGGTGATCTGCGAAGGCTTTGAAGAAGGGCCAAGGCTCGGGATGCGGCTGCCGGAGAAGGCCTGCTTCCCATGGTAGTGATTGGTAACCCATGCATGCTAGCTAGTTAGCATCTCAGTTCACTCTATCGATCACTTTGTTCCTTAGCAGAACACAACACAACAGTTACAGAGCAGGATCAGAAAAAAAAAAAAATCAGAATGCCTAAACCCAGATCTGCCTTTTCTGTTGCCATCATCGAACTGTTGTGGTGCAGGCCCATGGGAATCCGGGTCACTGATTTCATCGAGCTGTCGACGCTGCGGGTCTTGGAAGACGAGGATGCTCTGAAATGATACCCAGATGGCCAGATGGGAGCCTTCACCTATCTGGAATTCCGGAGTTCTGTCGTGTGTGACCGCAACCACAAGAATAAGATGACCGAGCGATCAGCTATCTGGAGTTCAGCCAGATCTCTAACACGGATTTCATCTCGTTCGTGTACTGAAACTCGATGTATACTCATTCTCATTACTCATTACTCATTACTCTTGTAAATAAGCGTACGCATCCCTTGATCTGAGGGTAGAACTATGTTTGATGCCAATTAGAAGGACCAAACGTGTAGAGGCTGAAACTTGGCTCCCTTATTAAAAATAAACTAATTACATAAGCGGTGACTAATTATCGAGTATTGGTCCTAATTAGCCCATGATTCGAGAAAAAGAAATAGAAATCTTGGTCTAAAACAGTTGCAGCTGCAGTGATTCACTGATTCAGAGGTTCTGAAATCCTACCGCGCCAGAAAGAATATGGAGAGTTTGATCTGATGCTTCAGAAAACAACACGGTAGTAGAGGGCAACAACTCAAGTATGCCACGTGTTGGGGGCAAGGCTCGGCTTTCGGGCCCCATTTCGCCTCGGCGTCGCGCAATCGTGCCGAAGGTGGCGCAGCCGGGCGGAATCACGAATGCGAGACCCGCCTTGCGGGCCTCGTTCGCCGGGCGACGCCAGACTCGCTGGCTGCAACTCGGGCCGAGTGAAAGGGGCGCCGAAGTCCGAGCGGCGCCACCTTTCGAAATGGCGAATCACCGGCCGAGAGCCAAACAAGCGACAAGGTTCCCGGATTCGCGGATTCGAAGTCGGATTGGCGGTCTCGCACCGCCTTACGGATCACACTTTCGCGCACGAGACCGGTGGCTGAATCCAAATGGAGAGCGAGAGCGATGATCCGTTATCTTGCAGGAACAGGACAGGCGGCTCGGCGGAGCCGCCCACGAATTCGGACTGCGAATTGGGTTGCGGATTCAGGGGCATGGCAGAGGGGGGACCACGGGTCCACCGGCCGGAGCTTGGGCCGGTCCCACCGTTTTGAGCCGGCGCGGCGCTAGCCGCGAGCCGGACGTCCGAGCCCTTAGGGTTTCATGGCGGCGGCGCCCCCACCACAAGACAAGGGGCAGAACCGTCCGATCCCGGGTAGCCGATGACTATAAATAGCCGGGGGGTGCCCTCGAAAGAGAGAGGAGCCCGAGTGGTTTTAGTGCGCTTTAGCTCGCCACTTCGGTGCTCCGACCACTTGTATCGCATTCTCCATATCGGCAAGTACAAGTTTGTTTATTTGAAACAACATTGGCGCCCACCGTGGTTGTTGCACGAGCTTTCCATGGCTCCAAGGAAAGAGAGGAGGCAAAGCGGTGGAAGCCGCCCAACCTTCGCCAACCGACGATGCGCCTGCGGATGTGGTTGAACCGCCGGCAGCCCCCCTCGGTGGCACGGTAGTCCCACATTCCGCAGTCGCTGCCCCGGTTCCCGGAGCGGAAGTGCACGATGAGCCCGACGACGTTCGAGGCGAAGACACAACGTGGAGGAAGAAGAAGAAGCCGATGATTTAAACGATGGCCCAAGCAAAGACACCTCAAGAGGTTGAGCGAGCTCGAGCAAGACATCCAACGTTTGGAGCAAGAGAAAGAGCAACTCGCCGAATGTTGGCGAAAAAGAACGAGGAATACGCATACAAGATATGGTGAGCCAGGCGGAAGCAAAGCGGAATGCCCTATTCCGCGAGGTCGGCGTTGCGAAGAGGCGTAGACCCCCGACGCCCCGGGGGGACCACCACCAAAGACGACCCGCTCGAATGGCAGATGTTGTGCCGGTGGGATCTAAACATCCCCACTTTCGCCAGAGCTACAACAATATCCGTGGCCACCGAATTACAAGCCAAAGATCCCACACTACGACGACGGCCGAATCCGAAGAAGTTCATCGCAAAGCATACGAAAACAGCCAGTTTTTTCGTCGGGAGGAGATACCCAAGCCCCGGGCGAAATCATTCATCCTTGCGGCGGACGGCGTTGCTCACGATTGGTTCATCACCTTAAAGCCTTTGTCCATCAAGTCACGGGACCAATTGAAGACAGAGTTGTTAGCAACGTTTCAAGGCTATCAGCCCGAGACGAAAACAACAAGAGATCGATGAACGTGTGGCGATGACGAGCCCCTTCCGACTACATCAAGAGGTTCATCCAAGTAAAAGCGCAAGCACCGAATGTGCCGAAAGTCGCCGTTATCGCAGCGGCAACCGAGGGCCTCGCCCGCCGGTCTTGGCGGCATTCCCGGCTCGTTCACCACCAACCTCTCGCCGAACTTTTCCGCATTATGAATGACTACGCTTAAATCGACACCGACTTCCGGCGACGCAAGGCGAACCGAAATTCCGCACGGCAGGTCCCTAAGATACCAAGACCCACCCAAAGAAGAACCGCAATACAACCAACGGAACGTGAAGCCTTTTTCGCGATAAACAACCTTCGCGAAGAATCGGGAAGCTCCGGCCAAGAAGCCGAATACCGCGAAAAATCAACCGCAATTCCGTAACTCGAGGGACCGCCACGAGGAAGAGGCGGAGGAGCAACACGTGGAGGCCGAGGAGGCCGCTGGGTCATGAGATCGACCTCAAAGACCACTATTTCTGTTTTTTTTTGCGGCGAAGACGCCGGACATACAACCCGGGAATGCAAGTACTCCAAGCCGGGCTAGAGAAATGAAGGAGAAGGACGACGACGCGCCGGAAGCGAGGCCCCCAAACACATATTCCACAATGCTAAAATCGAAAATCCAGCATACAACCCAACGCTTCATCCAGCGACTTCCGCCTCCACCGATGCGAGGGATACATTCAGCCGGGTACACTTGGCATCACCGCACTTCGCCCCGCAATAGAATCTCATGCATCCGGCACAATCAGCGGCAATGTCGTCCGGCCATCATCAAGACCAGCCGCAATCCAGCCAAATAAACCAATACCAAAGACTCGCCCCAAGAGCGGCCGACAAGAAACAACGTTCTCCCGTCGAGAGGGAACATCTATGCCATAACCGGCGGGTCGAACCGGGAACTTCGCCACCAAAAGGGCCGAAGAGAGTACGAACGGAGGGTAATGACTGTCACCCCGAGCGCCCCTCAACACGGCCGGCATGGTCCCAAGTCCAGATCACATTCGATTTAATCGGATTTCCAAGTCCGGGATTTCCCCCACACCGATGCCTTCGCCGCAAGCGCGAATGTGAACGGTTTCACGCTGCACAACATTCTCCTCGACACAGGCAGCTCGGCCGACATTCTCTTCATCAAGCCGTTCGAGGCGATGGGTCTCGACGCCCGAACACTTGAGCGCCAGGAAATCCGTTATGCGGATTCGGAGGAAAACAGATAAATGCGATTGGAAAAAAGCGCATCCCCCGTGTCATTTGCGGAGGGTGAGAAGGTCCGAACAGAGTTGATAATGTTCGACATTGTGGCCATCGACTACCCCATACACGGCAATCTTCGGGAGAGGTGTAACAAACAAGTTCGAAATGGTAATCAAGCAGAGCTACCTATGCATGAAAATGCCGTCCCCATTCGGAGTTATATCCATACACGGCGACCAAGTTGCCGCCAGAGAATTGAAGGCAAACCAATGCCCGGATACAAAGATGGTCAATGAGGTCGCCACCAAAGAATGCGAGCCGGAAGACTTCAAAAAAATCTACGGACTCGGAAGGGCTCGTCCATCGGGAAAAGCGATCGAAATACCGTTACAACCCGAAGAGCCGGAAAAAAAAAGTGAAGCTTGGGGCAGATCTATCCGAAGAAGAAAGAGATGCACTAGTCGCATTCCTCCGTGAAAACGAAAAGCGTGTTTGCATGGTCGGCCGAGGATCCGCAAGGAGTCGGCCAGGGATCTTGTGCAACACAACTTGAACGTAGATAAGGGAGCCGGGCCTCGCAAGCAAAGGCTAAGGAAAATGTCCGAGGAAAGGGCCCGCGGCGGCAAAGGTGAAGTACAAAGACTACTTGACGCGGGTGTGATAAGACCGGTCCAATACCCGGAATGGCTCGCAAATGTGGTCATGGTAAAGAAAGCAAACGGGAAGTGGAGAATGTGCGTCGATTTCACAGATCTAAACAATTGTGAAAGGTCCTAAATGGCTAGAGGGGGGGTGAATAGCCTAATTTAAGAACTACAAAAGCACTAGAGCAAATTTGTTAGTAAAACAAATGGCGAAATGCAGTTTGCTCTAGCTCTAATTGTTAGGCAAGCCACCTAATATCAATTCTAGTAAATTATGATCACTATGTCACACAATGGCTATGTCACTACCTTACCACTAGTGAGCAAGAAGCTTAGCTAAAAAATTAACTACAAGAGCTACTTCTACTCAACTAGCTACAACTACTACTACACAAGTAAGAATGAATAAATACAATGTAGATAGATGATTTTTATACCGCCGGTTGTAGAGATGATAAGCCAATCACTAAAAGTGGAATCACACTATATATATATATCAATGAAATCCAATCAATCACCGGGAGACAAGATGACACAATAATTTTTCTTCCGAGGTTCACTTGCTTGCCGGCAAGCTACTCCCCGTTGTGTCGACCAACACTTGGTGGTTCGGCGGCTAAGAGGTGTTGCACGAACCTCGCCCACCACGGGCACCGCAAGAACCTACCCACAAGTGAGGTAGCTCGATGACACGTGCAATCCACTAAAGTTGCCTTTTGTAATCTCCACGGGAAGGCACAAGAACCCCTTACAAATCCTTGATTGGGGCGGACACAATCACCAAATCCCCTCACCAATCAACCAAGCACCAACCGTCTAGGTGACGGCAATCACCAAGAGTAATAAGAAATCCACAATCACAACAATCACCTAGTACCACCAAGAATGCAAGCTCAAAAGCACACACTAGGGTTTCCCTCAATCCTCTCTCAAAGTAGCCACGAGCTAGGAGAAGGAGAGGAGAGGGAGAGGAAGCTCTTGAAGCTCTCAAATCTCACACTAGAGCTCGATCTCTCACTTAGAATGAAGCACCAATGCTAGGGAATGAGAGAGTTGGGAGAGAGGAGAGAGCTTGTTCTTCTTCTTGTTCTTTCTCCTTTTTGATTTTGAGTGGTATATTCCACTTCTTTGGGAAGGGGAGAGATGAAATACTCAGGTTCGAACGCTCACTTAGGAAGTTCGGTGGTCACCACCGGAAGTTCCGGACCACTCAGATCTAGCCGTTACGCTGGGAAACTAGCCGTTTACGGGTTGACCGGAACTTCCGGTCAGCAGGCCGGAACTTCCGGTCAAACCGGAACTTCCGGTCAACACCCGGAACCAAACGGAGCCACGGGCGCACTTTGAAAACGGCCCTACGGGGAACTTCCGGTCAGTAGGGCGGAACTTCCGGTCATACCGAACTTCCGGTCAACAACCGGAACCAAATGGAGCCACGGGCGCACTTTGAAAACAGCCCTACCGGAACTTCCGGCCCCCGGACCGAACCGACGTAACTTCGGGACATCTTCCCGAGGCCATAACTCCTTCATCCGGTGTCCAAATAAGGCGCTCCATATATGATTTTTGACCATCTTGACGAGAGGAACGCAATGGTGAAGTCCATTCTATCTTTTGAGACCTTTTACCGAAAGGACATTTTTGAGTGCCAATGAACTCACCACGTCACTAAGCGCAATGCATATGCAAAAGAGATTCACACTTAGTGGCACTAGATAACCATTGCAATTAAAGATTTCCCCTCTTTATAGTACGGTTATCTATCCTAAATCCGATCACGCACTCTCTATTGCGTCTTGACCAGTAAAAACAAAATAGCTCCTATTAAATATACCTTTGCCTTGAGCATATTTGTTTTTCTCTTTTTTCCAAATGTGGAGCACTTGATCATCACCATCTATCATCTAGCTTCATCACTTGGTGTGTACCAATCTATCTTACAAATCATTCATGATAAAGATTAGTACACATAGGTTTCATCAATTACCAAAACCAAACTAGAGCTTTCAATCTCCCCCTTTTTGGTAATTGATGACAACCTTTCACAAAGATAAATATTCAATTAAGATTTGAACTTGTGTTGCTTGTCCAAGCATTTTGATCAAGAATAAGAATTGGACAATCATCACAAATTCGATTTTGGTAGTACTAGCTCCCCCCTACATATGTGCTTCATGAGTTTGGTACATTTATTCACATATGTATGGATTTGAGTTGTGGGAGAGTAGTAACTACCAAAATGATGCTAAGGTGTAAGAGATGGACCTTTGAAGCGTGATACCAATCAGAGTGCACCATTTACACCATCCTTATCACCATGAGTAGCTAGATACCGCTTGATAGACACTTGATAGATCATGTAAAACCACAAACACTAGATACCTCATGAGATCAATATTATAAGCAAGGTTCTAGTACCACTTATGAAAAATAAAGTATCTAGCTATCACCTATGCATGCTAGTAATTCATTTCATCATCCAAATTCTATTACTAGCAAACACCACACAAGCATGGATATGATGTTAAAAACTTGTGCAATGCAGCAAGTATATGATAAATGCACATTCAAATGCAACAAATAAGTCCATGAGCTTGCTCCCCCTACTTGTGTGCTCAAATTTTAATTGATCCCCTTCTATTTTTAAATCTTTTTCTCCCCTCTATCTTTGTGCCTTTCTCTCCCCCTTTGTCATCATTTACTAAAAAGTTATGGTCAAGTTGTGGAGAGTAAATTAGTCAAGTCCTTTTGATGGGAAAAATTAGGATCAATTTTCACAATTGTGGTTCAATCTAGATCACTTGCCTAAGATATTTATCTCGGTTTGAACCAAAGACAAGCTTCTTCACACCTCATGCAAGGGTTATCTTGCCTATGTTGAGATAAATACTTATAGCTTATTTTCTAGATTAAACACTAGGATTGTAAGCCCATAAACATGTCATATGCTACCACTAGATCATACTAAGCATAGAAACAATAGTGGTACCATACATACATCAAATTTATTTGATTTTCATGAATGCTCCTAAAGAACCACTTGTCATGTCTATATGCACTAAACATGTCCTTAGCAAAGCATGAATGGTATGTCATACAATTTTACCTTTGCTTTGTCGAAGGAGAGGCATGTCATATAAATAGGGATGCATTCAACTCATGTTTGAAAAATCAAGGATGTTCAATTCATTTCTTAGCTTGCAAAACCTCTTCTCATCAAGTGGCTTGGTGAATATATCGGCAAGTTGATCATCGGTACCAACACTCTCAATACAAATATCACCCTTTTGTTGATGATCCCTTATGAAATGGTGCCTAATATCGATGTGCTTTGTTCTTGAATGTTGAACCGGATTGTTTGTCAATTTGATAGCACTCTCATTATCACATAGCAATGGCACTTGCTTGACATTGATGCCAAAGTCACTCAATGTTGATTTCATCCATAGCAATTGAGCACAACAATTACCAAAGCACTAATGTATTCAGCTTCGGCGGTTGAAAGTGCAACATTGTTTTGCTTCTTTGATGACCATGACACAAGTGATCTTCCCAATAGTTGACATGTGCCACTAGTGCTCTTCCTATCAACCTTGCATCCCGCATAGTCGAGTCGAGTAACCAATCAATTGAAAGTTTGACCCCTTAGGATACCAAAGTCCAACATCTTGTGTATGCTTCAAGTACCTCAATATTCTTTTTGTTGCCTTGAGATGACTCTCTCTAGGTGAGGCTTGAAATCTTGCACACATGCATACACTAAACATGACATCCGGCCTTGAAGCAGTCACATAGAGTAAGCTTCCAATCATAGACCGATATAATTTTTGATCCACCATGTTGCCACTAGCATCACTATCCAAATGACCATTTGTCCCCATAGGAGTGCTAATAGACTTTGCATCTTGTAACCCAAACTTCTTTATCATGTCTCTTATATACTTGCCTTGACTAACAAATGTGCCATTCTTCAATTGTTTGATTTGAAGACCAAGGAAGTAACTAAGTTCACCAATCATGGACATCTCAAATTCATTAGCCATCATTTTTCCAAACTCTTCACAAAAGTCTTGATTAGTTGAGCCAAAAATAATATCATCAACATAGATTTGCAACACAAATAGATCTTTGCCTATCTTTTTAGTGAAGAGAGTAGTATCAACCTTTCACATTTTGAACCCTTTAGAGAGTAGAAAATCTCTTAACCTCTCATACCATGCTCTAGGTGCTTGTTTCAAACCATACAATGCCTTCTTGAGCTTGTAACATGGTTGGGCTTCTTATCATCTTCAAAACCGGGTGGTTGTTCAACATATACCAATTCATTGATGTAGCCATTAAGAAATGCACTCTTCACATCCATTTGATATAACTTGATGTTGTGGGCACATGCATAAGCTAATAAGATTCTAATTGCTTCTAGTCTTGCAACCGGTGCATATGTTTCTCCAAAGTCAAGACCCTCTACTTGAGTGTAACCTTGAGCCACTAGTCTTGCTTTATTTCTCACCACTATGCCATCTTGATCTTGCTTGTTTCTAAAGACCCATTTTGTACCAATCACATTATAGTTCTTTGGCCTTTCAACAAGTTCCCATACTTGATTACGAGTAAAGTTGTTTAGTTCTTCATGCATAGCATTAACCCAATCAACATCCATCAAAGCTTCTTCAATCTTGGTTGGTTCAAATGATGATACAAATGAATAATGCTCACAAAAGGATGCTAATCTTGATCTTGTTTGCACACCACTTTGAATGCTTCCAATAATTTGATCTATGGGATGATCTCTTGCAATATTAGATGGTTGGAGCACTTGAACTTGATGGCTTGTACTAGGTTGATCATTTGATTTGTTCTCATGAGATAAACTAGGCACATGCTGATTTTGCACTTGAGAGCTACTAGTTTGCACAATAGGAGTGGATTGCACTTGATCTTTGTTATTTTGATCATCAATAACTTCTCTAGGCCGAATATCACCAATGTCCATATTCTTCATTGCATCAACTAATTGAGATCCTCTCACATCATCTAGATTTTCTTCTTCATCTTGAGAGCCATTGGTTTCATCAAATTCAACATCATGAACTTCTTCAAGAGTACCACTAGCCAAGTTCCAAACTCTATATGCTTTGCTTGTAGTTGAATATCCAAGTAAGAAACCTTCATCACATTTCTTGTCAAACTTTCCTAATCTAGTGCCTTTCTTCAATATATAGCATTTGCAACCAAACACTCTAAAATATGCAATATTGGGTTTTCTTCCATTCAATAGTTCATATGGTGTCTTCTCTAACATAGGATGACAATAAAGTCGGTTAATATAATAGCATGCCGTGTTGATTGCTTCGGCCCAAAAAGACTGACTCACATTATATTCACTAAGCATAGACCTTGCCATATCAATAAGTGTTCTATTTTTCCTCTCAACAAGGCCATTTGATTGTGGAGTGTACTTGGCCGAGAATTGATGTTTGATTCCAAGATCATCACAAAGCTCATCAACTCTAGTATTTCTAAATTCACTTCCATTGTCACTTCTCACTTTCTTGATGGTTGTTTCAAACTCATTGTGTATTCTCTTGACAAATGATTTGAAAGTTGCAAACACATCACTCTTATCAACAAGAAAGAAGACCCATGTATATCTTGTGAAGTCATCCACTATAACAAAGCCATATTTATTTCCACCAATGCTAGTATATGTTGTTGGCCCAAATAAATCCATGTGCAATAACTCAAATGCTTTGCAAGTGCTCATTGTGCTTTTCTTAGGATGAGTATTTCTAACTTGCTTACCGGCTTGACAAGCACTACAAAGTTTATCCTTCTCAAATTCAACATCTTTCAAGCCTCTAACTAGATCATGCTTCACTAGTTTGTTCAATTGTTTCATTCCAACATGACCAAGCCTTCTATGCCATAACCAACCCATGCTAGATTTAGTGATCAAACAAGTTGATAATTGAGTTTCACTAGCATTGAAATCAACAAGGTAGAGGTTCTCATATCTAAAGCCTTTGAAAATCAAGTCAGAGCCATCTACACTTATGATCTCTACATCATCCACACCAAATATGCACTTGAAGCCAAGATCACATAATTGAGCAACTGATAGCAAATTGAAGTTCAACTTCTCTACTAGCAACATATTTGATATGCTCATGTCATTGGATATAGCAATCTTACCAAGCCCCTTAACTTTGCCTTTGCCATTATCACCAAAAGTAATACTATCAACATCATTGCCACTTGAATCAATTGAATTGAACATTCTTGAATCACCGGTCATATGTTGAGTGCATCCACTATCAAGAACCCAATGCCTTCCTCCGGCTTTATAATTTACCTACAAGACAAATCAATATTTCTTAGGTACCCATACTTGCTTGGGTCCTTGTAGGTTAGTGACTAAGCTCTTTGGCACCCAAATGGTTTTCTTCTTTGGACCCACAATTGGTGAACCAACAAACTTAGCATATACACCCTTCTCACCCTTGGTAAGTAAATAACAAGAATCAAAGCATATGGAAGATGCATTAGCATTTTTCTTGTTCATGTTCATTTTGTTGCAATTATGCTCTAGGTGCCCGACTTGCTTGCATCTATTGCAAAACCGACCATTGCTCTTCACAAAGCTAGGCTTGTGAGTTGCAAAGGCCGCCTTTGCCTTTCTTGAGGGTATAGCCCAATCCCTCTTTATTGAGAGAAAATCTTTGGCTACCCAAGCACTTTAGCAAGCGGGCCTCACCACCATAGGCCTTGCCTAAGGCATGAGTGAGCTCATCCACCTCTCTTTTGAGAGTCTCATTCTCAACCATTAGTGAGGCATCACAAGTGAAACCATCACCAGTAGTGGAGGTAGAGTTAGTGGTGGTGGATGAAGAGCTGCAAGAAGGGTTAGTTGGTTGCACAATGATGGGTTGATAAAAGGATTCATCAAGTATATCACAAGTTGAGCCAATATCACAAGTTACAACAACATTTTTCTTACTTTGTTCTAGAAGCAAGGAGTGAGCTTTTTCAAGCTTTGTATGAGCCTTAGTAAGGTCCTCATGGTCTTCCTTTAGACTCTCATGAGAAGCACTTAGCTCACTAAGGGATTGTTCAAGAGCTTTCACCTTCTTGAGCAATTCCTTACACTTCTTGGATTTAGAACTAAGTAGTGAATCGGCTTGCTCTAGCATATCCATAAGTTGTTCTACGGATGGTTCAATTTCATTATCACTATCACTATCATTTTCACTATCATCATCACTCTCATTTATTTTTACCTTAGGGCCCTTAGCCATGAAGCATGATGGAGTGTCAAATAGTGAAGGCTTGTTGTTGATAGCAATAGATGCATAAGCCTTCTTCTTGGATGTCTTCTCATCATCACTAGAATCATCATCATCGGTGGAGGCATCACTATCCCATGTGACAACATAAGAGCCACCCTTCTTCTTTTTTTCTTGAAGGTCATCTTGCTCTCTTTCTTCTCTTTCTTCTCTTTCTTGTTCTTTTTTTTCTTGTCATCTTCATTATCACTATTGTAGGGACAATCCGCTACAACATGATCCGCACTCTTGCACTTATAGCAAAGCCTCACATGATTCTTGTTCTTGAAGTGATCTCTTCTCTTTCTTGAACCATAGCCCTTTTTCTTCATCATTTTGCCAAACTTTCGCACAAAAAGAGCAAGTGCCTCATCATCACTATCATTGTTGGAGCACTCTCCATCACTTGAATCTTGCTTCTTTGCCTTTCCTTTGTTCTTGGATGATGATGCTTCGGCCTTGAAAGCAACACTCTTCTTTTTTTCTTGTCTTCCTCCTTTGCATCTTCTTCCTTGTCCTCATCATTGTATTGGTCCTCAGTTATTACTTCACCAAGGATTTCATTTGGTGTCTTTTCCTTCATTCCTTCTCTAAAGATGATGGTTCTCAATGTCTTGAACCTCTTTGGCAAGCAATTCAAGAATCGATGAGAGAAGTCTTCATTGCTAACTTTTTTCACCTAAACCCTTGAGATCATTGATGATGACTTGCAATCTATAGAACATCTCCGGAATTGATTCATCATCCTTCATCTTGAAATTTGTGAGCTTGTCCTTGAGCATGTACAACTTAGCACTCTTTACCGTTGAAGTGCCCTCATAGGTCTCCTCCAATCTCTTCCACACTTCAAATGCATAGTCAAGATCTTTGATTTGCTCAAACACTTTTGGATCAATGGCATTGTAAATGGTGTTGAGAGCCATTGTGTTGCATTGCTTCAACTCGGCTTCTCTTGGAGTTGGATCGGCGGGATCAAGAATGACAAATTCTTTCTCGGTTACATCCCACACCTTATCATTGATTGAACCAAGGTACATCTTCATCTTTCTCTTCCAATAGTCAAAAGATGAGCCATCAAAGAACGGTGGTTTGCCCCCAACATGGTTGAACACAACTTGAGCCATATTTTACACCAAAGGATGTTAAGCCTTGATTAAAACGGTGACCACGGCTCTGATACCACTTGAAAGGTCCTAAATGGCTAGAGGGGGGTGAATAGCCTAATTTAAGAACTACAAAAGCACTAGAGCAAATTTGTTAGTAAAACAAATGGCGAAATGCAGTTTGCTCTAGCTCTAATTGTTAGGCAAGCCACCTAATATCAATTCTAGTAAATTATGATCACTATGTCACACAATGGCTATGTCACTACCTTACCACTAGTGAGCAAGAAGCTTAGCTAAAAAATTAACTACAAGAGCTACTTCTACTCAACTAGCTACAACTACTACTACACAAGTAAGAATGACTAAATACAATGTAGATAGATGATTTTTATACTGCCGGTTGTAGAGATGATAAGCCAATCACTAAAAGTGGAATCACACTATATATATATCAATGAAATCCAATCAATCACCGGGAGACAAGATGACACAATAATTTTTCTTCCGAGGTTCACTTGCTTGCCGGCAAGCTACTCCCCGTTGTGTCGACCAACACTTGGTGGTTCGGCGGCTAAGAGGTGTTGCACGAACCTCGCCCACCACGGGCACCGCAAGAACCTACCCACAAGTGAGGTAGCTCGATGACACGCGCAATCCACTAAAGTTGCCTTTTGTAATCTCCACGGGGAAGGCACAAGAACCCCTTACAAATCCTTGATTGGGGCGGACACAATCACCAAATCCCTCACCAATCAACCAAGCACCAACCGTCTAGGTGACGGCAATCACCAAGAGTAATAAGAAATCCACAATCACAACAATCACCTAGTGCCACCAAGAATGCAAGCTCAAAAGCACACACTAGGGTTTCCCTCAATCCTCTCTCAAAGTAGCCACGAGCTAGGAGAAGGAGAGGAGAGGGAGAGGAAGCTCTTGAAGCTCTCAAATCTCACACTAGAGCTCGATCTCTCACTTAGAATGAAGCACCAATGCTAGGGAGTGAGAGAGTTGGGAGAGAGGAGAGAGCTTGTTCTTCTTCTTGTTCTTTCTCCTTTTTGATTTTGAGTGGTATATTCCACTGCTGGAAGAGGGGAGAGATGAAATACTCAGGTTCGGAACGCTCACCGGAAGTTCCGGTGGTCACCACCGGAAGTTCCGGACCACTCGAGATCTAGCCGTTCTGTTGGGGAAACTAGCCGTTCTGGGTTGACCGGAACTTCCGGTCGGCCAGGCCGGAACTTCCTCGGTCAAACCGAACTTCCGGTCAACACCGAAACAAAAACGGAGCCACGGGCGCACTTTGAAAACGGCCCCTACCCGAACTTCCGGTCAGTAGGCGGAACTTCCGGTCATACCGAACTTCCGGTCAACAACCGAACCAAATGGAGCCACGGGCGCACTTTGAAAACAGCCCAGGAACTTCCGCCCCCGGACCGAACTTCTCGACGTAACCGGGACATCTTCCCGAGGCCATAACTCCTTCATCCGGTGTCCAAATAAGGCGCTCCATATATGATTTTTGACCATCTTGACGAGAGGAACGCAATGGTGAAGTCCATTCTATCTTTTGAGACCTTTTACCGAAAGGACATTTTTGAGTGCCAATGAACTCACCACGTCACTAAGCGCAATGCATATGCAAAAGAGATTCACACTTAGTGGCACTAGATAACCATTGCAATTAAAGATTTCCCCTCTTTATAGTACGGTTATCTATCATAAATCCGATCACGCACTCTACTGCGTCTTGACCGGTAAAACAAAATAGCTCCTATTAAATATACCTTTGCCTTGAGCATATTTTGTTTTCTCTTCTTTTCCAAATGTGGAGCACTTGATCATCACCATCTATCATCTAGCTTCATCACTTGGTGTGTACCAATCTATCTTACAAATCACTCATGATAAAGATTAGTACACATAGGTTTCATCAATTACCAAAACCAAACTAGAGCTTTCAAATTGCTGCCCCAAAGACCCTTATCCGCTACCAAGAATCGACACGCTCGTCGACATAGCAGCTGGCAGCGAGATGTTGAGCCTCCTCGACTGTTTCTCGGGATATCACCAGATATGGTTGAACCCGGAGGACTAAGAGAAAACCAGCTTCATAACACCGTGCGGCACGTCATTTTCGCCGAATGCCCGAGGGATCAAGGAACTCGGGCTCGACTTTCTCCCGAATGACGACGCCAGATTCGGCAAGCGTAAAGGCCGAACTTGGTGGCATATGTTGACGACGTCGTAGTCGCCAAGATAAGGCCAAAAGTGATCATATCTCGGATCTCGCAGAAACCTTCAAAAACCTCAAAAGCGGCGGCCTAAAGCTCAACCCGGCCAAATGCGTATTCGAGTCCGGCGGGGAAGATGCTTGGGTGCCTCGTGTCGAAAAAGGGGAATAGAAGCAAACCCCGACAAAATCCAAGCAATCATCAACATGCAACCCCCAAAGACCGGGAGGCGAGGTCCGGCAATTGACAGGAAAACTTCGCGGCGCTCAACAGATTCATAGCAAGGTCCGCCGAGAAGGGCCTCCCTTTCTTCCGAAGTCTTGCGCAACTCAAACCTATTCGAGTGGGGACCCGAACAGCAGTTAGCGTTCGAAGAGCTGAAATCTTACCTCACCAAGCAAACAACATTGTCACGCCAACGCCGAAAGCCGTCCCTCCTCCTTTACATCGCTGCTTCCCCGTCGGCGGTCGGCGCCCCTAATCGAAGAAAAAAAGAGCACGAGAACAAAATGAGGCAGTTCCCGATCTACTTCGTGTCCGAAGCATTGTCGGGGGCCAAGTTAAACTACTCGAACTTGAGAAGATAGCTTATGCGATCATTATGGCGTCGCTGAAACTGAAGCCTTATTTCCAAGCGCACAAGATAAAGGGTCCTTTCGGCGCGGCCGTTGGAAGCGCTCTTGAGAAACAAATGAAGCAATCGGAAGAATTGCGAAATGGGCGGCCGAACTAAATGAATTTGTCATCGACTATGAGCATCGCTCGGCGATCAAGTCCCAAGTCCTAGCAGATTTCATTGCGGATTGGACACCATCGGCATATGACACCACGGTGCGGTTTGAGGAACCTGAATGGACCATACTATGCGATGGCGCGTGGGGGGAGCGGCCGGGTGCGGGAATCGCCGCTATTCTCACACCACCATCGGGACCGAATCGAGATATGCAAAGCAAGGCTGGAATTCGTATCAACCAACAATATAGCCGAGTATGAAGCGCCGCTGTTTGGGTCTTCGGAAGCCGAGAGCTTTGGGAGTAAGAAGGTGTATCGTCTGTCGGACTCGCGGGGTTGTAGTCGGACACGTCGAAAAGGACCGTAGCCAAAGAGCCCGAGTTAGCTAAGTACTTGGCAGCCGTGAGAAGAATGGAGAAGCACTTCGCGGGGTTCACAATGAAGCATATCCCAAGAGGTGAAAACGTCGAAGCGGATCGGTGGCAAAGGCCGCCGCTCGAGGCGCACCATTACCCGCCGATGTCTTCTACCAAAAGCTCACGGCGAAAGCAATCAAAGAAGAAGAAGAAAAACCCGCATCAATTCACGTTATAACAAGCGAGGATTGGCGATCCGAGATCATAGCATACCTCAACGGAGAGCTTTCGAGCCAAATACCAAACACGAAGATGAGCGGATGCGGTCTAGATGCAGGCAATACTCTTTAGTCTCGGGGCAACTTTATCGAAGCGGGATAGTCGCCCCACTCCTAAAGTGCATCGGCAGAGAAGAAGGTCGGGGCCTTGCTCAACGACATTCATGCGGGGAGTGTGTGGGGCACCACGAGGGGACCCGCACGAAATCGCACATAGAGCAATGCGCCAAAGGGTTCTCTTGGCCAACGGCCGCAGAAGACGCAAAACAAGTCGTCCGAACTTGCGAGAGGATGTCAAATGTTCGCAAGAAACCAGTCCGCGCCATCCGCGCCAACCAGTGCATAATCCCAACTTGGCCGCTTCAACGCTGGGGGATCGATATTGTCGGACCCTTGCCGTCCGCACCGAGGAATCTCCGCCCGCGGCGATGCGCTGGAATACTTCACCAAGTGGATCGAAGCAAAAGCGGCAAAAATCACCTCGGTTTCACTCAAGAACTTCGCTTGGCAAAGAATCGTATGCGGATTCGGGCGTACCGGCTAACATCACTTGCGACAATGGCAAACAATTCGACTCAACGGAATTCGAAACTTTTGTATCGAACTAGGCATCAAGCTCACCTTCGCTTGATCAATCACCGCAGGCAAATGGCGCGGTCGAGAGGGCAAATGGCCTCATCTTCTCGGCAATCTCCAAGTCACTTTTCGGCGCCAAAAAGGGAAGATGGTCCGCGGAACTCACAACCGCGATGCAGGGGACACAATATCTCCAAATCTAGAGCGATGGTTTCACCCCTTTCCGATTACTATATGGCGAAGAGGCCATCACGCCCGAGAAAGAAATCAGGCTCGGATCTTTCGAACACAAATCCGAGAAGAATCATCAAACGGCGCCTCGTCAACCTTTGGAGAGTGCGGAAGGCACGAGGTTAGTAGCGGCTAATAATCTTGACAAATATCATGCGCGAAAACGAAGGCGTGGAGGGACAAAAGGGTGCTCCGCAAGAACATCGGACTGGCGATATGGTGCTCATCCGTCATCCCGACAAACAAGGCAAGCTACACTCGCGGTGGTACGGCCCATTCGTCGTCGCCAAGAGAGTCGGCGAAAACACATTTCATCTCTTCAATGAAGAAGGCGCCGAGACAGCGCACACATGGAACACCGACAACATGAAGCGTTTTTATCCGTAGCCTCAAAATTCTGCAAAGTGCAATGGAAAATGTAATAATTTCCTTTCTAGCACATTTTGAACTTATTGTAATAGCTAAACTATGCATCCACCATTCGGCTTTCGCCCTCGGGATGCAAGAAAGTATTATATCCCAAAAATTTACACCGCATGAAACATGACCGTCCGGGCGAATGCGAGACAAAGGAGACCGTTTGTTTCGATTATCGGCAACTCCGGCGTAATAGTAAAGGATGCAAACGGCATCTCGGCGAATTCGTTTTCACCTTTCGCATCCAAATAAAGTGCCTAAGAGCTAAAAATACTTCGATCCCCGAGAAGGCGGGGGACGAAGCCGAAAAAAGCCTAAGGGCTAAAAATACTTCGATCCCCGAGAAGGCGAGGGGACGAAGCCAAAAAGCTTGAGGGCCAAAAACGCGCCGATCCCCGAAAAGGCGAGGGGGACGGAGCCGAGAAAAAGCCTAAGGGCCAAAAATACTTGATCCCCGAAAAGGCGTGGGGACGAAGTCGAAAAGTGCCCTAAGGGCCCAAACGCCCGATCCCCGAAAGGCGGGGGACGAAGTCGAGAAATGCCTAAGGGCCAAAACAATTCGATCCCAAAAAAGACGAGGGAACGAAGTCGAAAAGTGCCTAAGGGCCAAAACACTTCGATCCCCGAAAAGGCGAGGGGACGAAATCACGAAAGACCTAAGGGCCCAAACATTCCGGCCAAAGACAAGGCGAGAGAGAGCGAATGCGAGAAGGCCTCAAGCCGCACCACCTCGACGGATGAGAACACATTATCACCAATCGGCCGTGCAAAGGCCGAGAAAGTCAAATATATGATACTACAAATAGATGAAAACAGGGGACCTCATTAGAAAAGACAAAAGCACCCAAGATAGTTACAGTATCCATGTACAACCATGGCTCAGACAAGCCCAGAATCGGTCCGAACCACCCGAAACTACGATAAGAAGGCAGGGTGATTCGGACGTTTCAGCGCCAACAAGCAAGCGCCCCGCGGTTCCTGTGGTAGCATATGCGCGAGACTGACATCAACTGGAACCTTCACACAGCACCGAGATTACATGTCTTGTCTATCCTGTGGAAGGACGAAATCAAAAAACTGCGGCAAGATGCAAATCCCGCACAAATCCGGGACCATGGGCCGAACCGCCATCCGAATGCTCTCCCATCCCCAAGTAATATATGCTGTTAGTCGTCGCAAAGTAGCAACACGACAGCCACGCTCTGAAAGAAGCATATCACCACCCGCCATCCTCCCAAATCAGGGGATTAGAACAAACGGGAAGCACAACACCCACGCTCGGTCAACCGACAGCCCTTATATCTGGCAGCAAGCGAAAAAGTGACAATGAATGAAGGAACAACCTAAATAAATGCGGCAGTCATGGTTACACCTAGGATAGAAATAAATGCAGGACGGACAGCATGACTAGAATGCCGCCAATAAATAGGCGAGACGGCAGGACCTCACAGGTACACCTCAACGGGTAGCAATGGTCAATGACAAGAGGGGCCTAATCGGACCACCACTCAAAACCGAGTCGGCATGATAGGCATGCGGGGAAGAGCGAAAGGGGGTGAACGCCGTCTTTTCGCGTAGCCGAAAAGCAAAAACACGAAGCCGCACGAAATAGCCCAAAGAACGGCAAGCGAAAAACCTTAAATGAGACGCCATCTACGGCGTAGCTACGAAGCAAGCTAGCTGCAGACAGGTTGAGAGTCTCCTAGAGAGAGGCAGCCCTGCATAAATCGATGATGTAACCTCGCGTAACACCCGCAAGGACACTCCATGAGAGTGCACCCATGCACAATTCCGCGACTCAATTTCGCCCCGGCCTTGGCCGAAATAATGGGGTGGCGCCTTTTTTAAAAAAAGAGAGCGTAATCGCTGAGGGGCTGTCTACGCTCCATTCCGTGACTCAATTTCGCCAGCCGCCCCAGCGAATGTGAGGGGTGGCGCCTTTTTAAAGAAAAGAGAGCGTAATCGCTGAGGGGCGTTTCACGCTCCATTCCGCGACTCAATTTCGCCCGGCCCGCCCAGCGAATGTGAGGGGTGGCGCCTTTTTAAAGAAAAGAGAGCGTAATCGCTGAGGGGCTGTCTACGCTCCATTCCGCGACTCAATTTCGCCAGCCGCCCCAGCGAATGTGAGGGGTGGCGCCTTTTTAAAGAAAAGAGAGCGTAATCGCTGAGGGGCTGTCTACGCTCCATTCCGCGACTCAATTTCGCCCGGCCGCCAAGCCGAATGTGAGGGGTGGCGCTTTTTTAAAGAAAAAAAAGAGAGCGTAATCACTGAGGGGCTGTCTACGCTCCATTCCGCGACTCAATTTCGCCAGCCGCCCCAGCGAATGTGAGGGGTGGCGCCTTTTTAAAGAAAAGATAGCGTAATCGCTGAGGGGCTGTCTACGCTCCATTCCGCGACTCAATTTCGCCGGCCCGCCCAAAATGTGTGGGGTGGCGCCTTTTAAAGAAAAAGAGAGCGTAATCGCTGAGGGGCTGTCTACGCTCCATTCCGCGACTCAATTTCGCCAGCTGCCCCAGCGAATGTGAGGGGTGGCACCTTTTTAAATAAAAGAGAGCGTAATCGCTGAGGGGTTGTCTACGCTCCATTCCGCGACTCAATCTCGCCAGCCGCCCCAGCGAATGTGAGGGGTGGCGCCTTTTTAAAGAAAAAAGAGCGTAATCGAGGGGGCATCTACGCTCCATTCCGCGACTCAATTTCACCGACCACCCCGGCGAATGTGAGGGGTGGCGCCTTTTAAAGAAAAAAGAGAGCGAATCGCCGAGGGGCATCTACGCTCCATTCCGCAGCCCAATTTCGCCCCGCCCGAATGTGAGGGGTGGCTCCTTTTTAAAGAAAAAAAAGAGCTTAATCGCCGAGGGGCTGTCACGCCCCATTCTGCGACTCAATTTCGCCATTTGCCTTGGCCGAATGTGAGGGGTAGCGCCTAAAGAAATAGCAAATCGCCGCGGGGATGGCTACCCTCCATTTCGCGGCTAGCTTTCGTTCGCCATCACAGCGAATGGGAGAGAGGCCAGCGACCTCATTGTGCGACGTAAATTCGCAAGATACCACAGTGTCATCGATCGCCGAAGACCCCGAAGAAGAATAACACAAATAACGAGAAAATAAACATTGTAATACATCACGGCAAAGGAGAATAAAAATAATAACGCCCGCGGCGCCCTCGGCCCACGTCTTCCTCAATAGGTTCCTCCGCCGGTTCGAGTAGCGAAATCTCGGAAGCAGCGTGGAGCGCGCCTTCGGAGTGTCGGCGAAGCCTTGGCGAGCCCGCGCCGATTAGCCACAAGTGTCGGGTCAAGACTAGCAAAAAAACTTTTGATTTTCCGATCCGCAATCATAACCCGCGAAAGCCGCGAATCCATAAAGTCATTTAATTTCGCTTCGGGAAATTTCTGGCGATGTCGAAACCAAGACGAGCCGCCAACCTGAAAACCATCTCGGTTTATGGCCAATGGCCACACGAATTCGGGGTGCGCAGGCCCCCAACCGGGAACCTGCGCACACAGTCATCAACCAAGTTACTACAAAGCAGTCAAGTTTTCGCGCACCACATTCGCGCAGCACAAAAATCGACAGTCGAGGCGAAACTAAGAATCTACCGCCGCGTCGGCAACCGCAGCATCGGCCCCAGGAGGCGACGAGGTGGCACCCGGAGTATCTGGCGTCCCGGCGTCCTCCGCGCTCCGCCGCTCGCCATCTCGGGCGTCACGCTCGGCCATGTAGTCCTTCACCCGGAGGCGATGAGGCGATCCTTATCGGCGGCGTCTGCGAAACAAAAGAAAAAATTTAGCCGGCAGCGAAACGGTACAACCGAAAGCTGCGAAAGTCAAACCCCACTAAAATACCTTCGCCCGGCTGGAAGCGGCTCGCATGAGCGAAAGATCGCTACCCCCCGACACCGAACTGCTCAAAAAAGCGAATAGCAGTGTCGGTCGCCTCGGCGGAACCCGCCAGAAATTGTCAACGCCGCTCGAGGTCCACAGAGGCGAGATGCTTCGCACTTCATCTCGCCCAGTCCCGCGCACAAAGGTGCGAAACGCCATGGTCGCGGCAAAGTCACGAGCATGGTGAAGGCTTCCCTCCGGAGAATCTAGCTCGAGGCGAAGCCACGAGGCGAATGTGGCGGGCTCGTCGTTACTCGGAGGTACAACCTCAACTCCGGCGACTTGCAGATCCAGGAGTACTTTGAGACGGCATCTTTCGCAGCCTCGGCAAAGGCAACCTTGCGGGAAGCCTCGGTCCGTTCAAACTTCTCCAACTCCCGGACCCGGGCCGCGGATCTTTCTTCTGGCTGGGCGTCATTCTCTCGCTCGGCGGAGTTGGGTAACTTCCACCTCAAGGTCCTGGATCTTCTTGGTTTTCTTTTCAAGCTCCTGCTCCAAGGATCGCTTCACAATGGCCCCTGTTTCGCGAGAGTGCGCGAAATCAGAAGCGCCTTCAAACCCAAATCAGAAGCAAAGGCGTTAGTGAACCGACAAAGCAAAAGTAGTTAAAACAAAACAGACGCGAAAGCAACAATAACGCGAAGCCCGAATTCTGGCACTCACGCTGATCTCGTGGAAGGCGGCGGCATCCGAAAGGGCGGTACTGTCAACAGCGAGAAGATCGCGCTCCATCTCTGGGAGAGTCAGTGACCGAGAGCAAAAATCGACAAACTTTGAAGTGCCTTCGTCGAAGTCCGGCAATACACCGACTTCGCTGCAATCGAAATTGCACGCCAGATTCGCTCCAGAGGAGGCACCTAGAGCATGAGCAATACGATAAGATCGTTCCTTTCGCGGGTCGGTCTCCCCGGAAGAGCCGGAACCAGAATAAAAGCGGGGATCACCATAGTCCCCGGGTTGCGCCGAAAGGTCCAGGCGTCCGAAACCCAGAAGTTGGTTATCGAGCATATCCTGGGTAACGTGAAGACTTTCGCGGTAGAAGCGGCTCTTACCTGTCACTGGGCCTTTCTCTTTCGGTAAAGAAGGAAGGGTTCCCTTCGGCGCTTGCGTCTCTGAAGTCTCCACAGCTCTCGGTCTCTTAGCCGCCACTTTAACATGCTTCAGCGGTCTCATCGCGCCAAGCCTCCTCTCGCCGATCTTTGCCTCTTAGATTTATCGAAAGTCGGGCGAATACGACGACATGTCATCGTTCAACGCGGAGGCAACATGGTGAGATCCCGCGCCTTCGGGGAGCCATTCCACCAAGTATTATCCGAGACTGTAAAAGGAAACCGGAAGTCGGCATTAGAAACCAAAGAGGCGCGAAAGCATTTAAAAGTAGCGGGCCACAACCGAAACCAAAGACCTCCTCATCGAATCCAGCTCAACGACGGGAATCGAGTCGTCGAAAGAAACCTTTCGGCTACGTTTCACGGGTCTCGCCAAATCGCGCCCGATTTGCACATCCGCGGGCTCCTTGGCTCGGCGCTTAAGGCCCGACTTCGCGGGGCGGTGGAAACTTCTTGCCGCGGGTACAGCCAAAACAACGCCCTCCCCGCCAGCATCGGCCCCGCTCTCGCCTCGCTCGCCTTAATGCACCCCCATCAAGTCGAAGGCGCGATTGAGCCGCGGCCGATCTCCAAGAGCAGCACGCTTCGCGCTAGATTCGCGCGAAGTTATGGGGCCACAAATCGAAGTGGCGCGCGCTTCGACGGAACGTACGAATGACGCGTCCGAAGAAAATTGGTCAGGGCGCCGAATGGCCAGCGCAGGGCGACGGTAGCCATTGTGCACGCCATGAGCTGCGAAAACATGACTGGAGCAAAGCGGCGCCTTGCGAAGCGCAATCCATTCTTCAACCAGGTCACGGCTTGTTTGAACCTGAGCCGTGCAAGTAAACGCATCCTCACATTCGCGACAGCCCGGAGCAGTAGGCGTATATCGGGGTTTCTTCAACCTAGTCCAGGGCTACAGCTCAGAGACAAGCGCGGACGCTCACGAGAGCCCACTCCCCCGAGCAGAAGCCACATCCGAATCGGAGCAGACTCGGTAGTAAAACCAGTAGCTGCGCCATTGCTCCCACTTATTCCGATATGTATGAGCAATCCCCCGAATCTGCTTGGACGTCCTCGGAACGAAATTGTAAGCTCTGAATTCCATCTTCGGTTCACCTTCGGACTTGGTTGGACTCCGATGAAGAGTGTAGAAATGCACAAAGGCATCAACCGAAGCGAGATGGCCTTGCATCTTCATCGCGAAAGAGAAGACGCCCAAACGCAAGACCGCATTCGGAGTTAGTTGATGAAGCTGCACGTTGTAGCGTTCAAGCACACCAGCCACGAAGTCATCCAAAGGAAACCGAAGTCCTGCCGTAAAGAAATCCCGAAATACAACCGCCTCGTAGGGCATGGGCTGCGGAATCTCTTCGACACCAGGAGGCCGAAAGGGAGAGGGTTCACTGGCAGTGAGAAAACGCTTGGCAACGTAGCTTTGCAATTCGGCCGAGTCAACAAGAGACCGCCCGAGATAGAAAGCACTCCGAGAGTCCGGTGAGCCGGTACAAGTCCCAACAGATTCGGACCCACCCCCGCCTTCCGCGTCCCCCTCTCCTTGTGAACCATCGGGCGAAGCCTCGGCATCCGTATCCCGGTGAGAGGCACCATCAATTTCATGAGACCTCTTCGATCGAAACCCCTTCTTCCGATTTCTCAAAGGTCGGTGTATCCGCGGAACCGAGCCAACCAAAGTCGAACCAGAGTCGGACGACGACATCTAAGCAACAAGGCGAAAAAAGAAAGGCTAATCGGAAGAAGCAAAGTTTAATGAAAAAAAGCGAATATAATCACCCAAGACTTCCGAAACTTCTAACGAATGATATGACAAAGTAAAGGGCAAGAGAACAAACCTTAAGAGGGAAGAAGGCGAAGCGACGCAACAGCAAAGCGGCGCCGAATGCGAAGACAGAAACAGAAAGCACCAGAAGCTCCGAAAGTGAAAGGGGCAGTCGGTGTGAAAATGACCTTGGGGAGGTCCCCCCCAAATGCAGGGAAGTTTTATATAGGCCGGCTCGCCGCAGCGCTCCGAGGAATTCGAACGGACGGGAGCACCAACGGGCGCCAGCGCCGCCAAAAAAAATAATAATAATAAATAAAAAAAATAATATAATAAAAAAAATAATAAAAATAAAAATTTTAAATTACAATTAACAAACTCGTATACAAAATAAGCAAAAAATCCCACGACTTTTCGGTGAACGCCTTCGCGGGTGGCGCTTTTTGGGAGATCCGCCTGGTCGGAAGGCCGGGCCTCGATGGGCGCCTCAAGGGGCTATTGTTGGGGGCAAGGCTCGGCTTTCGGGCCCCCATTTCGCCTCAGCGTCGCGCAATCGTGCGAAGGTGGCGCAGCGGGCGGAATCACGAACGCGAGACCCGCCTTGCGGGCCTCGTTCCTTCGGGCGACGCGCGCACTTTCGCTGGCTGCAACTTCGGCTGAGCGAAAGGGGCGCCCGAAGTCCGAGCAGGCGCCACCTTTTGAATGCGGGCGAATCACCGGCCGAGAGCCAAACAAGCGATCAAGGTTCCCGGATTCGCGGATTCGAAGTCGGATTGGCGGTCTCGCAGACCGCCTTACGGATCACACTTTCGGGCGCACGAGACCGGGTGGCTGAATCCAAATGGAGAGCGAGAGCGATGATCCGTTATCTTGCGGGAACAGGATTGGGGGCGGCTCGGCGATTCGGCCCACAATTCGGACCGCGAATCGGGTTGCGGATTCAGGGGCATGGCAGGAGGGGGACCACGGGTCCACTGGGCCGGAGCTTGGGCCGGTCCCACCGTCTTGAGCCGGGCGGGGCGCTAGCTGCGGGCCGGACGTCCGAGCCCTTAGGGTTTCATGGCGGCGGCGCCCCCACCACAAGACAAGGGGCGTAACCGTCCGATCCCGGGTAGCCGATGACTATAAATAGCCAGGGGTGCCCCCGAAAAAGAGAGAGGAGCCCGAGTGGTTTTAGTGCGCTTTAGCCTGCCACTTCGGTGCTCCGACCACTTGTATCGCATTCTCCATATCGGCAGTACAAGTTTGTTTCGCTGAAACAACACCACGGTCGCAACAGAATAGTTCATCCCTATCGTACTGTTTCTTGCTACAAACTGCCAATACATACATAATAAATTAAAACATATATATAGGGATGTGATATGAACCAGCATGGACGATCAGACTAGTAGAAGGTCATATACATATGACAGCGTTCCTTAATTACAGTCCCGAAGTATACTTGACTCCAGTGGCATCCAACCACGAGCCCCCCATGATGAAATTCGCCACGGTGAACCCCGTGGCATCCTGCGTGGACATCGACGTGTGCACGCCACTCCACGCCACACGTCCGGCCGTCGCCGCGCCGGCGCCGGTGTTCCGGTACTCGCCGTAGTAGAGCGTGTTGGGCGCGGGCTGGCCCGACCACTCCATCCACCCGGCGGGCGCGACGGAGCCGTCGAGGTCGGTCGCCATGACGGCGACGCGCGCGTACCTCCGCCACGGGCGGCCGAGGTACACCGGCGTCCCGCCGAGGTCCGGCGCGCCGGTGACGCGGCAGCGGTGGATGGAGAAGCCCGTGTTCTGGTTGGGGTCGGCGCGGCCCTGCGCCGTGACGACGTCCTTCTGCCCCGGGCGGGGCCTCCGGGCCTGGATGTTGCAGCGCTGCAGCACCGCGGCGGCGTTGCCGAAGATGAAGTCCACCGTGCCGGAGACGTCGGTGTCGGCGTAGAACTGGCGGTTGGAGTGCGCGTAGAGCGTGTCCTGGTGCGCCTTCACCTCGCACTGGGACACCACGGAGCGGTCGCCGCTGACCAGCAGCGCCACCGCCTGGCCTTGCTCCGGCCCGGCGCTGTTGAGGATGCTCACGCCCTTGGCGATGAAGCCCGCGCCCATGGCAGCTGCAATGCAATGCAAACGACCGACAGGCTCAAATGTCTACCATCACAGAAGCAGCCGTTGGTTCGTACTGTACAAGACAATGGGACTGTACGTGCTGTCGAGAAGCTCAAGGAAGAGTGAGAAGGACATTCAGATGTGGCTGTGAACGACGACATGGCAAGTGAAGCATCTGGATCATCTCTTGATCAGTTTTGCGGTCGCTAGCCTAGCTAGGACTAGGAGTGTAGACGTTTATAGTTGGAAAGCTGTCGCAATCATCCTGCCCGGAATAATACTCCTTAACTACCGGTAAGCCAAGGCTTACAGATTGCTAACTTTTATTTTGCTTCCTCCTCTTAGTGAAAAACTTGCTAAGACACGGTCGTGGAGAAAGAAGCATCACACATGCACTCCTTGCATTTGCCGGTGCTCATAATGCAACCATTATTAGTAGTTGTGTACTCCATCCTTCTCAAAAAAGAGTGCGCAAATGTCATTTTTAAAAGTCAATTTATAAAAAATAATATAAATAACATTTATAATACCAAATGTGGGCCCTATAATATATATTTATAGTAAAACTATTTAAAGACATAATTGTTGATACCATTTTGATAAACTTTAGTCAAATTTAAAGTTAATCGATTGACTTCATGAAATACGAGATATGCACTTAATTTATTTGTGACAAAGGGTGTATACTACATCCACTTCAAAATGCTGATCTTTCTATTTTGTCCAAAGTCAAAGACCTGTAAGCTTAAACTATATTTGTAGAAAATCACGCCCTTTGTTTCAAATTATAGTTTAATTTGGCTTTATACTAAGCTAAACTTATTTAGTTTTAATCAAGAAAAATGCACAAGCATCTATGACACAAAATTTAGTTTTGTTGATTCTCCATGACATAGTTTAATGCATTTACTTGTTTGTAGGCGCTAATATATTTTCCAAAGTTTGGTCAACGTTAGATAAATTTGACTTATGACAAAAATAAAGTGAATTAGTGTATAGTTCAGAACCAGACCATCAAGACTATACTAACAAGAAAATGTACCATCAAGGTATATTTAATATATTGGATTTAAAGTACCTTACTTTAGGTTCTATACTTTGGTCAGAGTTAGAGCAGCTCTAATAATGACTTATAAGCTAGCTCCAAGAATTTTATTTCATATTTTAATATGAGAGAGATAAAATTTAGCTCTTGAAGATCATGTGAGGTTGTCATGGAGATCTAATCATATACTATGAGTTGTTGCTAAAAAATAACGCTCTTGAAGATGTTGTCTTAGAGCTAATAACTAGTTCTTACTGTTGCAGTTGGCTTTACAAGAATTTATCTTAGTAAAAATACTAAAAAGAACGAACATTTATGGAAGGTAATGCTATACTTTAGACAAGTGGCTATTAATTAAATAGTTTCTCTATCCTAAATTATAAGACATTTAATTTTTTTTAACCTCAAGTTTGACCACTCGTTTTATTTTAAAAAATCTATATAAATATAGTCAAATGAAGTTATTCTTGAAAAAAAATTTTATTGATAAAACAAGCAACAATAAGAGAAGTGATATTTTACATAAATTTTTAAATAAGACGAGTGGTTAAATTTTAGTACGAAGAGAGTCAAACATCTTATAAATTGGAAGATTAATAAAGCTTCGGCGACGCCATTTCAATTGGTAGTAGTTGTCGTGCCTTTTGGGAGATCCACACTTTAAGGTTTAAGCTATTGATTGCATTTCAATGAAAGACTAGGTACGTGCTCGATCGTGCAAATAAAGGGCTGATGGCTGATGCATGCATGCCTCTGCGTGCATGTAGTACGTACCGACGGTGGCGGTGGACCAGGTGGTGTATCCGCCGGCGACGCTCTTGTCGCCGTTGATGATCGTCTTCCCCTTGCCTTCACCCACCAGCATCACGTTCGGCTGCTTGTACGAGATGCTCACGCTCTCCTCGTACAGCCCGGCCTTCACTTGGATCACCTTCCTCCTCATGGAGACCCCTACTCCGCTGCCGCCGCTCGCCTCGGTGCCCACCTCCGCCGTGACGGCGGCGATCGCCTCGTTGATGCTCGTGTGCGTCCCGCTGCCGTCAAGCGCCACCACGGCGTCCGGCGTGAAGACGATGTCGTCGTCGTTGGTGGTCGCCGGGGACGGCGACTCCAGGAGCCTCCTGTCGTGCTCGGACAACCAGGACGGGAACGTGTTGCCATCATGTGACGACGGCGTGGACGGCGGGACGCCTCCGCCGTTGTTGACCTTCCTGACGTGCAGCGCCAGCGCGGTGCTGATGAACCGCTCGAGATCGTCGACCTGCCTGCGCACGGCGTCGCTCCCCGCGGGATCGTCCGGCATCGGCACCGCGGCGAGGCTGTCGCGGCAGGTGCCCTGGTTCGTCAGCGCGGCGCTGAGCCACGTCGTGGCCCCGTCCGCGTCGTCGGCCGCGGACCCCGCGAGCGCGTCGCGGAGCTGCGCGAGGCTGATGCCGAGCAGCTCGGCGCAGTCGTGCATGCCCGACGGCGGCGCCGGCGCCGCAGGCGCCGCCGCGTACGCCGAGAGGTTCCGCGCCAGCGCGCGCGCCGTCGTCGCCCGAGCCATCGCGAACTGGACGGACGCCGCGAACGGGTCGTCCCGCGGCGCCGACCGCGCCTCCGCCGACGTGAGCGCGGTCTCGCACGCGCGCGGGTACGGCGTCGACCGGCAGAGCAACGTCACGTTCGCGCTGGACGCCGGCGATGTGGCCGAGATCCCTGAGACGGCGGCCGCCGCGTCTCCCGTTCCGGACGTAACAGGCGCCACCGTCGCGAGGGCCAGCGCCGTGGCCATGGCGCAAGACCATGCGCCCACTGGCAGAGCAGGTCGTCTTGCCCTACCAAACGTTGCCATTGTTCTATTTAGGCTTGTAGCTGAGCTGCACTTGCTCGTTGTGCACATGCAGCTAGTAGTACCTTAGCTGTTGTGTACGTCTCAATTTATAGAGCTGGGCTGCTGGCACAGTGCGTTTTGCAGGACGTTCATTCACGTTCACTTATGGGGAGAAACGACTGAACCGTGATCGTTTGGACAAAACACAACTTTACTAGTATTATATTATATTATATTATATTATATTATATTATATTATATTATATATTCATAAAACAAGCAAAAGCCTGATTTGGAAGCAAAGGGGAGGCACACCCAAAGATAGAAAATCCTCCATAAATCAAATGATATCCTCATAGATTTTTCACCCTGGAAAAAAATCAGGGATCCCAGAGGGCCGGACTTAGTTTCCAAGGGCAGTTCCAATTCCAGCTCGCATATTATGAAATATTAGTAGTTTTTATACTACTCAAACTATATACTCCCTCCGTTCCCTTTTATTAGTCGCTCGAAAAACGTGCCAGTGAGGTGGTTGTGATTCCCTAGCGACTCTAAAATCGGAACAAAGGGAGTAGATGCTACATATGTATTTTCTATTCATCGTCTATCTATTATTTTTCTTCATAGCTTAGTTGGCACTCTAATCAATGAATACAGAAATCATCCTATTTTCTACAATGGGGCTGCTCTTTATAAATTTGAGGAAGAGCCACAATGTTTTTTTTTCAAAAAAAAAATAGTCCGTAAAAAAAATTACAGCCTAGCGAGAAAGGCGTGTTTTCTTCAGAACACATCGGTGTTGTAACTAACACGGTGTTAGCAGTTGTATTGGTGTTGTAACTCTGTTCAGAAGACTCTCTGCTCCCAGAAAACTCGCTAGTTTATTTCTTGATGTAGAGCGTAGCCATCGTAGGGACTAGTTTATTTCTTGTTGTGAGCTGAGCACTGCGAGGTTTATATCTAGTTTATTTCTTGGTGTAAGCTGAGCATTGTGAGGTTTACTGCAATGACTGCTGACTGTTATGAGACCCAGTTATATGGATTCGGTAATCTGAATATACATTGTTATTGTCCGGAGGACATCCTGTACCTACCATAATTTTGAGCCTCATAGTATGGTATGCATACTTTTGAGCCAAAGTACGTACACACATGATCGACGTTCTTGTAGGAGTTAATTTATATAGAATACGTTATAATTTGAAAACGTATCTAGTGCAAACTAATTTTTCGTGAAAACTCATGCAAACCACGGTAAAAAGTTGTCTAAATTTATCAAAAAAAATCACACATGTAGATGATATGATCATACACAACCTTGTGAATTATCTTGTCCAAACTCGACTTCGTTTGTGAGATATAAAAATAATTTTTATATCTCACAAACGAAATCGAGTCTAGACAAGATATTTTATAAGGTTGTGTATCGTTATATCATCTACATGTGTGATTTTTTTGGTGAATTTAGACGATTTTTTGCCTTGGTTTGCACGAGTTTTCATGGGAAGTTAGTTTACACTGATACCTTATAATTTAGGATAAATTTTGAATGTTTCAATAATTTGGCAGTAGGCAGTAAATTTTGAATGTCTTCTTTGAAAGTTTTACCAACCTTGACTAACTACTGACTGGATTAACTGGCTGACTATTTGGTTAGCGAGTTACTAAACGATTAGAGCTTTCCCCTTCCATGTGTTCTGTTTCCATTATAACTGATGACCAAGTTCAGAAAAAATGGCTACGTAGTATCTCCAACAATGACTTTCAGAGGGGGGGGGGGTGGGGGCGTAGTCTTTCTTTGCAGAACTTAACTACCAAGTGCAAACTGCACAAGAAATAGCTGATAGCTGGCTCGCTCTCCACGACAAGTGGTAGTAGCTCGATCATTCGTTACAAGAAAAACACAATCTAGAAGAAGTTCCACCACCTGTACTAAGACTAGGACGACATACCAGAAAGGAGAGCAACTGGTCACCAAATTACATAACTTTTTTCCCGCGATTGTGCCAAGGCACGTTCATTAAGAAGTAGAATAAGCACTGAGTACAAATTACAGGCTGGTAATTCTATGATTTACCATACCTGCAATGCCATGGCCCTCTTTGTCTATATTACATACTGTATTTTGCGACTAAAGGAGCTCCAAGACGCATCAGAGCAAGACTACTAGCGGCCTGAGAACATGTACCCCTGCTGCGGACCAAATTACATAACTTCAGTAGACCATCATCAATCTTTGCTTCTGACTTGAAATTAAGATTGGATGAACCGAATTGTATTACTGCACTCAGATCAAACGATGTCGATGCTTTGAATAGTAAGAAGCTCAGAAAGGTCCACAATGCATTTAACATCAAATTTTCAAGAAAACCAAGAGCGTAGTAATTAATAGGCTATGGCAAGATGGTTTCATGGAATACAATCGAGCTGTACACGAGGTTCTATTTCATAGGGTAAAAGTTATGTGGGCATTTCAGTTACAAATAGTAGATAGTGCACATGCTACAAATATCTGATTCTATTGTATGATCACCCCCATGACCTGTCTTAAGAGAAGCATTGATTAATCAATGAAATGATCACCTGTTCAGCTGGAAGGAGATTTTTGTTAGCAGCTGTGTCATATCCGTTTTACTACAGTTCTTCAATCACCTGTTTACATTGTCAATAGGCCTCCCACTTTCATCTCTGGGGCATATGATCAAAGGTTGTGCCCAAGTACCATCAGTGTCATTGTCAATGCCTCCGAGTTGTTGCTAGGGCAGCATTCAGACTACTGTAGCAGGTGCCAAGAGTGTTATGGTGCCAGTTCACCTAGCATGTGAGATGCCTACATAGTGAACATATTTATATTTTAAATGCAAACAAGCTACTGTACAATTGACTGATAGTGATAATATAACCTTTAAGTTAAGCCATGTAAAATTGGACAACCAACTAGAAGTAACTTCAAATTTTACAATTATTTAATTTATGATTAAATTGTGTCATCACACCAATTCATAATAACAGGGTAGCAAACATTGATAATCCATAATTTCTAATGAGAGATTATTTCCCTTTTATTATCTAATTCCCTGCCAGCCTTTAGCTTATTGTTTGCCTGTACATTTCTCCCATTTCTCTAAGGGCCTGATTGTTTTAGCATTGGATTGTGGATTCTGGTTTCAAATGCTAACGCTAAAACAAAACTGTTTGAATCAAACACCTTTTTGCACCACAATCCACAAGCTACATCCTTCTGCTTACACCTTTTAACGATCTGGTTCTTTATATCCTACAACCTATAATTAGCATTTTAAGAATCCAGAGCTAAAACAATCAAGCCCCAAGCTATCAGAACAGGAATAGATATTTATTCTTTGACATGTTCAAGAAAAAATAGAAAATTACTAAACCAGTACTTACTTGCTTATATGATACTGCAGGAAACATGTCATGAAAGATCTTTGGGGTTATCTTTAACCAAATCTGTAAAAAAAATGGGCAATTTTTGTAATTTCATAAATCATCACAAAAGCTACTGCAGGTAAGACCTTGTTCAAAGAAAATCAAGAAGAAATAAATTACACTCACTAGATCATGACCGTCCGCCTATATAGCACTTCATCATCAGTATCCTCATTATCATCATCTGACACTAGCTGGCTGCCTGGCATCTGAAGCTTTCCACCCATTGTAAACAAAGGTCCTGGTGCATCCCCTTCAATAAAATCCCCTTGCATCCTGTCCTCAAACCTCATATCACTGCAGTTCAGGAACCAATCCAAGCTACACTTAATCCCCTTACTTGTAACTCTCATATACCTAGGCTTGATTCTTGACTCCAAGCTGTAAGTAAAATATTCTGGGTATTCTAACAATTCACTCATTGGTCTCTTCATCTCGCTCTTGAAGAAGTACAAACTGTTCTTCATGAGCTCGATCCGCAGCAGTAGAATCTGAGGACAGCGGACCACCATCCGAGCAACATCCTCATTGGAGATCCCTCGTCCACGTAGGAACTCCACAGGCTTCAATATCACATTCTGATTTAAGCTTACAAGCTGTGGCAACTTCTCAACTGCACGGGCAAACCCATCTGGGTCGATCTGGAGCTTCAAGTTGAAGAAGTACTGTTGTGCTGCTAGCTTCGCTTTCAGTGGCAGCCCGAGTATAGGTGGGTACTGTGCAATCACCAATGGCAGGGCCTCCTTCTGAATGCCAAAGCTGAGCAATGCCTCCACGTTTGGTTTGACCGTTTCCTCAAGATCATAGCCGAGAATGTACGGCCGCTTCTCAAGGATCCTCGCCAGGATCCGCATGGGCAGCCCAAGGGAGGTGATGTAGTCGCAGAACGGCTTGATGGTAGTGCCAACCCTCATGCCAAGGAAGAAAGGGAAATGCGTTACCATGGGACCGATGTCTCGTGGCGCCACGCCGACAATGCCAACGAGGTAGGCGACCGAGGTGCTGATTGTGCCGTCGGGCTTGAGCCCCAGGACGTCGGGGTACCGCTCGAGCACGCGGGGGAGGTCCTGGCGGTCGACGTCCAGGCCGCGGAGCGCCTTGACCATGGGGGCGAGGTCGACGGCCACGGATGCGTGGAGGCAGGCCGGGTAAGCACGGACGAAGGCGGCCAGGCGGGCGCGCGTGACGCCGAGCTTCTCGAGGTAGGAGAGGACGGGGATGACATTCTTCCGGAGGGAGCAGGCGAGTAGGAGCGGGTAGTTGGAGAGGTCGTCGGTGGAGAGGCCGAGGCGGAGGAGGAAGTCGAGGCGCTCCTGGAGCACCTCGAGGGAGGAGGGGAGCTCGACCGCTTCGAGCTCGCCGGCGGGGTCGGAGACGCCTGCGGAACGGAGGAAGTCGAGCGCCAGCACGCGCGAGACGAGGCGCTCCTTGCGCCCCTGAATCACGCCCCACGTCACAGACGGCATGTCATACTCCGGCGGCGAGGAGGAAGAGGAGGAGAAGGCGGCCGACCTCGAGGAGGAGAGCCACACGAGGATAGGGCCCTCCCGTGCGGCCGCTGCCTGGCCGAGGCTCCGGAGCGCGCGGACGAGGGGGCCATGGCTGATGATGGACGCGGCGCACCCGGAGCGGCACAGACGGTGGCGGTGGCGGCGGCGGCGAGGCAGAGGCTGAGTTGAGGTGTGGGGTTCGGCCGGCGGCGTCTGGTCCTTTTGGGCCGTGACGAAGTGGCGTCCGCCTGGGCTGACCTGGGATTTTAGTGGGCTGTGGGCCGCGAAGCACGTTGATCTGGGTCCCCGTCGCAATGGCGTCCGCGGATTAAGGCCTTGTTTAAAAGTTTAGCCATTTATTAAAGTTAAGCATGATCCACTCAGAAAAAATATTAAAGTTAAGCATGAGCAAATGGTCCTATGGTCTAATGTCTAGTGGGGACGCTACCTATCAGGAATCAAATCCTATCAAGAATCAAATCCTGGGATTTTTCGGCGTTACGCATTAAGTGGTTAAGCGACATTCCCCTCGACGACGAAGCGTGAGCGTCTGCGTTGTACTGTGTAATTCTAAAAAAAAATATTAAAGTTAAGCATGTTTGTATTTAGATCGATGAACTCTTAGCTTTATTATTGAAGTTCTAGTAAACGATGTAGCATTATTTTTTAAATCAATATAAAGTGTGTTCTAATAAACGAATGTAGCACTATTTTTTAAATCAATATAAAGTGCGCCAGATGACACGTGAACCCCACATATAAATAGGACTAAACCTTTTCAATGTGCTGGAGCACATAATTTTCTATTCTCGAAAATGAAATCAGAAAATCTAATTTTCAAATTTATTGGCTGGTGTTTTCTCTCTGAAACACTGTACAAACAACTGCAGCTGGCTTCGACCTTGAAGCCAACAGGCCTGTTGATCGAGTTTTTTCGAACCTGCATCTTGGTTGCCCGTCTGATAAAAGAAAATTAGACTTAGTTGATTGCATAAGTGTTATTGTTTTATTATATAAATTTAGTTAAATTTAAAAAATTTAACTATTTAAAATTTTTAGAATAGGATGGAGGGAATACTTTTACAGAGACCCACAGGCTTCCCTTCTAGCTGTGGCTCATGCTCCAATCAGAGCTAACTTTTAGTAGATTTAGAAATGGACCCAATTGAAAAATTTTCAGGTTATCAAGTACAGTAGCTTCTCCGTTCCAAAAAGTACAGATCATCCTAGTCATCATAATAATAATTCTACGAATTGTGAAACCTGTAAATAAGTGGTCATTGTCAATATCAAATCAAACATAAAAATAACTAGATGATACCCAGCGTTCTTCGCGAAAAATTTTATAGAGGAATCTATGGACAGTTTTCTAAATTGATGTAGAAGTATTAGTAATTTTAGTTTTGCTAACTTTGAAGCCAACATTTATATAAGAAAATAAGTAAGATATAATAATGCTTGTGTGTGGTATGGAGATAAATAGAATCCAACCAAAAAGAGAGAAGACATATTCATGAACATATATCATTGGATCAACATGTCGGACGGTTACTGAAATTTCTTGCTTATATTAACAAACTATATTCCTAATTTTAGATATTACAGTGTTATGGCAACTGATGAGAAGGCTGCACGCATTGTTGATGTTGACCATGTCCTGCATGTGGTGGCAAAGAAAACATCACAATTAGAATAAAGCAGAAGAGATGATGGCACGATACTTACCAATTACCTTACAACGAATACTTAACATACGACGATGCTTTCCATACTACATGGCCGGCGAAGCCATGACGGCATGAGGAGCATTGAAAAAAGTCCGGCTTTGCCTCTTTGGCCAAAGAGATGACAGAGCTGCCTTGTTCCTGCGCTGGGAGGAGCTCCATGGTGGTGAGGGATCCTGCAGGTGGTAGCGGCTCCGCCGGTCGCCGCGATGGCGCGATCGTCATGTCACCGCCAGCGATGTGTACTCGACGGGATCGCCATGATTAAGCAGCGACAGCACCTACTGCATCCGTAGAGGAGGACACGAAGGGTCTGAAGATCTTGATCCTCCAGTCCAAGAAGGCAGCACCTCGAGAAGAATCAAAAGGCTGGAAGTGCTTATATAGGATCATGCATGTCATTAGATCCCATGTTGGCCATACCACATTAATGAACACCGCACGATAATATGCTTTGGAATGTTTCTTCAAAAAAAAATAATATCTTTGGAATAGAAGGCATAGGGGTCATCCACTTGATGAGCAATAATCACCGTCATGCATTGTGTTCTACTGATCTGATGCCTCTTCGCATGGCTCAAATAATGGCGAGGAGCCAGCCACTTGACCTTTCAGAAATCGACACAATCAAGCCTAGGCTGACGTGAGATGATGTCATCACAAAGGATTTAGCCAATCACAATCAAGAGAAGTACCTAGAGTGGGATTAGGCTTATAGGAGTCATAGATTCTGGTCGTCTCTTCCTCTTCCCCCGAGTCAGTCACTGGCCGGCGCCGTGCTCGGCGATCCCCCCAACGGCCCAACCTGTCCGGCATTCGATGAGCTTGTCCACCCACGGTGCGCCGCTTTCTGTTTTGTCTCTCTTTCGCGTGCCCCTGCAGTGCTCATCACCTCACCTCACGGTAAAGCCTCACCTCCATCTCCCTCGGCAGGCAGCGGTATGGACGAATCCGGTAGCAGCTCGCCCGCGGTGCCCCGCCTCCCCGACGACGCCCTCGTGGACATCCTCTCGCGCCTCCGCGCCAAGTCGCTCTGCCGGTCCATGTGCGTCTCCAAACCCTGGCGCGACCTCATCGCCGACCGCCTCTGCTGCAAAGATCTCCCCCAATCGCTGCAAGGGTTCCTCTACTTCGACGTCGAAAGCCGCGGCGACGGCGACGGCGACGGCAGCGGCAGCAGCGATGGTGCTGCTGATACCGACGGCGGCGATCTCGCCAGCGGCCGGACGAATGCGCGACGGCCATGGGCGTTTCATGCTGCTTAAACCCGCCACGGCCATGGGCGTTTCATCAAGCCTTTGACACAGGCTGGTTTCAGACACAAACCCATGTCACCGAACAGTGGGTGATGGTACCCTCCTCCGGCTGGACTCCGATCCCACCACCACAAGAAGCTGTGGACGATTGGGAGAAAGACGTGTGCACCTTCCTCATCTTCGACCCGTCCGTCTCCTCGCACTTCGACCTAGTGCAGTTCTTGCAGGATTTAGTGACGGAAGATGTGGAAGGAGTGCACACCTACTCATCTGGAACTGGGTTATGGAGTGACAGGGCAAGTGAATGGAGGCGATGGGAACAGGGTGGTGGATGGGGTAAATGGGCTGGCTATGGACCCATAAGAAAACCTCGATATGGCAGGGCCTTTGTCAATGGCATGCTGCATTTTCTCTACTACCAATTTCGGTCAGACGTGTATGAAATAATTGCAGTGGACGGCCAAGGGAAGGCATGCAGGGTCATCCGATGGCCAGATCAGCGTGCTTTTCCTCAAGCTGCTTTTATCGGTCAATCACAGGGGCGCCTTCACTGTATCCGTGAATTGGTTGAAGGCAGTGGTTTCAGATCTGGACTGTCCATTTGGGTTCTCGAGGACTATGATACGGAAGAATGGGTTCTGAAGCACAGTGTGAGCTTTTCACAGCTGTTTGAAGGAATGGATTTTAGAGCCCGGTTTGCATATGATTTTGTCGGCCTTCATACCGATCGCAATCTGATCTTCTTTGCTCAGCGTTTGGACCACTCACTCATATCATACGACATGGATAGCAGGCAAGTGTGTGTTCTGTGCACTCTAGGGCACGGTTCTCCTTATGTTACCCCGTATGTTCCCTCCTTCAAGGCGTTATGAAGCACTGAAATTGTTTAGTTATGAAGCACTGAAATTGTTAGCTTGTGGGTACTCTAGATCTTCAGAAAGAACCAGATCTCCTAACTCCTAGTAAGTATGAAGCAGCTGGCAACTTGGATATATAGATCTACTAGAACGGGGTCATGCTTTCTTTCTTTCTTCTTCCTTTTCTTTTTTTTTTTTTTTGGTTGCCTGGATTGGATGTACTTATGATGCTTTGTCCAGTTACAATTAATCAACTGATGCATCCATGTAAGACAGCTTTATGTATACTACTAGTTATCTTAACAGTTACCCAACTTATATGATTTTGATCACTTTTTCCTTCTTTTTCCCCCCCTGTTTTTGAAGATAATCTGATCTTTGAGTTGTTTCAAATGCTACCTTTCAAGTTTCATAATTGTATACAAACTGCCAAGCCAAAGATTTAACTGGTGAAGTCTAAATATTTCGAGCTCTGTTGGTATATAAAAAAGCTGAAGTCAGGAGGGGGGATAGATTTCATATAGCGTAACTGATAAAAATGGTGCAAAGACTCCATGTATAACGCCAGATAATGATTCCTATCTTGCCAAAAGAGAAAAAGAGAGCTGAACTACAGGGAATAAGCATTGATCATCAATATAACGAATCTACAGCAAGATAGTTTCTCAGTTGATTGTGTCACAAAGTTTAATAATATGGTCAAAAGTACGAGTTTGAGATATCTGTTTTATTTTGGACATGATCAGCAATAGCATGATGCAACCAATTCTGAGCAATATACATACATACAAAGACACAGAGCTAGCTCTCACTGATGAGAATGTGATCAAGGCTCCATGAGCATCTTCTGATCAGAGGAAACATATATTGCAGCCAAGCAGAGACACCAAGTTCCAGTCCTCAAACAGAGACGCAGTTTCAGACAACTTAGTAATTTCTTACTACCATACTTGACCTTGAAGAAACCGAAATGTGGAATGAATGAATTGTAGGTCATTTTTGCTTTGAAGTGTTGTAGTTTCTGTTCAGAAGAGTAGAGATTCTGGACAGGCTAGAGTGGGTATTGTTTGAACAAAACAACTGAATTGAATTTGTGAGGCTGTAACAGCAATAGGGAGTGCAGATGTGTGGATATGACTGGAATGACTCTACATCCAGCTGAAAATAGGAAGCCCTTTTAAAAGTTTGTACCCCTTTTAAAAGTTTGTACCCATGTTGTTCATCGTAGTAGTAAAGGAGAAGTTGAATCAGCCGTAGGACGTGTTCTCCCTGTAACGTTCATCCGTTGTGACTCTTTCCGAAAGTGGATGCAGTTGTCTCCTTAAGCAGCTGAATCACTAAACCTTTTCTTTCTTTGAAAATTTTGAAGGGAGCCATGCGAGCTGAATCCAAAGGGAGCCATAAATTGCAGCTCGTGGCTCCCTCAAAACGGCTATAGCTATGCCAAACGGCAAACGCCCTCTTCTAAGCTTGCAGCGACACGGCACGGGCTCACCAGTTTTTTTAGAGACCGTGCATCGCACGTATTTCATTAAGAGGAAGAAGAGTCGAACCGTACAAACATACACCAGGCCGGCGTGGTGGTAATGATGGTTACCACCATCGCGACTAGATAGCTTAAAGGACTATTAAACGGACAAGGCGCGAGGGCACAATCCTAAATAAGCACAAGCAGCAAACTAAGCTTCCTGAAGCCGGCCAGGATCCAATCCCTTGCTTCGTCGATTGTCTGGAACAGAAACTGCGAAGGTGTCGCCGAAATACCCCGGAAGATCCTCGCGTTGCGCTCTTTCCAAACGTTCCAACCAATGAGCATGAAGAGGGAGTCGAATCCTGGCCTACCCGCCTTGGGGACCAACTTCCTGGAACGAAGCCACCAAGCAAAGACGTTCTCCTCGCGCAGAGCAATAGCGTGGTCAAGGCCGAGCTTGAGAAGTACCTGGTACCATAGCTGTCGAGTGAAGACACAACCCAGTAGACCAGTCACGACGAAGAAACTGACATAGTCTACTATCCATTTTCTAAAATACATTATCTTATAATAAGATTCAAATTTTATTCTAAAATATTTAACTTATAACATCTTTAATGCACCTTTTTATCAATATATTTTTGCTAGAAAAACGCTATTTGACAACTGGTTATTTTTAGGCCTCCATCAACCAAATTTGTGTGCGTGAGATCCGTAGAGAAAGCTCAATCTACCATTCGTCCGTCTAATCTCGCACAGCTCTGCGCGCTCTGCTTCTTCGTAGCTACGCACTCCGCCCTAGCCCTAGGCCGCCACCGTCCTCTGCTTCCTCTCTCGTTGTGTTTGTAAATTTGTGAACAATTTGATGACTTTGTGGATAACTTGACATATATTTCTTTAGTATTTGGAATCCATAAAAAAATATGTATTTTTCTTAAAATCTAGCATATTTTGTCTAAGATATGCAATTATTCTCAAACTACAGCACTCTTTTCAATAGTTACACTGAACAAATTATTGTAAATATAGTAATAAGACAGGACAATTTAAGTCTATGGACAATATTTGGTTGTTGGGAGGGGTGCGGCTTGTTTGGATGCACCCCACTAAAGTTAAGCTAGCAAAAATTTTAAAGTAAAAACTTTAGCTAGTTAAATTTTAGCTAGGATGTTTAAATGTTCTAACTAATATACTTAGCTAATTTTAACTAGCTTAATAGGGTTGAAGTAGCTAAAACTAGCTAAACTTTAGCTAGTCTTTTGATGAAGCTATTTTGATGTCTAGCAGCTAAATTTAGCCCTCTAAAATTTAGCTAGTGTATTTAAACAGGTCCTAGAACAATCGGTTGGTTTTCTAAACAGATTCTTTTTCTAATACATCTATGTCGTACTTTTTTTTCATCTTTCAAAGACGTGTTATAGTCTGAAACGTTATTTGTTTTTTTAGGAGAGATATTCATTCCCACATCAGCCCAGGAAAAAAAAATGCGCTCGTCTCTTCCTCTTCCGGTCTTCCCCCAAAGCTGTGGCTGGCCCGCGCGGCGATCCCCCACCTCTGCGGCATCCGATGAGCTCGTCCTCCCTCTCCACCCAAGGTGCGCCTCTTTCTCTCCCAGTCTCTCTGCAGTGCTCATCACCTCACGGCCTCACCTCCATCTCCGTCGGCAGGCAACGGCATGGACGGATCCGTTAGCAGCTCTCGCACGGTTCCCCACCTCCCCGATGACGCCATCGTAGACATCCTCTCGCGCCTCCGCGCCAAGGCGCTCTGCCGATGCAAGTGCGTCTCCAAACCCTGGCGCGACCTCATCGCCGACCGCCTCAGCTGCAAGGATCTCCCCCAATCGCTGCAAGGGTTCCTCTACTTCGACGTCGAAAGCCGCGGCGACGGCGACGGCAGCAGCGATGGTGCTGCTGATGCCGACGGCGGCGATCTCGCCAGCGGCCGCGACGAGATGCTGCTTCGCCATGGCCATGGGCGTTTCATCAGCCTGCTAGGTAAACCCATGCCACTCCTGGACCCCTCGTTCGCCTTCCTGAAGGAGCAGCCGGGCATCCAGGCTATCGAGCTCCTGGATTCCTGCAACGGCCTCCTCCTCTTTGGACACAGGCGGGTTTCAGACACATATGACTCGCTGGGCTACATCGTGTGCAATCCTGTCACCGAGCAGTGGGTGACGGTGCCCTCGTCCGGCTGGACTCCGACTCCACCAGAAGAAATTGTGTACGAGTTGGAGAACAAAGTGCACACCTTTCTCATCTTCGACCCGTCTGTCTCCTCGCACTTCGACCTAGTGCAGTTCTGGGAGGATGGAATGGCGGGAGATGTGGAAGGGGTGCACACCTATTCATCAGGAACGAGGTTATGGTGTGACAGGGCAAGCGAATGGAGGCGATGGGAACAGGGTGGTGGATGGGATAAATGGGGTAGGGATGGTGCCATAAGAAGTAAAACTCGATATGGCAGGGCCCTTGTCAATGGCATGCTGCATTTTGTCTTCTACCAATATGGAACAGACATGTATGAAATAGTTGCAGTGGATGGCAAAGGGAAGACATGCAGGGTCATCCGATGGCCAGATCAGCCTGGGTCTCCTCAAGAGGGTTTTATCGGTCAATCACAGGGGCGCCTTCACTGTATGGGTGGATTGGTTGGTAGTGGTTTCAGATCTGGACTGTCCATTTGGGTACTCGAGGACTATGATACAGAAGAATGGGTTCTGAAGCACCTTGTGAGCTTTTCGCACCTGTTTGAAGGAATGGATTTTGGTGGCCTGGATTTGTTGCCTAGACGAGGCAGCTTCGTCATGGTCTCAAGTGAACAGGCCCGTATGTTTCAATGTACTTTGGCCTGGTTTGGATGTGCTTTTGCTGGCCTCCATACAGATCGCAATTTGATCTTCTTTGCTCAGCGCTTGGACCAGTCACTCATATCATACGACATGGATAGCGGGGAAGTGTGTGTTCTATGCACTCTAGGACATGGTTCTCCTTTTGTTACCCCGTACGTTCCCTCCTTCAAGTCGTTATGAAGCACTGAAATTTCTATGGATGGATGTCTTCCTTATGATGCTTTGTCCAGTTACAATTAGCCAAATGATGCATCCATGTAACTATGTAAGCCAGCTTTATGTATGCTACTAGTTATCTACTTATCTTAATGAACTCAGTTATTCAAGTTACATGATGTGCATCTCTTTTTCTTTTTTCTGTTTTTGAAGATAATCTGGGTGTCTTTAAGAGTTCTGTGTTTCAAATGCTATCTTTCAAGTTTCATAATTATGTATAATAGTTCTATAGACTGGGATTTGTTTTTCGTTTCTGTGCAAGTGTACAACTCCAGGCAAGTGATTAACTGGTTATCAAATGAAACTTCATTTTTTATGGATATTTGTTATGTTTATTTGTATGAAATTAATAAATTGTTCTTCGGTATGTTGCAACGA
>JADLZL010004223.1:0-114521 GCA_015844335.1 Chrysopogon serrulatus
CCATCTTATCTAACAAACATGAGATCTCATGCAAGTTTCAAAGATACAAATTTGCAGTCTGTTTTACAAGTGTTTGAAAGGGCCACCAAATTCATAAATTCCCTAGGCCTAAATTCAGAATCAGAATCTTGAACTTTATTTGAACAGTATGTTGGACGGACATGCATTAAAAAGTTCTAATGTAAAAATCATCTAATGTAGTGTGGTAAAGCACGAATGCAACTGCAGGTAACTGTTATTTCCTCCGAGTAAGTTGTAATTTGCTATTCTATAGCATGGAAGCCGATAGTCAAAGTTTAAGAACATGAGCGAGTTATCCTATTGACTGATTAACCAATAGCATGAGCAGGAAACTAAGACAAATCGAATCGTAATCAGTAGAGAGGAGGCAGATGAGCAAGAAAGTACCATGCACCTGCTGAAGCCCACAACCGTCGCGGATGGCGCAAAGCTGTTCCGTGGTGGTCCTCGGCATGGACTTGACGGCGAACTCCAAGCGACCAAGAGTAGCGGAAGGGGCCAGTATAGCAGAAGTCGAGGGTGTCACCGTTCCCGTCCTTGGCCGCTGCCATGGCCGGCACCTGGCCGGATGCCGTCATCCAGTGCCTCCTCTTCCTCTCGCAGCTGGCATGGTCGTCGCGCTCCACTCCCTACCCCGCCGCGCCGTCCCGCGGCTAAGCCGCTCCAATATCGGTGGCGGCTCCTCTGGGCCCAGTCGCAACGACCTTGGTCCAGGGCATCTAGATCTTCGCCCCGGCGCGCCGCGACCGCATTCCCCATGGCCGGCTCGCCCGCACCGTGCCGCTGATTCCCACGAGCGGAAGCGGGTAGGGGCGGCTGTGACCGGAGATCGCGTGATTTGGCGTGTTTCGCGGTGCTGCGAGGATGTGCTCGTGGGAGGGTGAAGGAGGAGGAGGATGTGTGACACTTTTCATTTAGGCCGTCCGATATGAATGAGTAAGGAGAGAAAATGTGTGAAATTAAATCTAGGCTGTCCATTTTAATTGTGTTGATTTTCTGGATACAATTTTGTGGGTGGATAAAGGGGGCTTCTCAGCAGGGGACGTTTATTGTGTGTGGATGTAGCAAAGAAAAGTTGGTGTATTAATAGGTTGATGAAAAGAACGGAGGAAGAGTTCCTCCATGTAGGCTCAACCGTTGGTGTACTCACTCCTGAAAAAAAGTAATTCTAGATTTATGATAAGTCATTTTTTAGAAAACTCTGATTAAATCTATGTAGGAGTAAAACAATATCATTATTTATATTTAAAAAACATTTTCTGTGTAAATATATTTCATAATTAATTTAAAGATACTTATTTCGTACCATAAATATTATAGTAACTTTTTTATATAAATTTGAATTTGTTTAGTTCCTTGAAAGTTATGTTTTTTAGACGAATCGAGTTTGTTAGCGCAAATGCATGCAGATGAAGCACATTCACCACCGGTCAGAGCATGCAGATGAGCAGTGATTGATGGTACACGAGTGACATGCAACAGAAACTGAACTGAACTGATTGGCGATCGAAAACAGGATGGCGATCGAACTGGAACTGAACTGATGCCATGTAGGGAGAGACAATTAAGCCGGCCGTACAAAACCTGAACAGGATCGGCGATTGAAAACGTACGGAAGCTGCTGAGCTCGTGCAGGCGGCTGAAGGAAAACCAACTGCAGGGAAGGGAACCAAAGAAAAACAAGAGATACACCAACACATCAGCCACCGAGGAAGTATCGGAGAAGCATCGGAGGTCGTCGTCACTCGGCCCGCCGATCATGGCGGCACCGCACGGCGGGGCGCCGGGATTGGTCGTCTACTGCATGCAAAGGCCCGATCATGGAAGGAGAGGGCCGGGGGAGCTTTGCCGGCCGCCGCCGGACGGACGGCCACGGCGGCTCGGTGAGCCACGTGGCGGCGGCAGACTGGCAGAGCCAGAGCACGAGGAGGACCGATGCCGTCATCGATGACGGTGGTCGGCCGCACGCACGCACGCTTGCTCGCTCGCTCGCGGCGTGCATGGATCGGGGGCGCACGTGCGCGCACGCACGGACGGCCTGCTCTCTGCGTCCTCTCCTCTGCAGTCTGCACGCGCGCGGATCTACAGGGGTGTACTAGTACATAATAAATATAATAAATTGCAATTTGTGTTAAAAGCAATGAGGTCGACAGCGTGCGTAGTATCTCTGCATCTACTACTGCTCTGCTTCTTTGGTAGTAGTAGTAGTTGCTGCGCTGCTACTGCTTCGCAGGGTTGATGCAGATTCGAATCGCTCAAAGATTCACCGCTTTATTTGGTCTCGCCAAGGTGAACTAAATTAGGAGATGCTAGCTATTTGTAGTAATATTTCTGATACACCTTATATGAAATCATGTAGACGATACCATCCGTTGGGTTCTCTGTTACTTCAGTCGCTCGTACCATGGGTGCTTCCTCTTCACATCGCCCACCGTTCAAATTATAAGAAATTTTTGTATTTACGATATATCTAGACATGGTGTATATTTAATAGCACATAAAATCTATGTATCAATAAAATTTAAAACATCATACATCAGTCTTTTTCGTAAAAAAAAATGACAGGATTGATTGATTAGCTACAAAAATTTATCACGTCAAGCTATATTTTTTGCTAGTATTTGGTTGGCTACTAAAATTTATTTAACTTCTGTTTAGCTTGCTAAATCTTTAGCACGGCAAATTTTGATAGCCAACCAATCAAACCTAACGTTTCAAAATTTATATAAAGGGATATTACATATCACACGGTGGAATGGACACGGGCACTTGTCCGGTTGTATGCTCACTCAATTTGATTGCTGATTACTGAGGTTTCACTTGCGAGGAACTTAACCAGTTCAACTGTGTTCTATGTATTTCTATATATTCACATACATCACTCCATTTGAATATTAAAAAAATTTATTATATTTTCTTAGTGTATATATTTAGTGTAAAAAATGTGAAATAGTTTGAATTCTGAACGATAAAACTGTAACAACATTCTTTTGTAGAGGAAGTGTACTAATATACCTTAACTCTTTATATATTCTTTATTATTAAATATATGCGGCAACAGCATGTATGTCGACATCCGTTGGATTCTAACAATAATTCAATTCAATCGTCCATACCTACTACAGTCCTATCGCTGCTAGCTGTTCTTGGAATCCCTTTCCTTTCCTTGCGCCTCACTCTCTCACGTGCGCACGCACCGATCTCCGATGCCGATTCGGATCGTTCGAGGTGAACTATATACTAGCCAGGGCTTGCCAGGGCTTGCTTCTGAGAACTACTAGGCAGATAGTCTGTATAGTAATATCTAAGTGTTCCTACAACATTCATCTGGCATTTTTACAGGGGAAAAAATACGTGCTTTTAAAAAAAGTAATAAAATGTAAAAGTATATTATCACGTTAACCAAAGTGCAAGGCGCGACATTTTCCATAGAATGAAATAACCAAAATGCTCCCATTAAGCAATACTATATAGGAAAAAATGAGAAAATATTTCCTATTTTTTTAGGAAAGGCATAAAATTATAGTATTTTTAATTAATAAACAAATAAAACGCTAAAAGTGTATGTATGAGTCTGATTTATAAAAAATATTAGAGTGACAATTTTTTTAGTTCAATAATATAAACCTAGCTGATGAAGAGGAGGAGGTTTTGCTGCCGTTGATCTCACCATCATCACCAACTGCCAGCCGGGGGCTGCCTTTCCCGCCGCCCACCACGATCGTCGTCCTGGAATAGGAATCAGAATCTCGCTGTTGTGCTGTACTGCAACTGCCGTGCACTTGTGCTGCTACAGACCTCATTGCCATTCCCATTCCCGTTCCCCTCCCTGGAAACGGATTCCGCCGTCCGTCTAGCAATAGCAATCAACCAACCTCCTCTCCGGCTCGACTCTTCGCCTTTTGATTCCCACCTCTCCATTCCCAGCGACTATAAATCCCCGCGGCGCCGCTGCGCCAACCCCCCCTCCTCCTCTCCTTCCTCTCCTCTTCCTTCCTCGGCCGCAGGCAGATGCGCCAGCCAGCATCTCTCCCACCGGCAGCAGCAGGAGGAGGAGCGAGAAGCACAGTGACACAGACAGAGAGTGAGAGCCCAGCACAGCACCTACACCAGCTATAGCTAGCCAGCCACAGCCACCGGCCACCACCAGTCCACCACCACCACCGATCGAATCGGGTGCGTGCTGCTCCGGCCGGCCATCCGCTCGTCCGCTTTATAAGCCAGCCACCCAGCCCCGCCCCATCGCCATCGCCATAGCCTCTTCTCCGTCCACGCACACCCGCCTTGCCAGGCGGCACCCCCTCTCCTCCGGCCTCGCCGCAACCACCGCCCGCCGCCGCGCAGGCCGGTTGCTCCGATTGGAGTGCCAATCGGAGCCCACAGCAGGGGAGGCACATGCTGCCGTTCGTCCTAGAGTTCCTCATTGATGTCGCCTGTGATCAGTGAGATCCTCCTCTCGGGGTTTATGATCAACTCCACACTCCGGCGACGCACCCACCTTGTCCAGTCCTTCTCCGTCGTCTTCCTCTACTGGTTCTATGTCTTCTCATAAACTACTCGCCACCATCATCGCCACGCCTCCCTCCCACTCCCTGCCTTCTTCTTCTTCCTCCTCTTCCCCTTCCATCTAGTACCATCGATCGTCCTCCTCTCCTCTTCTCTCCGTGTCAATCTCTCTCTGCCTTCGTCGTCGTCGTCGTCTGTTTCAGTCGTTTCCTAAAAGCTTTAGCTTGCATGCACTTCCCTACTGCTGCTGCTGCTAGCAAAGATCTTTATTAGTAGTGTTATAAGTTATTACGAACAAGAAGAAGAAAGAAAGACAGAAATCGAAGCCAAGAAAAAAGAGAGCTTTGATTTCTCTGCTACTGTGGTGTGGTGTGCTCCTGTGTCGTAGTAAGAAAAGCAGGGATCAAGAAGCAGAGAGCTGCTCTGTTTTTTTCTTGCAAGAAAGGGCGGTTCTTGTCGGACGGAACACAGGAAGAAGAGAATGGCTTCCTCCAGCGGGAGCGGGAGCTCGGGCTCTCTGTCCGCGGCGACGGCGGCCCTGGCCGCGGCGGCGGGCACGGAGGAGGAGCTGCGCGCGCTCATGGAGCAGCGCCGCGCCAAGCGGATGCTGTCCAACCGCGAGTCCGCGCGCCGGTCGCGGATGCGCAAGCAGCGCCACCTCGACGAGCTCACCGCGCAGGCCGCGCACCTGCGCCGCGAGAACGCGCACGTCGCCACCGCGCTCGGCCTCACCACAGGGGCCTCCTCGCCGTCGACGCCGAGAACGCCGTCCTCCGCACCCAGGCCGCCGAGCTCGCCGCGCGCCTCGGCTCCCTCAACGACATCCTCGCCTGCATGAACACCAACGCCGCCGCGGCCGTCGGCGCCGTCGCCGTCTCCGTCTCACTCACAGCCGCCGCCGCTTCCACCGACCCCTACCTCGCCTTCGACGGCACCGCCGCCTGGGACGACCTCCTCAGATCCTGCCCCGAGAATATGTACCAGCTCTGCTAGCTTCGGACTCAAGTCGATCACCATGGCAGCACAAAGCATCGAGAGGAGGAAAAAAAAAAAACATCTTCTTTTGTTTTGTTTTTTGCTTCTGGTGTTTCAGGTTAGTAATCTGCTAGTTTGATGGAACTGAAGGTCAGATCAGCGGGGTGGTGAGCCATGAAACTTACTGTTACTGTTATTGTGCTGTCAACTGGGGGTAAGCAACTGGGGCACTGCACCTAATTAGCTAGCTAGCTGCTGGGGTTATGGTTAATGGACTACTACTAATTACCAGGTGTAAGTGTAACTCGAGGTCTGCTCTTGTTACTGCTTTCATGTACTGTGTCACTCCACTATGTAAGAATCAGAGCAGTAACCTTACTAGTATCTCTGTCAAACAAAGGAAGTGCACCATATAATCTAAAGTTTAATTACTCTTACCTGTGTGCCCTGCATTAATCTTAATGTTCAGTTCATTCCTGTCAGCTTTATTTTGAGCAAGATTTACCTTTTCCTGTGCCTCTGAATTATGCTATGCTACTGTGCTATATATAAATACTGTCAGTCTGGCTCTGTGGGCTGTCTGGCTGTGAGCTTCAGATTTTTAACAGCTGCCAGTACATTTTTCTGATGCCCATGGGCAAGTGGTGCATACTAAGTATATACATGATCTACTATTCACCAGCAGAAAGTTCCTCTTGATATCTTCAAGGTAGTGGGAATAATCAGAGTGACAGCAGCCAGTCTTTTATGGCGGGAATAGAATATAATAATGGAATAACTGGCCTCATTTTCCTGTTTCACTTTTATTTCTGTGGATTTGGTTTAGTACAGTATCGATGGCCATTGTGCTTGGAGAAAGAGATTCTCCAAACTACCCTCTTTGTTCTCCCCCACTCTCAGCTAGCCACTGTGCCTTGTGTTCCCTTGTTTTTTCTTGAGAACTTGATTGTACCAGAAGACCACTTTCTAGTTGTCATGGTCTCATGGACCAGCACTGTTGTACATTGGTACTACTAGTACAACGATCCCTCCCTGCAAGCTAATGGCAGCAGCACTAGTGGCAGTCTAGCCCTCAGTGCCATCTACTAGTACTAGTATGTAGTTCTGCTCATCTCAGGCCCTCTCCAGTCCCACGGCATGAAGAGGGGGATAGGGGATTGCTGCACAAGCCATTCTGCAAAGGGGAATCAAGGCCAAGGATGTGGTCCACCTCCTTGCAGGCCAAGCCTCCACCTTTCTTCCTCTCCATCCATCCACACAGAGGAAGATATGTCAAGAGCCGCCCGGAATATTCTCCACCACCGGATTGGCCATTGTCGCCGTCGAGGGGGTCTCCCCTCGGTGGCAGATGCGCCGACGATCATCGGAAAGCTGGTAGATAAGAAAAGGACCTCACTGCTGGTTCAAGGATTTCAGACTCATCAGCAATGGCTATATGTGAGGCATGCACAAATGAAGCCCTCCTGATATGGTTGGTGATAAATAAAATGGTACATTTTTCTCAAGTTTCTTCAGCTTAGTCAAGAGAATCACCTACCCATCTTTGTGCTTGATCAAGCTACCTGATGTGTGTATATGTTTCTGCTTTTCGTCTCTCTATAAAGAAGTGCATGTTGCTTGCAGGAGGAAAACTGGGATGCCTACAGATATAACAGGGAATGGCCCCTTATACAATAGGAATAGGGAATGGCCCCCTATAGAAGTTTTTTTTTTTTTTTTTTTCCTGAGAACGTGGCATTGCCTGTATTCAGTAAGAGGAATAGAGTTTGATACAAAGGCGCACACACGGTGTCCAGGCTGCGTGCAAGACGCAAACAAGAACAGTGGAATTTTGGTTTTCTTGGTGGTGGTAGTATGTCTCAAGATTCTTCAGGTACTCGATGGCATGGCACCAGGGTCACTGCATTACTTAATGATATTTTGCCATCACTTGGTGTGTCAAAGTTCTCCTTAGCATGAGTTACCTCTGTTCTTACGCATCTGGCACTAGTAATTTACACAAAGAGTAAAGCAAAGAGGAAAATAATCATTTTTTGTAACCAACATGCAGGAGAACCGCGTGTCATTGCCAAGAGGAGAAGAATCCCAATGCCTGTGATTGTCGCTTTTGGATCATAGTTTCACTTGAGTCCAAAGGCACATGCAGTACACACTACAAACATGAGATGAGATTAGGGAAACCTGACAAGACATTGCTCCAAAATCTACAATCAGTGGCCAGGAGACTAGGGAATTTCATTTCCTTGTGGGGTTGTCAGTTTTTTCTCTTATATATTTGCAGAGAAATAATGTGGAAAAGAGTACAAGTAGAGAATAGAATATGTTTTTTTCTGTAATAATAGAATCTTTTTTTTTTCTGTAAAATGGGTCTGCACCACAACTATGACTAATATAAGCCTAGAAATATCTTATCTGGAGATGCAAAGTTTATGCAGAATAAAAACTTTTCAAAAATGATAAAATGAAATAACTGAATAAGACTTGGAATAAAGGCCCGTAGAATAAAGAGCAAAATTTATATAGCGTAAAGTGCGGTAAATGCGGTATAAGACTGTTTCTTGTCAATGATAAGAATTCGTTAACAGTGTATTAGTAGCTCAGATCCTATCAAAGCATGGTGGCATGGTGATTCGTGTACACGCGATCTATCACGCGCAAATATGGCCTGAGAATTAAATATGGTCTCCTGATTCCTTATTGCAGAAACCAAGGCAGAACTGTACTACTTGTGCCCGTTTGAATACTGCTTGGGACATGGGTTATGCATGCACTAATCTGTCTGTGTGTCGCCTATGCCCATGTGGTCGGTGATGCCTGATGCTTAGCACTCATAATATGGGGGCTTGGAGACAAAGGCTGCTGTGTTCATGTTCAATCACATTGCTCCGTCAGTAGCTTGTACAGTTCCCCAGATCAGATTCAGTCATTGTTAACTGAATCCTTTGAAGGACTAGAAGTTCAATTTACAAGTTATTTTTTTTTTTTGAAAGTAATGGCAGGAGCTCTGCCTCTCAATTAAGGAAGGAAAAAGAGCAAGTTTATGTACAGGGCAAGCACCGCCTAGGCGGCTTCAGGAACACAAAAAAAAAAACACTCAGCCAGCAGCAGGCATTCCAGAAAAAAACACAACCCAGGCCTAAACGCCTCCACGCTCTTTAGCCCTTTTGAACTGGATGATGTCCTCTTTGATTTTGCAAGCAATCTGCAGCAACGACTCTTGAGTGTTGTTAAAAATTCTACGGTTCCTTTCCTTCCAAAGATTCCAGGTCGTGTGGAAGCTGAAGCGCCTCCTATCTTCCTTCACAATTATCCCACCAAGAGGATAGATGAACATATGCGTAATATGAAATACAATCTTCCCTTTCACAGGGAAAAAAGTTTAAAAAAATTATAACGACAGGCCCTTGGCGGATTTTCAATTGATTGAAAGATGCATTTTGTTAGGTCTTTAAACTGAAACAAGCAAGGAATAAGTTGATTGAAAGATGAACCGTGCTTTATAAAGACGATCCTCAATTAATCCCCACGTAGAGCTGCACCAGATGCTGAACTGAACTCTGACGAATTTCAGACTTTTCCCATAAAAGCATAAAGCACCAAGATTAAAAATTCGCAGGACCCGGACCATTTGATTCTACCTAAGAATTGTATAGACAATCGGCAGAATCCGATTACATTTGTCTGATTCCCCTGCATTCCATGTTGCAGGTAACCATCAGCAACAGAGAAATATGCGTGGTCGGCCGGCTTTATCCTTGTTTTTGGCTCCACCTTTTCTGCAAACGGAAAAGATAAAACCAAATAATGTGCACACTCACATGCACATTGCATCTTGCCTTTGAACCAGATATACATACATACTCTGTAAAGCACCTATGCTCCTCTCCCCACATATAAACTTACCTGGGTTGGTCTGTTACCCTCCTGTTTTTTTGCCTTTTTGTATAGTTTTTGACAACGCGCTATGTGCACAAATGGAAGGTGGAAATGCGGCATTATTGCGCCGTTCCGTGGTGAAAGATGATTGCCATGGTCAGTGTGTGAAGCGCTAGGGTTTTGTTTCTAGTATTCAAGGGGGGCCAATGGTGTGTGTAAAAGCAGGCAGTTGTAATGCCATAAGAGTGGGAGCAATATGCATTCATGGAGGCTGAAGGATGGTGCAGGAGTTTACCTGGAAGAGCAAGTAGAAGCGACCCTCAGAGTCAGTGCTCTCTTGCACTTTGCAGACATCTGGAGACCAGCCAATGAAGATCATGGCCTATGACTGGATGCACGAACTGAAAGACAAAAGTTACAGAAACAATGCCCTGGTTACAAGAATGCTTTTACCTTCTTGAAAGGTTGTTCATGGTATTTTCGGTAACAAAGCTAGTGTATTACGACAATGGTCACTCTTCACATTCTTTTTTTTTTTTTTTTGGAAACCTTCACATTCTAGAAAAGGAGGAATTTAGTATTTCCGGGTTGGTTGGGAGGATATGATTGCGTATAACTTTAGCTGTATTTAACTTTTAGCTGTATTTAGCATTAAATGTTAGTGAAAAAAATAACTAATTCATTGTAAACAATCCAAACTTTTTGGACAATATTGCCAAATATTTGAACCTTTTTCTGAACATGGTCAACAATCCAAACTTTTTTTGGAGTATTTGAACCTTCTGGGTATCCATTTGATGTGACTACCATTGCCTGATTCGTATACAACTGGCTCAAGGCATCGATATCAATTCACAAATTTGACTCCATTATGGCAGCGTAGTGGGATGCCGTGTGGTGAGGCAGCTGTTACCTTACCCTGAAAGGATTAAAGCAACATAATCAGATTGTAAATGCGTTTGTTCCATCCATGATCTTCATTCTGTTTCAGACCTTTTTGCAATCCCTTTTTCAAAGCATTTTCGATCTTACAAGGAAAAAACCAAAGGAGCTCGTCTGGCTTAGTTGGTTAAGATTCCTTAATTTTTCAATAGTTCTTTACTATGACACTAGTGAAACAAACAATAGCACTTTCACCATCAATTAATCCTTTCTGATGAATATAATTTAACTGATTAAACTGCTTGCAGATAGTAATTCTTATGGAGTATGGACACTACCTGTCTAGATGGTTCATTTGATTATATGTTCCATCTCTGTCTCTCTTCACATCAATATGCAATGCAAATAAGTCCCAGGGACTGTAAAGCCTAGAAAACCAAACCCACTGTTGAACTACAGTGCTTGAAAGCTACATGTTATCCCTCATTGAGATAAGCCTTCAACAACTCATTTGGGTGATTGAAGAGATGTACAGGTCAAAAGAAGTAACAGATTGTGATATGACATATGTCATGGCTGGCTCTCGAAAATGTCAGTATTCACTGAATGAAATTTGCCGTTTCATATCACAATCATGCCTCTAGCAACGTACTTCTTGACTTTGCTGCAACCTTTTCACTCCCAGCTATAAACCAATCAGGTTTTTGTCTGTTTGTCAACCAAAGTAGTACACTCAAGAGTACTCCTATATCAATAATTCAATATATTTATGGAACAAAACTGAAGCCACATATATATGCATCTTAAAATTGCTTGTAAATTCATAGAGTATCGTGATATATGATATTGTAGCAAAACAGTTTAAAGCAATGGATATTAGCCTTTGATTATGTGATAAGATGATCAATGAAGAGGCAATGCTACAAAACTATTCACCTAGAGGGTCCCATAATCAAATGAGGAAAGCATGGACCTAACAAAAAGCTAACTTGTTCGGCATAAATTCGATTGGACAAGACCAATGTAGTAACTCTGCTTAGGTACCTTCTGATGGGCCATGGTTCTCTTTGTACAGTTTGTAACTAATAGTTAATTGTGCATTCAATAACATAAATATGCAAATACTCCAATGGCTTCCAGGTCTTAATTATGGAACAAGCTGACATTTGTATTCATGCATGAATTTATTAGCGAGCTAATCAATGCCCAAATCTAGTCATAATGTCTCCACCTAACAAAGAGTTCGAGTCCAATACTCCAACTGGGTCTATTTTTGCTATAGGACTGGACATGTCACTGTCTGTAGCTCACATCCATCACCACTCTCACGCTGTCGTGCACCATCATCAATGTCATTCAGTTACTACATGCTTGCATATCATGGAAAGTAATGGTAGAATCTCTTTTTCTCTTGCCACATGGTTGCTTGCTTCCTGGCTCTTGCTGCAGTCAGCTTGAGGAACTTTAACCCCCAGCAAAGGCTTGAATCTTGTCTTAGCAAGTTCAATTAACTTAGACTCGAAGTAATAAACTTCCTTATTTTGATGTGAAAAACGAGAAAGAATCCCCTTTTTTTTAATTGTGGTGCACGTGCTCATGAAAGAGCATGATAGTTTTGTCAAGAGCTAAGGAAGTCAAGCAAAGTCTCTGGCAAACTCAGTGCAGCTGACCCAAGAGACCTTACATAAGAAACTAGAAGATTGGATCGGTGTTCATTTGTTTTGTCAGGAAGCAAGAGTCAAACATAATGTTGCATATTCAGCAACCCAACCAAGCTTTCCAGAAGGAGTTTTAGTTCAAGGATTCATGGGTAATGGCTAATTGATAGCACTATAAATTAAGATAGATTAGCATAACTTACAGTTGTCGTGGTGACATCATGGAATTTTCTGGAGAAAGTTCATGCAGATCCATGATGGCTATTCACACGCTTGACAGGCACTGGAGGTAAGCTCTGCCTGGAATATGTTTTAACAAGTCACCAAGTGTCAGCTTCACTTTCACCGTCATTTAACAACATATTAATTAAATCTAAAGGGGTAAAGGTACGGTTATAGTATTAATTCAAAACAGGCTCCATAAAAATATTGGAAGATCTTGGTAGCTTTTGCATTGAGATGGTTCCACAGGATTGTTGATCACCACCTTCAGGTGCCTGCCGTGTTATTAATAATGCAAGCATCAAGGGTACTCGCCCTCGCGTGCTCCTGATTTCAGCAGCACATCCCAAGTCCCAAGGTACTAGCAACCATAGAAAATTTAGAAAATGTAACAAACAATTGAAAAAAGATGCACCCATGTGCAGACCAAATTATGATGGCAGCAAAGTCAAGCAATCCAGCACAAACCCACATCAATTTCATTTTCTGAAGCGCGTTGCAACACGTACAGACTTTTGAGCACCTCCAGCTCCAGGTTATATTATTTAGTTCATCGGTTCAATAAAAATAATCAAAGCACAAAGGATTGCGAGTTTGGCAGTAAAGTTTTACAGGGTATGTACAACAAACAGAGCATTTGCATCTTAGCTGTTATGTGTTTGTTGTGTACCTGAAGCAAGGGAGAAAAGAAATATGCTACTACTACTTTACAAAAATGTCCATTCAGACCATCATCCTAGCACTTCTACCATAATCTTCCTCCGTTGAGACGTGTGGCGACTAATGTTATTATCTTGTTTGAGAGCTACCAAACCTAAATTGGAACCAAAGAATCTTCAAATGGTGCTCTTCAAATGAGCAATTGTATTTTGCTTCTTAAGAATTCATGGGGACACACAAAGGCCCATTTTGCACTCCTGGTGAAGTGGAACGATATATGTATTTCTTGCAACACCAACCTAAGGGTTGTTTCTGGTATGCTTTCCCAATTCATCATCAATGTTTATCTGGAAAAGAATATACAAGAAAGTTAATTCAAGATTGAGTGCCTGAAACATTTACAAAGAGATCCACACATTTTTAGGTGGTTTAGAGTGTGACAAATGTGTAATTTCCCAACAACACAGCATCATAACTATTCAAGACTTCTATAGATGAAATGAAATGGTAATCAGGCAGGCGAGAGCATTGATTCTGAAATAATTATCCCAAACCATTTTTGGTAACTTCAACAACTATGTCCATCCTTATACAATGTCTAGGCAGTAGCAATCCAACAGCTTGTACCGGATAACAGAGGAAGTAGTACCTCATCATGAACCGTTGATTCAGATGCATCAACACTGTCCCAACAACATTAAATGACATGTCTACACACAATAATTACACCGACCATGACATGGTCCAGTTGAAAATAGCTGCGGGTGAAAATAGCAGCATACACCTTCGACATCGTCTGTTGTAATAGTTCTTGAATGTTCACACTGATACTTCATTACTGCTGATACTTCAGATTACAATTTACACCCTCATCTTTGTTTCAAGGGGCAAAAAGAAGAAAGAAAGGGGAGGATATTTAGTTTCCTGAATTATGGTCACCAGAGGCATCAAAGTTCTATTGATAAATATTATATATTGTAAATGTTATACATGGCCCTCATGTGTAGGTTCTGCATATTTGAATTATCAGGCACTCTTTCCATGACATACATAAAGAACCAAAGTACAGAGTATGTCTGAATCTGGCCATCAGAAGCCTCAGCAACCATGCCTAAGGAACTGGATATGTACGCCTGATTTACGTTCAAAAATATATGTACGCCTGATTCTTGAAACCAATAGGCCCATCGACCATCGTATTTCCTACTTGCAACATATGCATATTTGAGGAAATCAAGATAATTTACAAGATATTTTTGTTGAGATATTTCTAGCCCTGCGCTTCTCCTGTAAAATCTATTTCATCTTGTTAGAACGGCTCCTTATGGGATTCTTTGAATTTTTTTTTAGGAGCAACTCAGTGACAATACATACATAACCACGGAAGGAAATTTGGATAACCTGGTCTCAACCTTACTGCATTTATTTTGGACTGCTGACTGTTTGGCCAGTCATGGCTGCCCACTGTGTGACCGAGAAGAAAATGTGCAACACTTCATGTGTGTTCACAAATGTCTGGCTCTCAGTGATCAGTGCTATCCTTGGTGGGAATGGAGCAGCTCATTCCAGGTTCAGATGATCTTGTTTTCACCTTGCAGTGGCATCAAGCCTTACAGCAAGTCCCTAAACAGCAACACAAGAGCTTTAATTCATTGATCGTGTTGGAGGAATGCTAGATATGGAAACAGAGGATTGGTTGCATCTTTGAGGGTGTCTCACCTAATTTTAGCATTGTCATGCAAGGCACTGGAGATGAGGATAAAATATTGACAGGCCTTAGTAGCAATGTAGCATATGGCCATGAGTGTTTTGTTTGATCAATGGTTCTAGTCAGTTTTGTTCGGTCAGCTCCTGTGTATTTAACATCACCCAAATGAACAAGGGCTGTACAAGTCTGAGGCTCATTTTCTCCTTAATAATAATGGCGCACAGTTCTCTTGCATGTTCGAGAGAAAAAAATGCATTCCTAGTACAACCAAACAAGTGTTGGTTACTTCAATCCAGATGTCATGTGCACGGTCCAATGGATAATGCTCTGCAAATAAGTTATTGGAACCAAGGAAAACCGCAGGTGACCTGGGTGCCATTGGTAACACATGGAATCCACAGAACACCACCCCTAAGCTTTGTGTCCAGTCCGTAGAATAACCACAGTGGAGCTTTTGCTTCATAGTTCATATAAACTACTAACCTCTTCCCTTTTTTTTTTTTTTTTTTTTTTGTCCACCAAAAAATGTTTGTCCATTGACTGTTTTACCCCTTCCTGGCTCAAACATAACACCAACCTGACTGAACTCATCATACACTGATGCAGATGTGACTATGGATGCCTGGGAGCCCTTTATTTATGCCTATGATCATGTTTACCTGGACATGTATGATTGCATTAATGTGGCTAGGTTCCATTAATGTATTTCTTAATTAAAATCATATGTGGCATATATTAATAGTTGATTGCTATGATTGTAAAAAGGGCACGTTCAATTTTATTGTCTCCATCCACACTCCACAGATATGAAAAAAAAGAAAAAAGGTCAAACTATGTTAACTCCATCCTGGTGCTCCAAAGCATGTTGTTAATAGGTTGGACTGAAGCAGATTAGACTAATTTTGAGACAGGGCAAAACAATGCAGTCATATCGGCTTTTGAGCTCAAAAAAAAGGTCAAAGTAAAGAAGATAAGAGGATAATGGCATTACATGGACGCCAGCCTTAGGAGTGGTATTCTGTGGACTCCATGGGTACTGGGTGGTATGGTTATGAATTGGTCCCAATGAACATTGCAGACCTATCACAATGAGCACCAAGGTTTGCTAGAGCCACAGGAAGAAAACATGGGAGAGAAAGCTGAACCTGTTTGTTTTGATTGTTTACATAAAAAAACCTAGATGTGCAAAGCAAAGGTCTCAAGAAGTACTTCAGATTTTAGGAACCATGAAGATATTCATGAATCATGGTGGGTGACAACTTAGGTATTCATGAAGAAAAAACTTGAATGAGAAACATTTCCGACATCAAATTGATTACTGTTGTTTGAGAACTTCAGTACACTTCCACCTAAATGCTAAAAAGAGATACTCTTCTATAGAAGTAAATAACAAGAGACCAGGTAAGTAAATATTTTGAAGAAATAAGAGCAAAATTGTGTACCTGATGTTATATGCAGCTATGTTTAATATAGTCCTAATATCTTCAACTCTGTAACATGGCTAGGATCAAGGTCTGGCACTTGGTCAGCTCCTTCAAGATCCTCTACAATATACTCCTGATAGCATCGGAATACAAAATGTCGAGCAGAATATTTAATACAGGTTTTATAGGCTAAATGAGAAGACAATAAGCTATAAGGAGAAAAGATAAATCAATCCAACTTGCTGAATTTTCCTCTTGCTTTCACAGACCTTGGTTAACTCTTGCTTTGCAAGAACATGGTAATGCCGTTCAGTTATCCTCTGTCCACATATTATAGCAATGAAGAACCCATACAGCAAACCAACCAAAACAATAGCCAGTACTGCAATTTGAACAACTTTTCAAACATTAATCTTTTTCCCTAGACAAGCATTTCATGTAAAGTACAGGTAAAAACTACAAATTCATGTAAACATACAGCAGATGACAAGGTACAGATGCATATCAGTGCTTCTACAATCAAATTTGTTCAGTTATACTCCTAGGAGATGACAACAGAGGAGAGGCATATAGCATTGCATTCTCAACCAGTCTGCCAGAGCTATAGCTATGTTCTTTGCATACTTTTCAAATGATTTAACCTATTCATCACTAGTTTATCTTGAACACATAAAATTGCTGTAGTTTATCTTGAGCACATAAAATTGCTGTGTTAACTATGTCCACCAGCAATTATGAAATGCTAAAAAGATCCAGAGTTCTAACTAGGTTAGTATGCAATTTGTAGAATCATACAAGATAGTGTCCATGATTACACTTGTAACTCTGTGTAACCATAACACATTAGCATGAAACAAAACAAATGATCCTTTATCTTTAAGGTTCAAAGATGCTATATCATGAAATGTCACGTGTCTCACAATGGGTAAGAGACATCAACAACAACAACAACAACAACAACAGAGCCTTTTATCCCAAGCAAGTTGGGGTAGGCTATATGGGTAAGAGACATAAGGCAACATTAATTACAAACCATATCCAAAAGTAGCTACATGAAACATTTGGCATTGAAAATTGAATCTAAAACAGAATACAAAAGTATTGGTTCTCATTCAGCCTCTAAGTAAAGCAGCAGTTCAGGAAATCTCCCAAACTAAAGGTGAGACCAAAATACAATATGCATACAATAGATCTGTAGATGTCACTATGAAAAATCATTAAATTAACTTACTTGCCATGGCATAGAAAGCATATGGGTGCTCTTCATAACCAAACATTTCTCGCAGTTCATCTCCATAAAATCTGTAAACCACCATACCCATGAAAGCAACTACCTAAAAGACAATAAGGAAAAACATGATTATAAGAGCAAAAAAAAAAAAATCTATATAAGTGTGCAGTTCACTATGATCGTCCAAGCTACTTTCTTGATCATGTAAAATACTGTGTGTTGGTCTCCTGTGATGTAATCATAAAGAATACCATGTTCTTGCTCAAAGTGACCCACAAGGATGAAAGGGAAAGGAAATGAACTGAATGTAGAAAACCACACTGCAAATAGTTTGGATCATGCATGATGCTCATTTTTTTAAAATAATGCAGAAAACAGAAAAAATGATATGTATTTCTAGCTTCATCTAATCAATGAAATCTGGAAAAGAAAAGAGAAAAAATGATTCAGCTCAAAATAATGTTAATGCAGAATCACTGAATTTGCTGCAATGATCTATAAAAGGTGTTAGTATCTTACCAGTTGCACAATAAAGAAGATCAATGTGTGATCCCTAACAACCAAAAGTTGAAACTTCAATCTTAACCACCATCGATCTGGAGGAACATTTGCACGAAGAAAGAATGCAGCTCGACATTCAGTGCAATGTGAAAATGCAAAACCTTCCTGGGTGATGTGTTACAAACATACTAGGTTAGATCCCACTAGGCTAATAATGATGATTAGGAAGTGACTTTAAGTCAGTGCAGTGTAGAGAAAAGATGCTCTGGAATCCAGACCTTTGTTGATCTCCAGTTATCAAGACAGGACCTATGGACATATTTCTGTGTTCCCTTGCAACGGCAGGGTGCAATCAAGTCATCACCTACTCCAGAGGATATGCAACAAAACAAACACAAACTAAAATATTAAAAAAAAACAAGGCATTCCAAATTCCTTAACAACTGTCTAAGAAAAGTTCTAATAGTCACGGAGCAAACCTTCATTATCAAGGCAAATCCGGCATTGAGGAACATCTTGAATAACAAGGTGAGTTTCTTCATTGGCATCAATATTTTCGTTGTCGTCGTCAACACTAACTGGCTTGATTTCAGATGAGGCTAGATGCTCTGTTGATCTCTCTATTGGGTTTAGTTGTGAACTTGTTGGCTGTGAATCTGACACTTCTGCATGATCATAGCGGGGTACAAACTGCATTGTTTCTTCTGTTTGAGTGCCATGAGAAGCCAACTGCATGATAAACAACACCCAAATCATAGCCAGACATCACCAAGCAAGCATTTTGCCAGGTATTTGATAAAGACAGGTCCTGCAAGATAATAAACAGCAGGTAAGTCACATACCGATAAGTAGGATGTGCTGTAAGGTTAAAACAGATAAAAGTACATGTTAAATGAATTAACACCACATAAAATTCAAGCCAATTAGAAGAAGGTGCACATAATCTATCACGATGATCTTAAGTATGGCCAACTGAAACCTAAATTTTGACCAGACATCAGGGATATCCGTCTCAATATGGAGATGATAAGTTGTATATTCATTAAGCCAAAGCCAGTATATGTTAATCAGAGCATGGATGCTTTTGTTTAGCTAGATTTTTCAACATTTACTAGGTAAAATAAGCCAATATACTTGATAGTGAAGCCATTAGATTTGAACAGTTTTGTGTTACGTGGTTTCAGATTTGATGTCTGATTGTTCCATCTGCTTTACTGAAGAGCTGACGAGTAAAGCAACAATACATGGTCACATCCCATATTGAGAGCCTATTACTACTACTGTTTATAGTTTTGAAAAAGGATTCAGTGCACTAGATTTTGTCAGCCACAACTAGAAAGGTAGCTACACAGGGACCAGTGACCAAGGCGAGTCGACGTCTCACCTCAATCCAGCCACAGCCAGCATCAATGGATATGGATGGAACCAGGAAAGGAGGGAATCAAATTCCAACAGTATATCTGCTCGAACCAAGTATCTCTAGCATATCACCACCTTATCTAAAACCCCACAAAACCCCCACGGTTCCAGATACCCATATCCCAGTTGTTACTGTCCCGATTCCCCCGCTACCTTATATGATGCAGCGCCAATTCCGAGCTCTGGGTTAGCTACATTTTTTTTTCGAGAATTCATTCAACAGGACTGGGTTAGCTACAAGTACATGCGCATGGGTCGTCGAAGCGCCCTCCGTGATGACTACCGAGAGCAGAACACGAACCGGCGACCCTAAACGGCGCGGTCGCGCGAGAGGACGGAAGAGGCGCGAGCGTGCGTGCGTACCTCGTGCGCCCACGCAGGATGGGTCTCCCTCCAATGGAGGTGGGTGGGTGGGGTGGGGGATCAAGCGGAGGCGCGGCGGAGATCTGAGCGCCGCCGGGGCGAAGGCGACGAGCAAGTAGCGGGAGAAACGGGAGAGGAGACGATTGGCCGGAGGTAGGTGCGGTGGTATGGACGGGTGCGGCCGGCGGGGGGGCGGCGGCGTCACGCGTCAGCTGTATTGTTCTGGAAGGGATCGAGACCGGAGACTTGGAGACGAATGGGGACCGGAAGATTGGGACGGCAATGCGTTGGTTGGCCTGTCCTGTTGCTCGTCTTGTTCCCCTTCTCCTTCTCCCATTCTGCATTGACCTTCACGCCTTCTTCGGTTTGGCCTTTGGCAGGAGCAGCATCTTCAGGATCCCATCCATCCCAGCTGCAGCCTGCAATGCAAAGCTGCAGCCTGCGTAAATGTCAAATTTCGTTTGTTTTGATAAAATGAAAAGAAGATGAGTATTTCACGTGTAATTAGTTATTTTTTTATGTTGTTTATTACGGGTAGAAATTTTTTATTATAAAATCGAACTTTTTTTATTATAAAATCGAACTTCTTTGACCTGGTTAAGTTTATAGAAAATATATATTCACAACTATATAGCATATACTTACTAAATAAAGGCATTATCATTTTCATGGTGCATGTGCATTTAACTAAATAATTTGATGTTTTAGGTTTTGTACGAATTGATTAAATTTAGAAAAGTTTGATTTCCTGAATAAATAATTTACAAGAGAATATTTATCAGAATCCGCAAAAATGCGCTTATACGATCAGAAAACACATGTACTAGCCACGTACCCATACCCGTATTTCGGTAGGTGTGCAGGGCTATTATTGCCTACAAAGTGGTGCACGCGTGGCATTCGATTGAGTCCACTGACCACTGGGTTGTCGAATCACAGAAGAATCGATGCATAGTTTTGCAGCCGTTAAAAATAAAATGGATGCGGCCCTATGCAGCCACGACTAACTAAGCATGACACATCTCGAAATAAAGAGATGATCATTCCACTGGGAACTACAACTATTGCAACATCTTTCATCTCCGTCAGTCGGCAGTGTCGTACAATTTGCTCAAAACAAAATAGCAGATTACAAAATTTTCATTGGCATGTCACAAATGACGCCAACCATTTTGTCATTACTAAGTCTAAAAAAAACGGATCGAGCCATACATTAGTCAGAATCAGGGTCCCCGTCGACAATATCTGGCATCGAGTCTTCGGAGTCTGACTCAATGCCAGACTCTGAACCAAACAATTCCGCAAAGCTGGTTGTACGGGCCTCAGGTGCTTGATGGTGGCTTGAACCACCAACACCTGAAGTCCCCAGCATGCTGCTGGATGGTGGATGTACAGCTGGGTTTTTGTTCTCATGAGGACTAACCTGCTCCGGAAATACCACATCCTTACGTGAATCGAAATTTGTTGTGCGCACCGGAGAGGAAACAGCATTGGAGATCGAAGAATTCTCCGCTGTGTTTGGCTCGGCAGTCTCGGCTGCAGCTGCATCAACCATCTTGACATCAGTCTTTGTCGATGTTGGTGCATCTTGTGCTGCATCTGTGATTCTGGGTGGGTCAACTTTTGGATCTTCTGCTATGGGATTGAGCTGCTTTCCATCCTCCACCGGCATGACATCTGTACTTACTCCTGCAGCAACATCATTCACTGGAACCTCTGGTGGTTCATCGTTGTTGGATGTCAGCCAGTCATCGTACATGTCTTCGACCTCCATTGCTTGAGGCTGATCCCTGAATCGTGAAATCTGGTATGTTTCAGCACCAAAAACTGCCTTTCCCTGTGCAGTGTAGTTGAGCCCAGAGCCTACAGGAACTGTTCTTTCTAGAGAAAGGGCTCGAGGGTGGACAAGGACATCCAAAGCAAGCAAAGCACATGAACAAAACTCTGCAAGCTTAGTGCCTATCTCTAGCTTCCCTGTGATGAACAAATGATGCAAACTATTATTACATATGGGGGAGGACATTATTTAGAAGCCCAGAATCCAAACCAAACACCAAGCTTATGGTCCAAAATAAATATAAATATAGTTGCTAATTGTTTTTTAAACGAGAACTGTGCATGGGTACATTCCTGTAAGTCAAATATTTTCTCAGTGACATACCAATTGCAGTTAAACCTTTGTTCAACTAACTGCATGTGCTAATTATTAACTAAAATTTAAATAACTCGTCCAAAATCCAATAAATAGCACAATAAAAAATATTACCTTTTCTGAAGAGTTCAATTCCTTTGGCTAAGTAAGGAGGACGGGCATGTGGAGAAGAAAGAAAAGATGCCAGCAGGGTCTTAAATGAAGCAAGTTGGAGGTCTGGTATGCTTGGCTCCCCAAATGTGGAGGGCTTCTGTTCATAACTCCGTCTCATGTTGCAAGCACTTCTAGCCACGTTGATTAAGAGCACGTCCACTTCTGACCTCCAGCGATCCATCCGCAATGAACCACCCTGCTCGGTGATAAGTTGATAATGTCATAAAAATCTATCTATAATCTGAATCCACATACTAAGTAGATACATTGATTAATATAACAATATATATGATTGTTGCATAACCAATTCATATAGTGTGAGCACAATTTGTTCCTGTTCACCATGAAAAGTTAATGTACGTCTGATACTTCTTCCTCCGTAGAATATAATCATTAAACAAATTGTAGCTACTATTTCAGCTATAGTCTGGATATACGTATCTATGAGCACCAAGAATACTTTGTTTTGACTCATAAAGTGCACAGCACAATGTTGTACCAATTTGCTTAAAAAAATAACTTCAATCATTTAATCATTGAAAATTGCAAAATATATTATCCATTATCCAATTTGGTTCATTGCTTGAACTTTGAATTGAAGGAAAAAAAAAGTCCATTTTCGATGAACTTTCCAAAGTCATTTTTGCTATAGTTGTATCCAGACCAATATGAGAACAAGGATTCAAACAACAAATATCTGGCAAACAGAAAACAAAAGAAATGCAGAAATAAGAGGATAATGAGAAATAAGATGGATTTAAGCACACCACATTCAGAAGAATTTCCAATGTTTCGAGTGCAGCTATTTTGACAGAGAGTGGAGTTGATAGCCTAACATCTCCTATGCTTTCAGGGTCCACTCCCTTTGATGCAATTGGTATGGAAGAACCTTTTCTTTTCCTTGGGCTGATTGCTATTTTCTCTGAAACTGAGATCATTGAGTTTTGCATCTGTGGCTCTTGCTTCCTCTTCTTCGAATAAATTTTTGATGATGATTCATTTGTCAATTGTGATGGATTTGTGTTGGTTACAGTCATGTCACTTACACCATCATCATTCAGATCAGCAATTGCATTGCTGACTATTGCCTCAAGCAGGTGCAGAGACGTCCCTGATAAAAAACAAACCATTTGTTCAGAGATGCAACAGGAGTTTGGCTAAAAAATAAAACCAAGAATATATGTACCAAACATATGGAATAAGAATGACGTGAACCAATCCTAATGTAGTATCAATGTAAAATCAAGCATAAGGAATCTCAATTTCCAATAGAAAATCGTAAAGTGAATCGATCCTGATGGAGTATCAATGGAAAGTAAAACATCTAAAGTCGAGGTGGTGCAACAGTGAATAAACAAACAATTGGGACCTACATACAAGATATACACTCCCCATGCTTATCAATGCTTCAAGCAAAAACCTGAGCATCCTACATACTTCATGTCTAAGCTCTATAGACTTTACAACTTATAACAAGTATAAGTCATTACAAATTTAATAACTTAACCTGCTGAGGATATTTCAAGGTTGTGTTTTCAATATTAAAAACCATTGAAGGAATTTTGTTTGTTACTAATATTGTCAATTTAAAAGATCAGGCATTCAAGCACAAATCTAGCCTGATATACTATAACAGTATTACTATAACAAAGACAAAACTACACTGCTACAATCATAAAATAATATATAAAAAATATAAGAATGACCTACCAACACCCATGGAGGTAAGCAACAGCTGCAAAATGCTATAAGCTTTTGTCCTCAAAGTAGGCAGTTTTGCTATTTTGAAGTACTCTGTTATAAGCCGTATGATACTAGCACCATGAGGCAAGAGTTGGCTGCAGGATGATAGACTAAATTAGTCTTTTTCTATCAAAGGTCAGATTTATAGAGGTACAATTGTTTGTTCCAAAATTAGTGACAGCCAACTAATCTAATTGAAAATCCCAGTTACCTTCTCAATCCTTTAATAGTTGCATTGAGCAAATCCAAGAAAGTTGAATGTAGAGATGGAAGCTCAAAACAAATAAGCTCCTGATGCAATGAAGTTGTAGAAGGGAACAACTTATTATGCAATGATCCATCAAATAACAGCACTCTTCGCATCAAAGCCATCAAAGCATGAATTGGAACATTGACCTTTTTGCCAACAAAAGAGTAGGATGAAATTAGAATAAAGTTTAATTTATACCTTACACTAGTAAGTTAAGTTATGAGCAGTAGATAATAAATAGAAATGTTCTGATTTTGATAAAAACCTGAGCTGGGTAATAACTAGTCAGCATCACACTGCAGCAATGTGTAAGAGCTGAAATGGTAGGAACAGTAAAGACACGAAATTTCTTCATGACATGCACATTGCCTCGAGGCAATACTTCATCTCCCAATGTTGGTAGAGGATCAGCTCCAGGTGGAACTAGCAGCAGCATAATATCATGGCCTTTCTTTTCTGCAACAGTAGAATGGTTAAAAATTAACCTGAAATGGTAGAACTCAAAAAATATTAGCAGCAAACTGCTATATTATACCTTCTTCCAGCCCAATGAAAGCATCATTCAAAAGATTGTTTACCATAATCAATATCCTCCGAATCATCAGCGACCAACTGTCCTCAGACACCCGGACAGAAGGTAACAATGCTAAGGTTCTGGCAAACTTCTGGAGCGTTGGAACAGTATATGTAAGACATGGGGAATTCTTGACAAGGAACAAGAAAGAAAAGGAAAGAAAAAAGAGAGATGACGTGCATAGGCTAGTGTGTGCTCACTATTGAATTATCATTACACAGATAAAACTCAAGGCAGCACCCCTCACCTCAGATGGTTTTACATTGGTTCCCGCACTCATAATTCTTGCTGCAATAGTAGATTCAACCTGAAATTTGCAAATGTAAGTACAAAACTATAAGAACAGAACAGTTTGAGTATAGAAATACTATATACAGATATTATCATGTTTACTTCTATAGACACAAGCGATTAGTAGACTTCTGAAAAATCTGCATCATATATTTGGGAATTTGGGGAATTCGGGGAATAGAAACTTAAATAATGGCCAACATGCATTGTGTGGCACCACTGTGTTAATGACAGGACTTGTGCCATTTTCCCCTCTTCCTTTTAAATTTAGGAATTTTGTTTTTTCCCAGGGGTGCTGGAGAGTGTTCAATTCTGGAATCCATATAGACTGAGAAGAAAATCAACAAACTTGTATCAAATTCCAACTTCTAGAGTACAATCCCATCAGGAAAAAAACAAAATGTTATGAACAGCTAAATTTTTCTTTTTATGTTACTCTGGAAGAACCTTCCTTTTCTCCCTGGGCAATAAGCGCTACTGTCATGGGCTAAACATGGCCCAAGGTGCTGGGCCTAGTGAGGCCACACCCTGGCCACGCGCCTGAAGGGGGGGGGGGGGGGGGTGTTCCTACCCCCAGCCAACCGGGTCCCTCCTCCAAAGAGTCTGGAACTGACTAAAATTAGAGATAGGAACAGGATTAGAAAAAAAATAAGTTTAGGAAAGACTGTTTAGGGAAATGAGAGTCCAAATCTGCAAGGACTCTACTTCTAGGTTGCTTGGGTTGTCTTAGGGAGTATAAATAAAAAGGTCATGTACTCGTAATATTAAAGAAAGAATTAGGGGATTCAATCCTCAAGTTCCCTAGCTCTCTCACACTCCACCTCCTGCGCTTCACTCTCCGTCTGTGCCAGCCCCCCTTGTTCTGTGCTGCTGCCAGCCACCCTAGCCGCAGGCGACCACAGGTCGTCGCCAAGTCCCCGTTCCTCACCCTCCGACCTCCTTCCACTACAATCTAGGCTTACCACTCCAACTAGTATAAGCCCATCATAACTACATATTAACCCAGAATAGGAAATGATTAGAAAATAAAAACAAGATGTACTTTATTGTAGTGCCGGCTAACAGAGGATGGGTACAATTTAATAACTGTCCTCAGCAAATCAATTGCTTCGTCCTGCAGAAATAGATATAATTACACATATTACCATTGAGTGGTTGAACGCAAACAAATAAGCCATAAGAATGAAAAGAGTAGACCGTACAGCTACTAGAGCATTTTCATTTAAAAGCCGCAGCACCGGTTCAACAACCCTTCCAGCAAAGGATGATCCCTCTTTCTTTAAGTTCAAAAACTTAGCCAATCTAATCAGAAAATAAATTATGTGGCTTTCAGTGTAAATAAAATAAACATGCAGAACAAATCGAATTTTAGTGGTTCAAGCAATCAAAACTGCAATATACTAAACTGATATAGTGACATACCTTTACAACTTGGAAAGAATGACACATAAATTATTAGTCAAATGCAAACATGAAACTTGAAATTTGGAACTGTCCTGAAGATTGGAAGTTCAATTCACAAATATTCATCTTACTGCAGGGTAGTGTGCAGTCATGTCACTAGTTCAAGTTACTTATCTACTTCAGAACTAATTATATGGCCTATTAGAAAACTACTAAACAGAGCAATACAAGGGAAACTTAAATAGTTCTTAAAAAAAATGACTTGAATGCAATAGTACACTTTTACAGTCAAGCAGAACTAAAAAAGAAAAAAGAGTAGACAGTAAAAGGTTAAATTCAGACATCAGAACCATATATATATGCAAATTCCTTGTGAACACTAAGAAATTTTATCAAGTGGTAGTTCAAATTGCACAACAATTAAACATAGGCAATCCAAAGATATGCTTGGCAGCTTAAATAACAATAATTTTCCATTACTTACCTTACAAATAAATCAGACATGGAAGTACAGGAAATAACAATTACAAGTTGAGAGCTAGATGATTCCTGCAGAACGGAAAGGAGAATACATCAGTATAACACTAACGTGTCACTAACGACGATTCAGATATGATGATGTTTAAATTTAAATAAAAAATCCATGTCTCATTGAGCTAAGGCTCAGGGAGAATGTCGATAGATCATATCCTGAGGAGCATAATTTCTCTATTTTTTTCATTCATAAGTCCACTTATAGATGGCCTAATCAGTAATAAGGTACTAGGAGCCTCCCTGCAGCCTACCTAGCACCTAGTAACTTTTGAAACCACTGGTTTCTTTTTAGCCTCCCTGCTGCCTACCTAGCACCTAGTAACTTTTGAAACCACTGGTTTCTTTTTGGAGTACACTCATCTTATTATTTCATTGCATAACAGTTAGGACAGATAAAGGTAGCTGCTACCATAAAAAGTCACAGCTGAAATACAGACTGGAAAAAAAAGGTAAAAAGAAAAGGAAAATATTTCCGTAACTCATACAGTTTGCTGAAAACTATTCATTCAAGGATGATATATTGAATGAGATGGATGACATTACATGATGAACCATAGTTCAAGACTGATTTCTTGTGGCTTATGGACATTAAAAAGAGGTATTTTGACATGAATTAACATTCAAACAGATTATCAATATAAAGAGAAGTCTACTGAACATGAAGTTTCAAATGGATCGATCCTTCGTCCGAAGATACTAGACAGCCCAAAACTTAGAAGAAAATGTTGGCTGGCATGTTCTAGTTTAGATATTTATTTTCTTGGTGCTTTGTATTATACTTGTGACTTTAAAACAAAAGTAATATGTATCAGAAAACAAACGAAAATATAAAAATAGCAATATGTAAGAAGTAATAGCATAGTGTTCTGAAAAACAAGAAGGCAACATCAATCAAGAAGACGACTCAGTTACAATAAATCAGTATGAGTGTTACTTGCAAGTAGTTTTACAGGAGATAAGCATGCTAGATCTGTTTTTTCAGAGGTATCGTTAAACTAAAGATTCTATGGCTAGTCTTATTTGTGAAGCACTTGAACCTAGTACAACATCAATATAACTCCTGCCAAGGTAAAACCATGTCTGGAATTTACTGGTTCTCTAGACAGCATGATGGACTTGCAAGAGAAGGTTTTCATAGCAGTAAAAGAAGCACTTTAGCAAAATACAATTGAAAAATTGCAGATCACTTCAATTACCTCCCAAAGACACAGTATCAGTTTCATGGTATATCCTCCTACTGAAATTTAATTAGCAAGCATTTGAAAGATGTTAAATACATCTTCAACTAAATAATGGGATTGCCCAGAAATTGAAATGGCATTTTTTTTCTCTTGAATATGCAGAGAGCTGTGCATCAATGCAAGGAGAAGAACTTATTAGAATACAATGCAGACACACACAACAGAAATGAATAAAAAGAAAAGGCAACTAACTTCACTGAGTTAGAAATTTGTGAACATACATTCTACATAAATAGCACAAAATTATATGCATCACCTGCAAATTAGCCAGAATCTTCTCAAACCAAATGGAGTGTGATTCTGCAAATCGCTCATTTCTGCACTCTTGGAAAGTTACACCGAGAAAGCAAGTACCCAACCAACAACTGTATGTCTAATGAATTGACAAACAGAAAAGGTAAGCATATTAGTAAAAGCTCTGTGCTTCAATTCTTCAATAATGAAACATAAAATGTGAAGGCAAAGGTCATAGCTATAGAACAACAGATACTATTTTCAGACCTAATTGCAGTAAAAAAAATTGCAAAAAGACAATATATGCAAATAAAAGAAGTTAAGAAATATAAACAGCATTACCTTCTAAATGTTTGTCATTCAATTTTAGTGGTAATTTTAGTAACAGAGAAGTGAAAACTAGAAACTTCACAGATTTGCAATTCTATTGATTTAGCAGCCTCTACCTAAAATGGCACCAGTTAAATAGTACGATAGCATAAATGAAACACAACCGCATGATCAAACTAACAGAGGGCTGAGATGAAATGTGTCACATATTGGCACTAACAGGTGTGGAATAGGTCATCTGAAATGTCAATCAAAGAAATGTAGAGAAACACTAGACGGAATCATCTTTTTGAATTTACAAAATGCCAAATACAGTAGGTAGGGTACATCCTTGAGAAGCAGGAGTTTTTATTCTACACACGACACATTTAAACTAAAATACAGTCCTTCTGAACTACTTATTCAGTAAACTGTGGTTGGAGTCATTGTCATTGCTGTCCTCAGATTTCTAACTGAAGCAGAGGAACACTTGATTTTGCTTAATACAAACAAATATATAAATATATTAACCTGATTCCATCTGGCTGCACTTCATGATCATGAAATTTAAACTACTCTCATCACACCATCCTAGGGGATTTCTCTACAGCCCCAGTAGCATATATCCTTGGAAGAAGAGGCAGATTTCATTTATCAAGACAGAGGGCAGAGGAGGGATCACAGGGCCACCACCATACCGAGTCGCTCTCGACCATCGCCACGGCACGCTCGACCCAGGCGTCGACGGCCGCGCGCCACGCCTCGGCGAGCTTCGGGTTCGCCGGCGCGCCGCGGTCCGGGAGTTCCTCCGTGAGTAGGCCGTGAGTGCGAAGCGCCTCGAGGATGGAGGCGACCTCCGTCGGCGAGAGCTCGGCGGCGGCGGCGCCAGGCTGCGGAAGGCGCTCGGTGACCACCGCGCGTAGCAACCGCGGCTTCAGCCACGGGTCGTTGACGTCGCCCAGAAAACCTCCGCCGCCGGAGCCTCCGGCCATCGGCGGCTCTGGCCTGGTCCTGGTAGACTCGGGGTGGCTGGCCGGCGGCCGCAGTTCGTACGGGGGTGGGGGCTGGAAGCGACGACGGCCGGGCAGGTACTGTTCGGGCGGCGATGTTGCGGGTGGGGAAAAGGAGGTTTATAGGGTTTTAGCAGGTTGAGAAAAATGTTATTGGGTGACGTTAGCTGCCCCCAAAACTCGAAGTGTAGGGGCGTCCCGGCTCCTACTCGGCGGCGGTGTTCAGGTCTTGTAGGTCAGGCTCGATTTCATCTTGGCCTCTGCCCTGAGCTTGATCCAGAGGTGGCGGCGCCCTAGGGTTTCAGCGGAGCGAGAGTTTTGGGACGGGAGGGGAGCGGAGAGGAGAGACGGAGATCACCGGAACGGAGAGCCCCGCGCCAGCGGGTTCACCAGTGGCATTGGTGTGATTTCCGTACTAGCGACGAGGCCTTCCCGTCATCAGTCTCACGGAGGGTAACTCGCTCTACCCGGTGTGGGTGGGCTAGGGCTAAAAAAACAGAATGAAATATATGGGTTAATGATAAAACTACATATATAGAGAGAGACTAATTTGCAAGACAAGATTTTTTAGAGCAAGACAAATTTATTAATGCTAATTTATTTATCATTAGCACATGTTTATTTTAATGCTATATATTAATAATTAGTTTTATAATTAATATATATTTAATAATTTTAATTAGTATCAAGTACTCCCTCCTTATTGGTAAAAGAAGTCGTTTTGGACAGAGACACGGTCTCCAAAGTATAGCTTTGACTTTATATTTTTATAAAAATACTCATCATAAAGTGATATATTTATACTTTTATGAAAATATATTTTAAGACAAATATATTCATATGATTTTCGTATTTCTAAACTCAACAACTTAAAAGTTATTTATGATTTATATTTCCAATGTTTGACCCAAACCTTGTCTAAAACGACTTTTTTTACCAACATGGAGGGAGTATTCGATAAGACATGGACTAAGCTTTAGATAGAACCAAACATTCAGTGTCTTTTATGCTACCTCTACTTAAAGGACCTAGCTATTTCTTCTCTCTCTATTCATCATGCTAGTTTGTATATGCAAGGGGACAGAGAGGCAAAATAGTTATTTTTAATATAAAATATTTTACTATGTAGTTCTCATCATGTAGAGTCTAATAGATTTTTATGGTATAATTTTAGGGCACTTATATAATTTTATATCTATTTTATAAAAGTATTTGGTTGGGCATTGTGTCCACTAACAAATTTAACAAGAATCAAGGTGTCCTTTTTTTCAGTGTCTAGCAGCAAAGAGCGGTCCCTCCAGTGTCCTATGGCAAAAATCTCCTTCTTTTATCCATTTAGTGCAAAATTTTAGCTCAAACCGATGTCGTCGCAGTCTGTCTCTCATCAAGATTCGGTTGCCATTTGCATAAGCACTATTTTGTGCACATAACATATATTTATAATAATGTCCACTAATAGTTATGTTTCCTTTAATTTTTTTTGCGAGGAAAAAGAGACTTTTAATTGCCCACAAGGAGTACTATAATCTCAAGCAATAATTTGCTCGATGCAAACCGGCACTGCATGGCACCAAACAGTCAAATGATTCAGACTTCACCTAGACAGATCACATCATACTCTAATGTCGACTGGATGGGCTACACCTTAGGCTACTGCGTCTTCCTCAATCACAACCTGGTGTCTTGGTCCTCCAAATGCCAGACCTCAGTCTATAACTGTAGTACTGATGCGGAATACCGCTCGGTTGTGCATGTTGTGGCCGAGTGTTATTGGTTGTGGCAACTTCTCTGGGAGCCACGCATCTCGCTTCCTTTGGCAACGGTTGTCCACTGTGACAATATACATGACAAGCAACCTCATCCACCACCATCGCACCATGCATATGGAGATTGACATTTATTTCATTTGTGAGAAGGTTGCTCTAGGATAGGTTCACATGCTCATGTCCACTCGGCACACTAGTTAATGGACATCATGACCAAGGGTGTCCCTAAACATTTGTTTACTGACTTTCAAATCAGTCTATGCGTCTGTGATCCTAACTCTATGACCGTGAGCGAGGTATTAGGATAGTTGTATAGCATAGCTTCTTGTGCCACAAGCTGTACTCCCCTTTATACATGGCTATATATAGGGAAAATTGGATCCATACCATTAAAAGATCATGATTTTGAAAAAATACCATCAAAAGGTTCAGCTTTAGAGAAATAGCATTGAAAGGTTGCTCCATTATTGATTTCTACCATTCTGTTAACTTGCCGTTCAGTCTGGCCTATGTTGAATCGACGACGACGACGACCATCGACATGAGCGCCGTCGTGCTCACCATGGGGCTTAACTGGAGCTTCGCTGAAATCAAGTTCTAGGCTACCATTCCTAAATCCGAGGGTACCGGGAGAGATAGGAGGATGAGGGGTTTTCCCGACATAGGGGAGGGAGGGAAAGCAGGGGAGTATGGACTATTGAGTGCCATTGGCGGCCATGGTTGCGGCTCTGAAGCTTGAGAGTAGCTCGGTACAGACAAGGAGAGGAAGGGGCACGTCTTGGGAAAAGTGGAGGAGAGTCTAAGGATGCTCACCATCGAAGGAATCAGACAGCGGTGGCCAGGCGTCATGGATCGACGGGTGCAAACTCCTGTGCTCGACAACAGAGGAGGAAGAAATTGGAGATGATGGACGACAAGCAGCAGCTCAGGATGACGCCACGGCAAGCAGTAGCTCAAGGTGGCAGCTCCGTAGGCCGTGAAGTGCAGTGCAGGCCGGACTGAACGTGAGCACTGGCGGTGCCGACCGCCGATGGCTGTGGATTTGGTCATGGCAGCCTTCCGTCGAGTCCTGCTTTTTTCCCTTATGAGCAAGTTGAGCAAATCAACAGCAAGCTACAACAAGTTAACAGAATGGTAGAAATCAACAACGGAGCAACCTTTCAATGCTATTTCTCTAAAGCTGAACCTTTTGATGGTATTTTTCCAAAGTCATGATCTTTTAATGGTATGGATCCAATTTTCCCCTATATATATGTGAAAGACACCCTCCTACAATGGGTATGTGGTCATTCCCCCAATACCTTTCTACACTCTCCCATTATGTGGACATTATGAGCTTTGTTTCCTTCTATCATCACACTTATAAGTTTAGGCTTTGTTTCCTTCTATCATCACACTTAGAAGTTCAGCTCTTCATTTTACAACTGACTTATGTTAATATTGTCTCACAACCTACTCAACTGTACCTATACCCTGTAACTCCATTGGATCTTGCTGTCGAATATTATAGTAGATCTCATTGTATTGATTTCTTGACACAAACCTACAAGTACATAATATATCAAGACCCTCCACATTGACATCTACACGTGCAAAAATAGGCGCATCCAACTAGATTCACAAGATATCAAAATCCCTTTTGTTTGCATCTATAAGTGCAATGATAGACACATCCAACCAGGTCTTACATTTTTTTAAATAATTTTAGTCGTAACTTTGAGATTACTTCTAGTCAATTTTTTTGGAAATTACATGTGTGACAAATTGTAAAAAACAGTTTCAATCTCAAATATGGAAATAATAAAGTCCAATATTATATGCGTCGGCTACCTGAGACCTCATCAAGTGTATAGTCAACTATGATATTAGTAGTACCGAGTTAAAAATAGATCCTCGTGGTGAGTGTCTATTGTGGAAGGAACATAATGACATCACACTTGTGGTGAAGGTATAATGCGAAAGAAAGATCTTTACTTCAAACTACATCACTTGATATATCTTGGCTACCATAAATTTTAGGATTTAAGTAATATACCCATCACAGCCAAAGTGGATTATACTTTATAATCAGATTCTTCATCAACAATAATAATGTTCTAATTACTAGTGGCTTTATCGGAATGCTTGTTCGGATACTAGTACAAATCATGCGTCATTGCATGCTTGGGCTAGCAAAGTGTGGTTGGGTATAGATTAGAGTTATATGCTAAAATATATGTACTTTGATAATATAGCAGTAATATATTACCAATGATATCTGGTCGATACCCTACTAAGGGGTTACCCAAGGTACTAGATGAGATCGAGGGTGGTGAGGTGTGCCAGGTCAAGAGCAAGAAAGTAACACGAGACACAAGTTTAGATAGATCCAGGTCGTCGGAATGACGTAAAAGCCTAGTTCTATGTTCTGGTGGTTTGATTATAGTGTATACGACCAAGGGGTGAAATGTTTTTAGAGGGGGTTCCTGTTCGCCTTATATAGCCGAGGGCAGGATTACAGGATCATTGGGATCCAATCTATCCGATCGGCGGATCGGGACTACAAGAAAACAATAACCCCTACTGATCTGAGCGGATCAAATCATCTTCCGGAGCTTGCGGCGCACTCCGAGGAACTCCATGCGCCGCTCAGCTCTCCCTTCACGGGGCATGCCGCGCAGAATGAGGCGTCCTTGATGACATCTGGAGTAGTGATCCCCACAGCTAGTTCCCGAGCGCCCTGTATATCTCGACCTCAGTTTTGCAGGTGCATCAAGTGGTTCCACCAACGCAAACAACCGTTCCGACGAGCGTTTCAAGCGAAACTTGGAGCTTCAGACGAACCCGATCTGTTAGAGCAGTTGGCGTCGCCATTGTCGAGTGGTCTAGGCGCTCAGATCATCCAATGGCGACAAAACGCTAGACTGACGTCCTGGGTGTTTTTTGTGAAGCGCTAAGACTTCATGGCCGGCGCATCGCGATTAGCGCGGAATGCTGTGGGATCACTCGAGGAAATGCAAGGTGCTCTAGAGAGAAAAAAAAAGAAAAAAAATTGCACCCTGGGTGACATGTACCACATAGTCCCAAGACTGGTAGTAGGTGAAGTATAAATCTGGTACCAGGATCAAACTTAGTAGTAGCATGTCATGACGTGCTGATGGGGTGCGATATAATATCCATAGGCAGTTGTATCCTTCTCTTTATTTAGATCAGAGTTTTGTTGGTGCGCATCTGTCATTACGACCCTTTCTTTGCACAAAGGGCCGAAGCATGTTAAAATGTCGGCCTGCCAGGCTCATTAGCCAGGGCTGTGACGGACGCGTCGGCCCACTACCCGGCGGCTGACTCAAGGGAACCTAGCGATCGATCCACTTAACGCCGGGGAAGGCGAAGCCTCACGTCACGGTTTCCCACACAGCTTTGACAATGGCGTTGGGTATATAAGGGGGCTATCGCCATTGTCCGCCTTCTTCCCGGAGCACTCACGAACACACCGCCCACTTTCCAACAGTAACTGCGCGCCGCTTCATCTCCCCACTATCAAATTGTCCGCCGCCGAAACCCTAGATCTAGAAATGGCCGGCGGCAAGGGCCAGAAGCGGAGTCAGGGAGCAGCTAGCGGTGATCCGGGACAGGACGGTCCGCCGCGCGTTGACGAGGAGTGGGTGTCGTCGACCTGCATCCAGGAGGACTTCGAGGGCCTCGTGTGGGATAGAGTCCTGACGGACGAGGCAGCCATCGGCTAGGGGCGACTGAGGGTGAGCTTTCCCCACCCCCACCGGTAGCAACGAGTTGGTCGCCACGGATTTGGATACCACATTTTGTTTTACTAACATTGTACATTTGGTTTTCTACACATTCTAATAACATACTCCCTTCATTCATTTATCTTCTTCCTATTAGCCTTCGGTACAGTGACCAAAGAGCAGAACAAATGCACTCAGTTTGCATTTAATCAGATAAGGAATAACTAATGAGCAGCAAAGAGGCAATAAATGCTGGCAAGTGGTAGCCAATGAGCAGCAAAGAGACAATAAATACCGGCGAGTCCCAAGCTAATATAAAAGAGATTTTTTAATAATTTTTTTTGCTTAGATGAAGGAGATAAATAAATAGAGGGAGTATATTGGGAATGTTGTTTCTGAACTCGAGTTTGATTTTATGTATGTTCAATTCACGTTTTGAGAGTTTGATGTGGAGGTTTAACTTTTAACCTAAACACTCTGACATGGTGGTGCAATCATGCAAGGGATATCTCCTCCCCAAGGCCATGTTTAGTCCATAGAGATTATGGGCGTGTTTGATGGTACCCTCGCCTGTCCGCTAGGTAGCTGCATCTGACGCCAGGCACTCGAAATCAAACGGCTGGCATTGATGCTTGGTCTAGGCATATTTTTCAAGGTGGGAACCAAATACGCCATATCTCAAAGCTGAAATATTCTACCCTAAGAATAGGTGAGAATTCATATGCTATCACTTGATCTCTAGAGGGGTCTAATCCTATCACTTAGATCACCGCTACGCATGACCTAACATTGGATGTGAGCATTTTTTTGAGTTGGGTAAAAAAACTAGGTCTTCTATGCGCATGATCATCTTACGAGTCACATTGAAACGATTTTTCAGAATAAGTCTAGATCTACGTGGAGTGTACACAATTAATATGATTTGAAAATAATTTAAATACATGTAAGGGGTTGATTTTTTTTAATTTTTGGTGTTTGCGATTGGACTAGACCTAAATTGCTCAAGTCTACGTCTCTATGATTTTCTTTTTGTTAGTGGAGAGGGGTAAGGACAACCAAACCCCACACACAATTCAAACTCACTCGGGAACAAAACACCAGGTCTACTACACTACAGATCTCAGCATTCACCAAATTCAAATCCTCGCTTTGCCGGGGCTTTGCACGGAGACGATACGAGACGACCCACTCGAGCCCGTCCGCTCCCGTATTTAACGAACCGGCCAGAGAGGCAGCCCCATCCGAAACCAGCAGCCGCGCCCACCCCCACTCGAATTCAAAATCAAAAAAAGAAAAAGCCCGCAGCCATAAATCCCCCACGCGATCCCTCCCGTCCCCATCCGACTCCCACCCCACCCATCTCCATTTCAAAACCGCGCAGGAGCTTCGCGTCCCCTCCCTCCCCGCTCTGCTCCGCTCCGCTCCGCTCCACTCCAAAACCCTAGGCGGCGCCCGCAGCCCGGATCCCGCGTCCCGCTCCCCCGGCGCCTCAGCCCGCGCCCGGAGCCCGCCGTCGCCGGCCTCCCCGATGGACCCCGCAGGACCGCGCGTGGGCACGGATCCCGCCGGATCGGGGCCGCGCCGCCGCGCGAGGTCGGTGGGCCCGCTCGCCCTCTGTTCGCTCCGTCCTTGCTCTGGGAGGCTTCGGATGCGCTGACGCGGGCTTCGTGGCTGTTCGTGCAGGAATTGGACGGGGGAGGAGCGTGCAGCGGTGCCGGTGCGGCGGAGGTGAGCGCGTCGAGACTGGCGGGCGCTGGACTGGGAGGTGAGGCCACCGCATTTCGTGATTTCTCTCGCGATTTCATCCCGATCCGTGCTTGTCTCCCATGCTTTTAAATCGGAAGTGAACTGGAGGAGAATCTGGTGTCATTGGTTGGAGGCTGTCGTTGTTCCTGAATTCTAAGCGGTTCCGCGCTCGCTAGTAGCACGAGAATTCGAGAATGTCACGGTGTGGTGCCATAGTGCTATGTGCAGCAGATCTATGCGCGCTAGCACGCCCACGTTTTCCTCCAGAATTGTCGTGAATCTATAGCTGGTTCTGTTGGTTGCAGTTTCCATCTAGCACTGTTATAAGTGAACAGCATGAACTCATGCCCTTTCAGTGGCAGGGCATTCTAATTTTCAGTAGTTAGATGTGTATAAGATGCATGCTTCGGAGAATTGTGTTTTTCCAATTTGATTTGCTGTCTTACAAACCGCCAAGGTCTTGCTGGAGTTATCGCTGACTCTATTGGACTAGACTAGTTGCATGCTCTTCAGCACCTCAAAAAGGTGAAATTTGGTTGCAGCACACTTTTTGTTTGCAGTCCAACAGCAACTAAGAACTCACATCTATCACATCCTATTCAAGTTTCAACTAGTAAGAACTCGGTCTACACTCCCAGTATTGGAACACTGTTTTGCACTGCCCATGTCATAATATCTCTGTGAATCAAATTTGAAATGGAACATGCTTGTTTCTTTTTTCTGGTTAGTCATTTGTTTTTTTACTTTGTGCTAAAATAACTTCATCCTGTAGATCTGAGGGCTGGAATTGTGGAATCTTTGGGTCAAGCTGAAGCATATTTGCCCACATGTACCATGGATGTTCCACACTTGACTGCTGAAGGTGCCACACAATGTGGAGATAGAGTGTCTTTATTACCCCAGACTGGGGCACTTCAGTTAGGAACTCCTTGTCTGACCTTGGGCCGTGATTCCAATGCAGCATCAATGGAGAAGTTGCATGGTAATGAGTCCTTGCCATGTGGTAAAGAGAACATCGGAACAGATCTCCAACCTAAACCTGATGCAGAACATGTTGGTAATAGGATGAGTGTTGCACGTCTTGGGTTGGACCTTAACACTGTAGATAGTTCTGATGCAGCAGAGCTTAACCCTTTCTTCCCTTATAAGAAACTTGGGCAGTCGAAAGTCAGCGATCCATCGGAATGTGGCAGCACTACTGGTGCTACAGAAGAAAGTGAGTCACACAGAAAGTGGAGAGAAATGAAGCAGAATGGCTTTCTTTCTTCTTCTCATGGAACTGCGGTGGTGCCTAGGCCACGTGGTCGACCACCCAAAAGGAAAAGGGATGATGAATTCAAAAGGCACACTTCCACACAGCAAGGCCAGGCTATCAAGTCTGTGAAGGTTGCTGCTCCTAGTGGTCTATTATCTGGGCTAAACCCTGGAATCATTAACCATGTGAGAAATAGCAAGCAAGTTTACTCCATAATAAAAGCTATGGTACACTCTGAGAGGCTTGAGAATGAGAACCAGCCTGCCTTTACTAGTCAAATAGGTGAAAGAGGGAGAGAAGTCAGTGAGAGAATTGAGGATCAGAAATATGGTGGTGGTTTCATGAAGTGCCATTTGTTGATGAAAGATAATAATGCAGTGTTTCACCAAACACTGCCTACCACATCACAGTTCCTTCCACAGGATGGTGATAGTCTCAAACTGCAACTCTCATCAGCAGCCACTATGTCTTCAGATAGGACTTGCAGTACATCAGCTGATGACCCAGCATCTAATCATGATTACATGACTGTACTCTCAGTAAAAGGTATTCTTGCTTATTTAACAAACCATTTTGTGTAAATTTGCACTGGGTGCTACTTATGGAAATATATATCTCATAGTTTTCTTTCTGTTCTGCTTGTCAGCGGCCAGTATTGCTTCTCAGTGGTTGGAATTACTGCATCAGGACGTCAGGGGGCGCCTTGCAGGTATAATTCTGAAATCTGAAGTAAATGTGAAAGTTGTATTCATGCATCTTACTCAATACATTTTTTTTGTTTCTTCTTGAAGCTCTAAAGCGCAGCAGGAAGAGAGTCAGAAATGCTCTTCGCACAGAACTGCCACACCTAATCTCGACAGAATTTTCATCTAATCAAGAGAACGAATCATCCATTGCAAATACTTCTGAGTCTGGATGTACTAACAAAGCAGTTTCAGAAGCTCATGTGGCACGATGGAGGTCTCTGTTTGTCCAGATGGACAGAGCACTTCAGGAGGAAGGGAAACAACTGGTGAGTTTATGGATTGGATTAGTTTGTGTTATATGAAAGGACTGTGATATGATATATGTCATTGTTCATATTGATATATGCTCGATTCATATTGCTAGTATATGATGCAATGTGTAGTGTCTGTACACGATACACCCAACTACCCAAGATCCTGACTGCCTGATTCTTGCTGCAGGAGAACCGGTTGAAGCAAGTGCAAGAAATGCAATTGAATTGTGATAAAGGCCTCAAACACATGACCTGTGAAGCCCCTCTGCTAGGACCTATGGCTGAACTATGGTTAGTTTATCATGACATTTTGGCAAATGGTTTACCTTCCCTTGTTTTATTCATTCCACTTAATGCTTGAGCAAGTGACTAACTGAAATATGTCAACATGTCTCTTCAGGAAGCTGAAGAACCCAGATATTTCTGAGAGTGAGTGGGCAGTGCAAGCCGCTGCCGCATCAATCTACTCGACCTGCAACATGGTCATGAGAACGGAGAATGTGCCTTGCTTCTGATCTCACACTTGTAGTTTAGTTTCTTGCTTTGCTGATTTTTACCTCAAAATTAGGTCTCCTTACCTTTAGACTCTGTGAATTGTGATCCCTTGTCCATTACAGTAGTGGCGAGTGATGTAACAAGAAGGAACTTGATGTATGTCGTCCGCAGCCTACAATTTCACAGGCCCGTGAAATAACACATTCTTTTCTTGGAGTTCAGATAAAAAAAAAAGAAAGAAAGATTGAGATAGAGATTGGCATTTGAAATGTTGAACTGGCATGGTCTATGTTTTGATTGGATGATACAAGAGTATTTTCTTTCTTTCCACCTTTTCGGACTAGGGGAATTGCTCTAGAAAAATATGAAGCTACTCATTTTATTTACAACATTTTCTATATCTCATTTTTCTTTCTTTCCACCTTTTTGGACTACTAGGGGAATTGCTCTAGAAAAAAAATCTGAAGCTACAATTTATTTAAAACATCTTCTAAATCTCAATTGCGGCAATTGTTTATATATATGGTAATCATTTTGTTCTAAATAACACTTGTTTTGTTTTTTCTAGACAGATAGAGGTGTACAGTTGAATCTAATTAAAGTATAAAACTTGAATATATGTCTCATCGACCCATATTTTCGTGGCCTTAGTTATTTTCATGGCCATCTCTATCTAGAAGCGATAGACATTTTTTGGCCCTCTTTGGTAGGGCTCTCGAGAGCTTCGGCTTCTATTCACTGTAGCATCACTGTTTGCTACTATAGCAAGGAGCCGTTTCGTTCCCAAGAGACAAAAAAAAAAAAAAAAACTACAAGGAGCCGGAGAACCCACCATTTACAACTTCACTAGCTCCTTTACTCATTATACATTGCTACAGGATTGTGCCAATCCATTTGTTCGGGGATGGAGGCGATTTTGACTTATAGGGGGTTTAAATCCTCTTCAATCTGCTCTAAACCTCTCAGTTTGGAGTGTAACCGAATAAGCCTAAGTGAGTTCGGTATGCTTATGAAGACTTGGAGATCTTCATCAGATTGATTAAGCACAAGCTATACAGCCGGGCAATACGAATGAAACCAAACTGGGAGGTAATAATAATAAAAAAAAATCGGAGCAGATCACTAACATTCCGGCCCCACCTAGCAGTGCCAGTGGACCGGGCCGTTGACCCCACCGCGCGCCCACCGGGCAGCCAGCCCGGGCCGGTTTAAACCTATCGGCCGCTGCGCACCCCCGCCGGCCGCCACCCTCCCATGTCCTCCTCCCCCTCCGCCGCCAACCTGCTCGCGCTCCTCCGCCGCAACGCCGCCTCCCCGGCCGTCGCGCTCCGACTCTTCCTCCACCTCGCCTCCGCGGCCTGCCCCCCCCCCGCCGCGCTGCACGTCCTTCCTCGCCCGCCTTGTCGCCGCGCACCCCTCCGCCGACGCGCTCCTCCCGCGCCTCCACCGCCACATCCTCTCCTTCCCTGATCCCTCCCCCCACCTCCTCGAGCTCCTGTCCTGCTCCGATATTCTCCCGCTGCGCCTCGCCATCCCCGCCTTCCGCTCCCTCCGCGCGCTCGCGTCCGCGCCGCCGCCGCCCATCCCCATCTACAACCGCCTCATTCTCGCCGCGCTCCGCGAGTCCCGCCTCGACCTTGTCGAGGCGCTCTATAAGGACCTGCTCCTCGTCGGCACCCAGCCGGACGTCTTCACTCGCAACCTCCTGCTACGGGCGCTCTGTGACGCCGGCCGCATGGAGCTTGCCCAGAGTGTGTTCGACGCAATGCCCGCTAGGAATGAGTTCAGTTTTGGGATCCTGGCGCGAGGGTACTGCCGTGTAGGGAGGAGCATTGATGCTCTTAAGGTACTTGACAGAATGCTGAGTATGAACCTCGTGGTTTGCAACACGGTGGTCGCAGGGTTCTGCAAGGAGGGCCTAGTGGAGGAGGCTGAGAGGCTGGTGGAAAGGATGCATGTCCACGGGCTGGCACCAAACGTTGTCACGTTCAATGCGAGGATCTCCGCACTCTGCAAGGCTGGGCGAGTGCTGGATGCTTACAGGATATTCAAGGACATGCAGGAGGATTGGCAGCATGGGCTGCCAAGGCCTGATCAGGTGACGTTTGACGTAATGTTGAGTGGGTTCTGTGATGCTGGGTTTGTTGATGAGGCACGGGTTCTGGTGGATATTATGAGATGTGGTGGTTTCCTGAGGAAGGTTGAGAGTTACAACCGCTGGTTGTCAGGGTTGGTGAGGAATGGGAGGGTTGGCGAAGCGCAGGAGCTTCTGAGAGAGATGGCCCATGAAGGAATCCAACCTAATAGCTACACATACAATATTATTGTCTCTGGGTTGTGCAAGGAGGGCAAGGCGTTTGATGTGAGGAGAGTAGAGAATTTCATTAGGAGTGGTGTGATGGCCCCAGATGTTGTCACTTACACTAGTTTGCTCCATGCCTATTGTTCAAAGGGCAACATTGCTGCTGCCAATAGGATTCTTGATGAGATGGCACAAAAAGGGTGTGCACCGAATTCATTTACTTATAATGTTCTGCTGCAGAGTCTATGGAGAGCTGGTAGGACCACAGAGGCTGAACAGTTGGTAGAGAGGATGAGTCAAAAAGGATACAGTTTGGATACAGCAGGCTGCAATATCATTATTGATGGATTATGCAGGAATAGTAGATTAGATGTTGCTATGGGTATTGTTGATGGGATGTGGGAAGAAGGAAGCAGAGCTCTTGGCCGACTGGGGAATTCATTCCTTAGTGTAGTTAGTGATTCTTCCATCAGCCAAAAATGTCTTCCTGATCGGATCACATATTCTATTTTGATAAATGCATTGTGCAAAGAAGGCTGGTTTGATGAAGCCAAGAAGAAATTACTTGAGATGATAGTGAAAGATATTTCCCCTGATTCAGTTATATATGACACCTTTATTCATGGGTATTGTAAGCATGGGAAGACTTCTTTGGCTATTAAGGTTCTGAGGGACATGGAAAAGAAAAGGCTGCAATCCAAGCACAAGGACATACAACTTGTTGATCCGGGGATTTGAAGAAAAACATAAATCAGATGAAATCGTTAAACTGATTAGTGAAATGAAGGAGAAGGGAATCTCGCCTAATGTGATGACCTACAATAGCTTGATAAAGTCTTTTTGTCAACGAGGAATGGTTAACAAGGCCATGCCACTTTTGGATGAAATGCTACAGAATGAATTAGTTCCTAATATAACTTCTTTTGACTTGTTGATCAAGGCTTTTTGCAAGGCTACAGATTTCCCTTCAGCTCAGATGGTTTTCGATGCTGCTTTGAGAACATGTGGGCAGAAGGAAGTGCTCTATTGCTTAATGTGCACTGAACTCTCGACTTATGGTAAATGGATTGAAGCCAAGAACATTCTAGAAATAGCACTTGAAATGAGGGTCTCTATCCATAGTTTCCCGTATAAGCAGATAATTTCTGGGCTCTGTGAAGTTGGGGAGGTGGATCATGCACATAGCCTTCTCAAGTTGTTAATAACTAAAGGACATATGTTTGATCCAGCAGCATTCATGCCAGTGATAGATGCATTAGGTGATAGGGGAAAGAAACAGGATGCTGATATGCTCTCAGTGAAAATGATGGAAATGGCTGACCGTAGTGATGGTCTTGGAACTGATTCTGGTAAGATTAAGCACAAACATGACAGGAATGGTGAAAGTGATTGGCATACTCTTTTGCACAGGTATCGTCATGATCCACTTTCTTTTGCTATACGCATGTTTCTGGGATTCTTCTTTTGTTTATTTGATTTCATGTTTCTGCATTGCTTAGTACATGACTTGCTTTTTTGAATTTTGAATAGGATATGATGTCAAAGAACAAAGAATATTCTAGCAAGAAAATTAGTTCTTCAAGTGTTTCCTTTGTTTCTTGTACTTAAACCTCCAATTATTGACTACAATTGTTGATTTGCAGAGATGATAGTGCCCGCACGATTATGAAAATTACAAAGAGAGTGCGGACAGGATGGGGTCAAAGAGGCAATGTATTTGAGCATAAACAGCAACAGGGTGATGACTTTTATGTACTTGAGAATACTGGCTAAGTAAGTCACTCTTTACCCTGGAGAATAGACATCCATGGAAATTCTCTGATCTTTCTTGTAACTAACTCAGGATGGAAACTTCCAAATGCTTAGCTGATCAATATGAAGTTGATCTGAGCACATGTATGATCGGTGTAGTTTAGTGTCAGATATACCCTTTTACACTCTGTAGTGAAAAAAACCCATCATAGTGAACACTGACCTCTCTCTCGGCAACTTGGCTCTGGCCACCAATTAATTTTGCATTGTATTAGTAACATTTACTGAACTACATTACTATGAAAGTTTTTTTCCAGAAAAAAAAAATCTTTTACATTTTTAGTATGACTGATCTCAACATTCATAATCTTTTCTTAGTTGAAGTTATCATAATTTGATTGTATGAAACATGAAAAATGGCATGGTTTTGTGCTGGGAGAGGGTTGTCTTCCCAAATCATATGAGGATGATGTATTGATGTAATCAGTTTTGATGAGTAATTATAAACATGTCCTTGGCAAGTGTCTATGTAACTGCAGAGTCTGATTGAGTAAATTACATTATTTAATTACTAAGTCGGCCTGAATAATCCACTAACATGCCATGGATCTGTAATTTTATGATTGACTTGGAATTTTTGCTTATATGACAATAGTTTTGACATTATTGTTGCAGAGAATTGGATAACCATGTGGCATGCATTGTTTTATTGTGCAGGTGTTATATGATCTTATCAACTGTTTAAGTTCTACAGCGCTACAGTTTTGTGCTTCCATCTCAGACAGAGCTTTTGTTCTATCATGAATTCTTCATCATTGTTGGGAGCTGAGCTTATATATATCTGGTAAGTTTATGGGCTATCTGGGCCTCATCCTTCAGGAAAGAAGTGCATTAGTTGTTGGTACTCAATACCGAGAACTGACTTGGCCAGTCAGCCACCATTTCACAAGTCACATATCGTATTTCTCAAGCTATTTCAATTTTTTTAGCATGTTAGTTTATGCATACTCTAAAGAATTAGTGATTAATTCACATAAGTTTGGCTCTTAGATCATCATTTATGTTTTTATAATTTTTTTTTTCTAAAGCTTGATTTTCACTTCTTTAGCGTTTGCATACCAAACTTTCATGTGTCATTTGAATTGATGCTAGGCTATATGTGGATTAGTTTTTTTAGGCCTCTATTGATAATTTAAAGTGCCTCTATTCCCAAAATAATCAGACATAAATAATAAAATCATCAATTAGTATCCGTGTCTAGTTTTTTAACAAATTTGACATAAAATTGATGCTAGGCTATATGTAGATTATTTTTTTCTGGTTTAGGCCTCTATTGATCATTCAACATTAATCTCTGCAGTATTCTGAAATGTGAATAGTTTCGCTTTTGAAAATGTGCATAGAAAAGTTCCATCCGTGCAGCCTAAGTTCAATGTGTCTGAAAAGATTCATTTCCTGCTCGTTGGTGTACAGAGATGGCTGTTGAACTAAAGGAAAGGATAAATGTTGTACAGAGCTGCACATCCCATTGATGTTGTGCCAGATCAGGAATTTGGTGAGTATCACTGACCTAATTTGATGCGCCATTAATTTTCTTTTGTATATTTTTCCTTTCTTAGACTTTCATACCAAGTACGTGAGCTGTTGACAGGTAAATGCAGATAAATGGACATTTCACTGTGATAAAAAGTACAACTCACGATATTTACACCAGAAAGCAGCAGGATAGCACAGAGATATTTCTAGTGCTACTCTGTCCACTCTTTATAACTAGACTCGATCTCCCTTGTGCCATCGACCCCAGTCCCAACCCAATCACCGGATAAAACTATAGGCTGCTTTGTTCCCTTTCCCTTTCTTATTCGGTACTGTACCTTCTTATTCTGTCGTAGCTAAGCACGGTTTTCTGTGGTTTTGCCCATCAGCTACACACTGCTAGTCTTTCTTATCAATGAAGCCGGCACTAGGTGTACTGCTTTACTTCGTTACTTGTGATCCATGCGGTAGCTAAGCTTGTTAGTTTGTGAGAAATAAACAACTCAACTTCTCTAGGCCCTCTTGTGGTATGGCTCTAAAGTGCTAATGCCTCTGGCCCTCTGCCGCTTATTGCGGGGCTCAGATTCCAGGACCATCTAAAGACCGCAAACCAACTTCCTTTCCACCTCTCCTACGACTTTTCTACAATTAGCTATGCTTACACGTGCTTGTTTGGCTGTAGGAGCAACCTCAAGAAGGCAAAGGGCGTCGGGTAAACACGAGCTCGGCAGATTTGGGCATGGACATCGCCGGGCTCCCTTCTGATATCCTTGTGGAGGTGACTGCAAGCATCGCGACGAGGTCGTCGACTCCCCTCAGCGACATCATCAACCTTAGGCGTTCGTAAGTCATGCCTTGTCTGAATTCTGATCTTGCTCTTTGGTTCTGTCGGCTTGGTTGCCGCCATCGCCATGTGAAATACACTGGCCTAACCTTGATTTGGTGGGCCTGCGTGACTGCATGTGAAGGTGTAAGCTATTCCGAGATGCGACGGCGGCAAGGGAGGTCGGGCGATGCATGGCCGTTCAGAGGGAGTGGAGGCTGCACTGGTGGGACAAGGCGAGGTTCCTGTCCGTGCTCCAGCGGTGTGCGGCGAGCGGCAACCCTGAGGCATCCTACATCCTTGGATTGGTAACGTCCGGAACACAAATTCAAGCAGAGAATCGCATCGGCAGCGTGTACTGAATGTTAGCTTCTCATCTGCCAGGAGCTGTTCTGCAACCGGAAGAGAAAAGCCAGTGGGATCCGGCACCTCCACCGTGCCATGGAGCATGGCCACGCCGCGGCAGCGTACATGATCGGGATGATCACGTTGCACCACTCACGCTCAGCGGGCAGCACCGAGCAGGCGCTGGAACGCCTGGACTGGCTCTGTACGTCTGCGCCTGCGTCCACCGGAAACTGGACAAGGCGCAGGGTCGCCTCCGTGCGTAGAGAGGCCGTTTCGGTCTTGCGAAGGCTGACGATGCGTCGGTGGAGGATGGCCGGGCCTCGGACGCCCTGCTCGAATCCGTGGTGCGGCAAGGCAGAGACGGGGGCGGTGGGGGCCTGGGACGACGGCGACGACGAGGAGAGGAGGTTCTGCAGCCGGACTTGTAGGTGGAAGCACGAGTACTGTAAGTTCATTCAGAAGATTTGAGATCGTGTAGTAGGGGTATTTAGTGTGGGGGGAGAGTATTGTTATTAATTTTTCATCTTTTTTTTTTTCTTTCCGATAAAAAATACATGTGGTAATTTTTAGGCTCGCAGGGACATGCATGGTAACTTGCGCCTAAAACAAGGATAGGAAGGGTCTCGAAGAGGGAGCGTGTGTGGTGTGTGCAAGGACACGCGTATAAGCACCTAAAAATGCCCTTTCAGAGGATTTTTTTTGAAAGGAAAATCACATAACAGAAACTAGAGTGAGACCATTCCAATGAAGGTTTTGCAGAGCCATCTTGACATGATAACTTGTAGATGAGCTAGGGACTCGCATGAATACAGGCAAGAGCTAGAGATTGTCGTCTGTCTTGCCAATTTTGTTTGTCTCCCTTCCTTAAATCTCTTCTAATCTTGATCGCCAAATAACTTGTTTAACTTCTGATTTGCTCAATTTCCGATGACCTGGAGCTAGGCGACAAGGGGCAGAAAGGAAATGATTTACGCTGCATCCGAAGAAAATAGGAGCAATTCGTCGTGTTACAAACAGTGTTTTTTTTTAAAAAAAAAAACAGCTATTTTGGCTTTGGCCGGCTAGAGCAAGTATTATAGTAGATTATAAGCCAGTTGAATGCTGAGGTGAATAAAAGAGGAGAGAAAAGAGAAATGAAGCGAGTTGTAAACTTATCGCCGACTGAGATGAGGACCAAGAAACTTTGTGATAAAGACATATGGGCCATGCATTAAGACTAAAGGACTAACTGTTTAGCAATATGGTACTAATTGATATTGCATCTCTTACCTCTACTCATAGGCTGAAACACTAAAGTCCATTAGAGAACAAATATATTGAGATTTATTAGAATTTCTCTATATAAATTTAGGGGAACTATCCATATAAATTCAAACATTAAATCTTATTTCACATTAAAACATAACTTTGAGCACACGTTTTTTAAGGAACTTTACATTTTATTTTATTGCTTAGAACACATGTATGTTCTGAACCAATAATTTAATCTCCATATTTTTTGAAACAATCTTTCCTTAACCGGAAACCTAAATATAGCACTATAAGAAGAATTTTTAATTTTGAAATTGCAAAAGTTATGGTACTAAATAAAAAAGGAGTTGTGATGGGTTTTTGAAAACTACAAGATTTTTAGAGGTCCTTAGGTCGTTTTGGATTGATAGGAAAAAATAGCTTAATAAAAACTTAAAATATAGCTCTCCAACAAGAGTTTTAGTTTCAAAACTATTCACGTTTGATACCAGATCCAAATAAAATGGGCCGTCTTAGCATTTATGTAAATAAATTAGGACACTTTTGAATGTTTATTATAGGTCGCCTTTCGTTTTGGATTGGCAAGAGAAGAAGTCATGACAACTAGAATAGCCAACTGCTATATTAACAGACAACCGGTATATTTGGTGGGTGTAACACCCCGGGTGTTAGTCACTAGCTAAGCAGCGAGATTGGACTTAAGCTATATATGTTGAGTAGTGATAATGAACTTTCTTCATGTGTCTCACATCACTATCTATCTATAGTGATCACTGGAAAAGTTTTATGAAGTTTGGAATCAAAAAGCCACATGTAATGATAAGCTTTATCCTTGCTTGAAAGGCCTTATCAAGAGCATGAGTATATCGAGATTCAACCAAGTCATGTAACCTTGCTCAAATAACTCTACATTAACTCTACAACAAAAGTCATGAAGAGTTCATGTTGAGCAAATGCCCAGAAAGTGCCCTTAAGTGATGGTTGGTCCTAGGTTGACCCTAAAGCACTTTTGCTGCACCTTTTAAAAAGTGCAGCTTAGATTGTTTATATGTCAGTGCACCCTTAATCAAAGTTGTAGAGAATTTTATAAGGAACAAACTTTGTTTAAGGGCCAAGTCATGAAAATGTGTGTAACATGCTCAAAAAGTGCTCACGAAGCAGATTGAGGGCTGGTTTGGAGATTTAGAATAATTCTAAAACCTGAAATTGGTGTTTTCGATATTGACGTCTCGCGTTCTCTAAATTTTGTTAAGCAACTTGAGTTGGACCCAAAATAGAAGTTGGAGGTATTTATTTGAGGAAGAGCATATCAGAAGATGGCATCGATTCGACTGCGTTTGACACGGTTTTGGGATTCATTTGTGACTAGTTTCGGCTCACTGACAACAGCAGGTTCAAGGTTACTTATCTCCTAATCTGTTGCACTAATGACTAGGCGCCTTTAATGAAACTTGTAGAGCATCAGATGATGAGCAAACTTTGTTTTTGGCCCATGGTTCAATTCGGCCTGTATCCAGCCCAAAAATGGACCAAAACCGTGCCTGCCACTTGCTCGGGATAATGCCTCAATGGGTGACATGTGTCCTGGACGTGGCGACCATGCACAGAGCTCGCCCCCACCATTGTTGGGAGCTGCTGCCACGCGCCCCAGCTCGCTGCCACGCCCACTGTGTCGATGTGGAGCAGCAGAGCTCCTCCTCACTCCTCCCAGCACTCATTTTCGCCCTCCCAGCTCTCCTTCCCCCTCTCCTGTTCCACAGCAAGGGTGCCGAGCACCATGACCACCATTGCTGCGAGCTGGGCGAGCTCCACTGCTGCCTTGGCCATGCTACTCTCTCCAGCTGGCCACACAACCACTCGACCCTTGCTGCGCTGCTCTCACATCGCCTCTGCTCCGGCTGCCTTCGCCACCATGGACGCCGCCGCCGGTGCGCCGGACGCTGGTGCCGCTGCAGTGCGCGGCCAGGCCACAAACCGCCACTGGCCGGGCTAAGCCGCTCCACCTCCGTGCGTGGCAACAGCCAGGGCCTGGCCGTCCCCTTCCTCGCCACCACCGGCCACCAGCGAAGCCGAGCCCGGCCTGCCAGGAGCTGCTCCGGTTGCTTCCTGCCCGTTTCTCTGTCTGTTCTACGTACAGAGGAAGAAGAAGGAGTAAGGAAAGGAATAGAAGCTCTTTTGTGGATTTTTATGCAAAGTTCATGACTCACCGCTACAGTGTCAAACAGTACCAGCAGAGCTCGGGTTGAATCTTCTGAAGTCCAGGGGTCCTGATGCAAAGTGCTTGTCTCATATGGTTTTTCGTTTTTTCTTTTTCTAGAAAATGGCTGAAACTTCTTTAATTCGTAGTAATTCGTATAAAAATTGTAAAATAGCAAATGAGGACTTTCTGGAATCCTTATGAATAGATCTATCCAGTGGTATGATAATATTGCATGTTTTAGTATAAAATTTGTGCAGTAAAAAATAGATCCTTGCTACCTAGGGTTTGCTCTTGCTAAATTCATATCTAAGGTTGTGGTGCTCCAATTGGTGTGAAACTTGAATGGTAGGCTATTAATGCTATGTGTGTACTATGATAAAATTTTGAGGTTCATTGGATGCAGTTTGATTGAGTTATTGACTTATCTTGTTTGATGTCTAGTAATTGAATTTAATTGATTAATAATGAAAATAAAAATGGTAAAATAGAAAATATGGTTCCACTACCTTTGCATGATGTTGTTGTGACCTGTGAATGCTTAACATGGCCATGTATTTAATGAAAGCGTGGAGTTTTAGATTTAAGTTGCTCTCACATGCTTAATAGCAATTAGGATTTGTCTTTTTCATAGAGATTGCTATGCTTATCCAAATGTTATGAAATTTGAACAGTAGACTTTTGGGAGTATATATGAGCTATTGTAATTTTATTAGAATTTAATGTGCACTTTTGATCTATGTTCCATATATGTTTTCTAATGCACCTAGTTATATAAATAAATGAAAAAAGGGCATCAAAATAATTTAGTTAGGATTGGACACTACGTTTTCTAGTGTTTATTTAATATATGTTAACTGTTGGTAACTTTGGCTATATCCAATTTGAGGTTTAAAACATAAGTGAAATATTATTTCCTCTATTATTCAATTTGGAGGCTTTCTGGACAGTTTCTAGAACCTTGATGATTGCACCTTGTAAATGATGTTTGTTGTGAAACTTGTCTATAACAAAGTTGTAGACAACTTATATATCTATCTTGTATTAAATTTTCATAGCTATAGCTTTTATAGTTTGTGAGTTATGGCTATGCAAAGATCAGCTTCAGAAATGACTGCTCTCTGAAATTTGTCTGACCAGATTAGAGAAATTTAATTGTTTGACTATGTTAAATATTGAATCATGCTTTGATGATTAAAGAAGATTTATAGACAATTTCATAAGCTTTCTAGATTGTCTTATTACAAATCATTTGGAGTTGTAGAACTCCAGATATGGTTTATTTACTCAGCTGCTATGGGTATGTCCAGATTTGAATTGATTCTAGTTCTAGTTGTTTGCTTTGTGTGTTGCTATGTGTGACTCATGCCTATATTGATAGTTAAGTAATATATCTGAGAGATTGTGATATTAGTGTCATATTTGATATGTTTGTTATCTTTATGTTTGGCATGATTGTGAATAGTTTGCTCCCTAATATGCGTATGTCATCTAGTGTAACTTTGCACTTGTATTGGTTATTGTTTATGATGCATTGTCTATTGCACTTCCATATGTTCATACATATGCATTGTACATCTCATCTAGGTACGTTAGATGGACTACGTGAAGGGCGAGATGTTGGAGTTAAACCCAAAGAAGGTGCAAGCTAACTTGACTGACTTTGGGTCATATTCCAGGCAAGCACCGGAGCATTAACTTACCTATGCTTTCTAACAGTCTAATTATGTTTTATGATTGTTGCATTAAGTATAGGAGTTGTGTGACACCGTTGATGCATTATATCCTTGCTTTACCCTTGAATTACCTACCTTGATATACCCTGCTAGTCTAGGGCGAGTTTTATGCTTAGCCTGCTTAGACGGTAGAAGTCGGGTGATTTCCTGTCATCCGCGAGATAGGTGGTTACCTATGATTGATGGAAAAGCTTATGTTGATATCATCTGGTTAATGGCTATGGTTGATAAATGGAGACCGGACGGAGTCTTGTGGGGTTGTTGGACCATAGTGATTCCGTCTGTGTCGATTAAGGACCCCATCCGTTGTTGTACCCCAAGTCATGTTGAACGCATGCCTCATGTTTAGGCGGGCCGGATAAGTCGTTCCGACCGCGAAGCCCAACACTATCCGGGCCGGTTCTCGATCCGTTCGCACCGTATTGGAGATGGATGGGGGACCACGGGGCGCCGAAGAGTAAGTCCGAGGTCCGGCATGGTCGGCTAAGGCGATCGGGCGGTCCCCGGCACGGTGGTTCTATGCGAGTCCGCGTGCTTGTCTTCCTGGATACGTGCCATGGTGATCCGTAGCTCACTTTAGCGGGTGAGTGTGGTTTGCATGAGGAATACCCCCCGAGCTCGGTAGTAATCGATTCGAATCGCCATCGTTCTGGGACGGTGAACACTTGACTTGAGCCGCAAAGCATCGTAGTAATGATTATGGAATGTGGTTAATGATGATGATGGGTTAAGCTGATGATTATGATTATGGTTACTACTTGTTTGCTTAATCATGACTAATATTATAATGATGCATAGTATAGGTGCTCACCTAGCATAAATAGGAATGGTTAAGCTGAGCTACCACTTTAAATGTTATTACCGCCTTTTTTGCAAAAAAGAGTCGAGCTATCCCCCCCCGATAAAGCCCTGTCATACTCCTTGGAGTCTCTTTTACTTGAGTAAGTCGGGTAAGTCTAGCCGAGTACCTTCTCGTACTCGGGGTTTTTCCCGCTTGTTGTTTTGTGAGATGGCCATACCTACCACGGGTATTGCGAGACACCGCTTATATCTAGTGGATTAAGCACCAAAGGGCAATGGTCGTTCTTACTACTCTTCCCACTTGCTTTTGTGGATTGGCTATCGAACTGGCACTGTATCAAACTTAAGTTGTGTGTGTGGGTTGAGCTTTAAAACTATCTTGTTTCCACTTTTTTGGATTTGGAGAACTTGGTTTGTAATAACTTTATTTCCGCACTCTGATGTTGTTGAACTATTTGCGAAATGTTGTAACATGCGAATGGTGACGCTAAACTTGTACGATCTTGGTTGATGATGTTTGGTTTGAAATCCTCCGAGATTTCCGGACTACCGGGTTTATAATGGCTTAAGTGGGACAATTGCTTGCTTAGCGAGTGATTTTTCACTTATGCTTTTATAAATTGGTCGGTTCTCATTATACCGGCATCGAGCAAGGTTTAGCGGTTACTGTTCACATGTGTATTTAAAACAAAAGATTTTGGTTTCAAAACTGAATTTTTAACTTATAGATCTATAAGTCTTTGGAGAAAACCTCGTTTGCAAATTAAGAGTGTGCCAGTGGTCATATCCTTTATGCCCAAATAAGGACTCTAGGTGGCTATTTAAGTACTAACTTGGGGGCTTGCATCATATTTTATTTTTACTGTTGCCCATGCAGCAAGGTAATTGTATGGGTGCCATTTGCTTGAATGGTAATGTATGGTTCAAAATGCCTCTACGCCTCGGTAAGTGGGAGTTGTGAGAGCATGGTTGTCCAACCGGCAATCTAGGGGAGGGCTAGTGTGATACCGGAAGTATTTACATGTCAAAACCATGTATTTACCAAGGTGTTTAATTGTGGGTTGTGCCGTCTGAAGAGACGATGCCGTCATGTGGACGAGGATCGGGTAGTTGTACTACATATACGTGTATTTGGGAATGCACGTATTTGTGAGTATTTAATCTTTACATTCCTGCAATGCATTTATTCATACTGTTGGGATGGGCTAAAGTGGATTTTCTGCAGGTACACTAACCCCAAATGCGTAGATTAAATATACATGGCGGCTAGTTATATATCGAGAGTGCGTGATTATGCCACCGACATAGAACGTGATTGCCACCTCAGGTTGCAATTCTGTGAGGACGAATAGGGCGAAGCATGCATTATCATGGTTGTTGCTTTCTACATAACTATGCTCCTCTCACCCTTATTCTATAATAAGTAACTTGTGAGTGATCTGAATGTTGAGTTGTGTTGCTGCAGTTAAATACTTGTTTTGTGTGAGCTTTGTGTTTATAATAGTTGCTTAAGCGCCCTTGTTTGAGTTTTCTCAAGTGCTTGTTTTAAGCTGTTGACTGTGTGTATGCTTGTTGTCTAGGTAGTGCAATAGTGCCACCTCGTTTGTCCTCAGTGAGCATACAAGTGTCGAATAGCTCATCCTAGAACAACGCTCCCGTCACGATAATCATGGTTGTTGTCTCCAATTAGGTTCTCCACCTTAGAAGTCTAAACTTATAGACTTGGTTGCTGGCCTTTGTATGTTTGTGTATAGTGTAAATGCCTTGCACCCTTTGATGAAGACCCTTGTGTGACCGACCAACCCAAGTTATGATCTTGCCAACGTTAGCCTTTGACCTTGGTTGTTCTTTGCTAGTTCCGGAGACTATACCCAAATCCTTGTTGCACCCCTCAGTTTCCTATCTTCCTAATGATCTGGTTCAATGCTAATTCCTCGCTATCTGATCTGAAATCTTTCGCTTAAAAATCATGTAGTTACCATATCAATTCAATCTCTAATTGGTATGTCAAGTTGATGTCTTGGAAGTTTAATCAATTCATCTTGATGCTAACATCCTTCATTATATCGGCTTTGCCCTTAGAGTTTGTTCCATTCATCACCAACCTTTCCAAGTCTCAGAAAACTTATCGATCTTGATCTCCTGATCTTACTTACCATGATTGAGTCTCATGTTAATCGTTTACTTAATAGTTCCTTGGTGGACGCAAGGTGTGCGTGGAAATAAAGCAAGAATCTCTGCCTTTCGAGTTATCTCCAACATTTAATCCATGTTCCCTGATGTTGTGTTGATCTTAAATTATACCTTTGTTGACTCTAAATCTTATGACTACTTTTGCTCGCTATCCCTCCTCTAAATGGTGTTTATTCTTGTGATCAAATCTGTGCCATTTGAGATTATTCTGTTGGGCGTAAGGTCAGTAATGGAGTTATGGTTAGCATTCTATGGTGCCGTGACGGAACCTAGGGCATCCTTGTGGGCGGCTGACACATGGTTGTGCTGCTAGGTGCGTACTGGTATCGAGGTTGCTAGTCATAATCCATTGCAGAAATTATACCGATAAATATATCTTTGTGATCTTTCCTTGGTTGGCTTCCCATATGTTATCAAAAGATCCATATATCCACAATCCAATTTGTGCTCCACGAGATTTCTCATTGGTTGTAGGCTTTGTAATGAGATTATGATCAAGAACTACTGGTGCCATGACGAAACTGAGGGCAACCTGTGGATTGCAACCACACGGTTATGTTGCTCAGCATGCATAGGTATCGTGGTTTTAGTCATGACCCATTACGGAACCACACCGATAAGTTGTCCTGTTGTGAGCTTTTCCTTCCTTGGTTATCCCTCTGTTCATCCTAATGCCCTCGTCAAGCTTGGTATGGTGGCGCTTCCTTCCGAAGTCGCAAAGAGGATGACCTTTGAAGAACTAGTCACTGACATAAATAGAGGCCTCTGTTTTGTCCTGTCCATGAAACATGGTAACCTTTGGGTAATAGTTAGTACCAACTGATCCATAAAAGGGCACACAACACTAAAGTTGGATAAGTTATCAGACAACCAAAGACCAATGGACATGTATGTTTCTTTACAAGTCACCCGATGCTGATTCCTTCCTGCTAATTCCCTAGAGTCACTTGAAGGTCGCATATACGCTTAAAATCAACTCTCTCATGATGTGACCCCTTTTTCTGGCCGACTTTGATGGTGATTGTCGGTGTTGGAATCAACTGCAATTGCTAGATACTGAAGCTGAAGCCTTGGAGCTTTTTACTGTTGAGAGACAACTGATTAGTTACCCAAAAGGAAGGTGAAATCTCCAGCTAGGTAATGACTCTTTGGTAGCTATGAAGGCTATGTCTCACAGAACAATGTACACAATGGAAATCTACAGACTAGCTAGCAATGCTTGGGTCAGTCTCATTTTCACCCTCAAACCTTGCAGTAAACTCATCAGCTTTATCACGGACAATTCCACCAATGGTAGGAGATACTTTACCAACTTGAAGAGTATTCAATACTAGTCCTTTATCCTCGAATAGTCAAGGTGTCCCGAGCTATCGACTTCTATGGATGCAATCGAAGATCACCTGAGAAGTGTCTAATAACCAATTTTAGATTATAGTTTGGAATGTTGCTTGATCCTAAAAGACAAAGCCCTAATGTCAAAAGTAGTTCATTCAGACCAGCTATGATACAGTGCAAGTCAATCAACCATACCATGGGACTACACCGTGAAGGAATATGGTGCTCAACTTGTTTGGTAGTTTACTATTTCTCTAGTTTGGTGAATGCTTACAAACTTTGTTGTCCTCCAAACCCCGCTATTGTCTTCCTTCGGCAGTAGGTTGTAATGCTAACTTGTCCTTTGGTACTTTGTTTGCGTTTTACCCAGGAGGTTGCATCCGATTCGCACAATTAACTGTTACCACTTGGATACAAAGGTTTCCATAGTGAAGGATCGTCGAGAACATTAAAACCAACAGATCAGCTGTTGCCTTCACCACTTACTCAATAGACCTAGATGCTACAATGTTGCTATCAGAGAAAGAGAACTGCACACATGGAACCTTATGTAGCTTTCCATCAATTGGCATCTGAGTAATAAGCAGTCACCACCAGCGTAGACCCTATCCTTGATTAGTCGGTTTTCCATCACCTCAGAGAAGATTATTCTATCTTGGATCTAATCCTTTTTGGAAGGTTGTACTCAAGCCATTTTAGTAGAGGACTACTTTTCAAACTTCGTGGACTAACACAGGACCATTGCATTAAGTATGCTTCTAGAAATTTCGATCTAGTGCAAGATCGTATGGCCTATGCTACATTCTCTTATCAATGTAGATACTTGTGAGTAACTAGTTCATAAACCAAAGTGATCTTCATACATCAAGGATGATATACGTTACTGTCCTGGTTTCCTTCCAAAGTAACAACACTTCATGGACGTCAATGAAAAAAAAATTCCTTAGTCAAGAGCTAATTGTCCCAATGATTGAAAGATTGGAAAGTTGTCAGTAAAAAAAAAATCATTCTCTGAAGTACGATGAGCATAACCACCTAACGGACTAGTTGTGCTTATTGCCCGGATGGAGTTTGAGCAACAATGTGCTTTTGCCGTAGTTGTGAGTAAGTGATACATTTCTCTTCCTTGAAAAGTCTTTCGTCCTGAATCTCGGGACGAGATTCCTTTAAGGGGGGAGGGCTGTAACACCCCGGGTGTTAGTCACTAGCTAAGCAGCGAGATTGGACTTAAGCTATATATGTTGAGTAGTGATAATGAACTTTCTTCATGTGTCTCACATCACTATCTATCTATAGTGATCACTGGAAAAGTTTTATGAAGTTTGGAATCAAAAAGCCACATGTAATGATAAGCTTTATCCTTGCTTGAAAGGCCTTATCAAGAGCATGAGTATATCGAGATTCAACCAAGTCATGTAACCTTGCTCAAATAACTCTACATTAACTCTACAACAAAAGTCATGAAGAGTTCATGTTGAGCAAATGCCCAGAAAGTGCCCTTAAGTGATGGTTGGTCCTAGGTTGACCCTAAAGCACTTTTGCTGCACCTTTTAAAAAGTGCAGCTTAGATTGTTTATATGTCAGTGCACCCTTAATCAAAGTTGTAGAGAATTTTATAAGGAACAAACTTTGTTTAAGGGCCAAGTCATGAAAATGTGTGTAACATGCTCAAAAAGTGCTCACGAAGCAGATTGAGGGCTGGTTTGGAGATTTAGAATAATTCTAAAACCTGAAATTGGTGTTTTCGATATTGACGTCTCGCGTTCTCTAAATTTTGTTAAGCAACTTGAGTTGGACCCAAAATAGAAGTTGGAGGTATTTATTTGAGGAAGAGCATATCAGAAGATGGCATCGATTCGACTGCGTTTGACACGGTTTTGGGATTCATTTGTGACTAGTTTCGGCTCACTGACAACAGCAGGTTCAAGGTTACTTATCTCCTAATCTGTTGCACTAATGACTAGGCGCCTTTAATGAAACTTGTAGAGCATCAGATGATGAGCAAACTTTGTTTTTGGCCCATGGTTCAATTCGGCCTGTATCCAGCCCAAAAATGGACCAAAACCGTGCCTGCCACTTGCTCGGGATAATGCCTCAATGGGTGACATGTGTCCTGGACGTGGCGACCATGCACAGAGCTCGCCCCCCACCATTGTTGGGAGCTGCTGCCACGCGCCCCAGCTCGCTGCCACGCCCACTGTGTCGATGTGGAGCAGCAGAGCTCCTCCTCACTCCTCCCAGCACTCATTTTCGCCCTCCCAGCTCTCCTTCCCCCTCTCCTGTTCCACAGCAAGGGTGCCGAGCACCATGACCACCATTGCTGCGAGCTGGGCGAGCTCCACTGCTGCCTTGGCCATGCTACTCTCTCCAGCTGGCCACACAACCACTCGACCCTTGCTGCGCTGCTCTCACATCGCCTCTGCTCCGGCTGCCTTCGCCACCATGGACGCCGCCGCCGGTGCGCCGGACGCTGGTGCCGCTGCAGTGCGCGGCCAGGCCACAAACCGCCACTGGCCGGGCTAAGCCGCTCCACCTCCGTGCGTGGCAACAGCCAGGGCCTGGCCGTCCCCTTCCTCGCCACCACCGGCCACCAGCGAAGCCGAGCCCGGCCTGCCAGGAGCTGCTCCGGTTGCTTCCTGCCCGTTTCTCTGTCTGTTCTACGTACAGAGGAAGAAGAAGGAGTAAGGAAAGGAATAGAAGCTCTTTTGTGGATTTTTATGCAAAGTTCATGACTCACCGCTACAGTGTCAAACAGTACCAGCAGAGCTCGGGTTGAATCTTCTGAAGTCCAGGGGTCCAGATGCAAAGTGCTTGTCTCATATGGTTTTTCGTTTTTCTTTTTTCTAGAAAATGGCTGAAACTTCTTTAATTCGTAGTAATTCGTATAAAAATTGTAAAATAGCAAATGAGGACTTTCTGGAATCCTTATGAATAGATCTATCCAGTGGTATGATAATATTGCATGTTTTAGTATAAAATTTGTGCAGTAAAAATAGATCCTTGCTACCTAGGGTTTGCTCTTGCTAAATTCATATCTAAGGTTGTGGTGCTCCAATTGGTGTGAAATTTGAATGGTAGGCTATTAATGCTATGTGTGTACTATGATAAAATTTTGAGGTTCATTGGATGCAGTTTGATTGAGTTATTGACTTATCTTGTTTGATGTCTAGTAATTGAATTTAATTGATTAATAATGAAAATAAAAATGGTAAAATAGAAAATATGGTTCCACTACCTTTGCATGATGTTGTTGTGACCTGTGAATGCTTAACATGGCCATGTATTTAATGAAAGCGTGGAGTTTTAGATTTAAGTTGCTCTCACATGCTTAATAGCAATTAGGATTTGTCTTTTTTTCATAGAGATTGCTATGCTTATCCAAATGTTATGAAATTTGAACAGTAGACTTTTGGGAGTATATATGAGCTATTGTAATTTTATTAGAATTTAATGTGCACTTTTGATCTATGTTCCATATATGTTTTCTAATGCACCTAGTTATATAAATAAATGAAAAAGGGCATCAAAATAATTTAGTTAGGATTGGACACTACGTTTTCTAGTGTTTATTTAATATATGTTAACTGTTGGTAACTTTGGCTATATCCAATTTGAGGTTTAAAACATAAGTGAAATATTATTTCCTCTATTATTCAATTTGGAGGCTTTCTGGACAGTTTCTAGAACCTTGATGATTGCACCTTGTAAATGATGTTTGTTGTGAAACTTGTCTATAACAAAGTTGTAGACAACTTATATATCTATCTTGTATTAAATTTTCATAGCTATAGCTTTTATAGTTTGTGAGTTATGGCTATGCAAAGATCAGCTTCAGAAATGACTGCTCTCTGAGATTTGTCTGACCAGATTAGAGAAATTTAATTGTTTGACTATGTTAAATATTGAATCATGCTTTGATGATTAAAGAAGATTTATAGACAATTTCATAAGCTTTCTAGATTGTCTTATTACAAATCATTTGGAGTTGTAGAACTCCAGATATGGTTTATTTACTCAGCTGCTATGGGTATGTCCAGATTTGAATTGATTCTAGTTCTAGTTGTTTGCTTTGTGTGTTGCTATGTGTGACTCATGCCTATATTGATAGTTAAGTAATATATCTGAGAGATTGTGATATTAGTGTCATATTTGATATGTTTGTTATCTTTATGTTTGGCATGATTGTGAATAGTTTGCTCCCTAATATGCGTATGTCATCTAGTGTAACTTTGCACTTGTATTGGTTATTGTTTATGATGCATTGTCTATTGCACTTCCATATGTTCATACATATGCATTGTACATCTCATCTAGGTACGTTAGATGGACTACGTGAAGGGCGAGATGTTGGAGTTAAACCCAAAGAAGGTGCAAGCTAACTTGACCGACTTTGGGTCATATTCCGTGCAAGCACCCGAGCATTAACTTACCTATGCTTTCTAACAGTCTAATTATGTTTTATGATTGTTGCATTAAGTATAGGAGTTGTGTGACACCGTTGATGCATTATATCCTTGCTTTACCCTTGAATTACCTACCTTGATATACCCTGCTAGTCTAGGGCGAGTTTTATGCTTAGCCTGCTTAGACGGTAGAAGTCGGGTGATTTCCTGTCATCCGCGAGATAGGTGGTTACCTATGATTGATGGAAAAGCTTATGTTGATATCATCTGGTTAATGGCTATGGTTGATAAATGGAGACCGGACGGAGTCTTGTGGGGTTGTTGGACCATAGTGATTCCGTCTGTGTCGATTAAGGACCGTACCGTTGTTGTACCCCAAGTCATGTTGAACGCATGCCTCATGTTTAGCTGGCCGGATAAGTCGTTCCGACCGCGAAGCCCAACACTATCCGGGCCGGTTCTCGATCCGTTCGCACCGTATTGGAGATGGATGGGGGACCACGGGGGCGCGAAGAGTAAGTCCGAGGTCCAGCATGGCTGGCTAAGGCAGTCGGGCGGTCCCCGGGTACGGTGGTTCTATGCGAGTCCGCGTGCTTGTCTTCCTGGATACGTGCCATGGTGATCTGTAGCTCACTTTAGCGGGTGAGTGTGGTTTGCATGAGGAATACCCCCTGAGCTCAGTAGTAATCGATTCGAATCGCCATCGTTCCTGGACAGTGAACACTTGACTTGAGCTGCAGCATCGTAGTAATGATTATGGAATGTGGTTAATGATGATGATGGGTTAAGCTGATGATTATGATTATGGTTACTACTTGTTTGCTTAATCATGACTAATATTATAATGATGCATAGTATAGGTGCTCACCTAGCATAAATAGGAATGGTTAAGCTGAGCTACCACTTTAAATGTTATTACCGCCTTTTTGCAAAAGAGTCGAGCTATCCCCTGATAAAGCCTGTCATACTCCTTGGAGTCTCTTTTACTTGAGTAAGTCGGGTAAGTCTAGCTGAGTACCTTCTCGTACTCAGGGTTTTTCCCGCTTGTTGTTTGTGCAGATGGCCATACCTACCACGGGTATTGCGAGACCTGCTTATATCTAGTGGATTAAGCACCAAAGGGCAATGGTCGTTCTTACTACTCTTCCCACTTGCTTTTGTGGATTGGCTATCGAACTGGCACTGTATCAAACTTAAGTTGTGTGTGTGGGTTGAGCTTTAAAACTATCTTGTTTCCACTTTTTTGGATTTGGAGAACTTGGTTTGTAATAACTTTATTTCCGCACTCTGATGTTGTTGAACTATTTGCGAAATGTTGTAACATGCGAATGGTGACGCTAAACTTGTACGATCTTGGTTGATGATGTTTGGTTTGAAATCCTCCGAGATTTCCGGACTACCGGGTTTATAATGGCTTAAGTGGGACAATTGCTTGCTTAGCGAGTGATTTTTCACTTATGCTTTTATAAATTGGTCGGTTCTGTTACAGTGGGAACGAATGAAATTTAGTCATGGGGAAACAATCTAACCACTGATGAGAAGCGCATTATCCATTGTGGCTCTGGCTATGAACAATCAAAAAGCTGTGAAGAAGAAGGCCAAAGGTGCTGAGGGATGGAAAAAGCCACCAGAGGATACTTTGCTCCTGAACATAGATGCAGGCTACAAACTAGAGAGAGGAGATGGAGGTACTGGAGGAATTATTAGAGACTCGGCTGGTACGTTTATAGCTGCATCGTATTGTTATATTGATCACGTGGTGGATGCTCCAACAGCGAAGGTGTATGCTCTTAGAGAAAGGCTATTGCTAGCTCAACACATTAGTTGTCAAACGACTCATCATTCACTCTGACTGTTTAGAGATGATGGAGACGATGAAGGGAGATTTCTCAGCTATAGCAGACACACCAATTTATGATGAATGCATGGTACTCTGGCAAAAGTTTAATTCAATCTCTATAGATCACTGTAATCGGGTATAAATAGAATAGCTCATAATTTAGTAAGTTTAGCTATACAGTCTAAGAACTCTTGTACTTTGGTCGATGAACCCCCTAAATTTATTATTGAAGCCCTGGTGAACGATGCAACCTTATTTTCAAATGAGAAAAATTCACCAGCGGTCATCTAACTTGGCAGTATGTGCAGTTTAGGTCCCCGTTCTTTGAAAATGTGATTTTCGGGTCCCTTAACTTGACTCAAGGTGTCATCTAGGTCCCGAACTTTCAAATTGATCATTGCAGGTCCTTAAACTTGGCGAGAGGGTGCCATTTAGGTCCCAAATATTGTAGCTAATTCGGTACAAAATTAAAAAAAGAAAATCTAATTTAGCTACAATCCGTAGAATATTCTAAAAACCGTAGAATATTCAAAAGAAATAAACCGCTGATTCGGCTCAAAATTTTTTTTTAAAAATAAGATGCTCAAAAAAAATTACAAAACCACTATCCATGAACCGAATCAGCGGTTTAATTTTTTTAGTTAGCGGTTTAATTTTTTAGCATCTTAACGTCTTTAAATTAAAAACTTAAAACTAGAAAGTTATAGATCTCATCGAGCGCTACAACTTTCATATAGAAAGTATCTCCGTTTGATAGCATATATGAAAGATATGATTTTTTCCAAGGCAACAAGCGCTTGTACAGATTAAAATTTCAAAAAAATTTATTTAATTTTTAGCATCTTAACGACCTCAAATTAAAAAACTCAAAACTAGAAAGTTGTAGATCTCATCGAGAACTACAATTTCTATATAAAAATCATCTTCATTCAAGATCTCATAAAAAAGATATAATTTTTGGAATATTCTACATATTGTAGCTAAATTAGATTTTCTTTTTCTCGCCAAGTTTAGGGACCTCTTGGCGATAACTTTGAAAGTTCGGGACCTAAATGATAACTTGAGCTAAGTTTAAGGACCCAAAAATCATATTTTCAAAGAACGGGGACTTAAGCGGTACTTGTCGCCAAGTTAGACGACTTGCCGGTGAATTTTCCTCTTTTCAAATCAATAAAGTGCACCAGATGACTTCCTAAAAAAAAAGAATAGCCAACTGCTATATCGATGTCACATTTAAAAAAATACTATGTATATACAGTCATGTGACTGTAGCAATAAGTTGCGCTATGACTTTTTATAGATACTAGGAAATATGCCCCGTGCGTTGCAACGGAAAAAATAAATATTTATGAAAATTACAATAGTATTGATTCATGTTATCTATTGTTATTTTTATCGTATAAATTGAAATTTTATATGATTTATAATGACTATGACATCCATAATATAAGGTAATATATAAATGTACTATTGACCCCTATCCTATATCGAATTAAAATACGAACTTATTTTTTTTTACTTCTATGATAAACCACATAGATATTTTGAACATAAATATATCATAACTTTAATTGCAATTATTTGTATGTCGCTATAGTTAAATATTGAGTTCTATGATCTTTTAAGACCTAAAAAATCTGTAATTTTAATCTCTAATTAAAATCAACAAGAGTTGGCCCCAATCGCAGATTGTAGGGAGCCGATACATTTATTTACACTGAATCTAGTCTAGGTTTTAAAAAAAATAAGTTTTGTTTCTAATTAAAGTTACATCAACACAACTAAAATCTTTGTTTACTTAAAGCATCTCCAAGGGCTTTGCATTTAGACTTAGCATTCACTAACCTCACCCGAGCGTATGGACGGAAATTTGGAAAAAAATCCAAACAAAAAAAAGGAAATAGATGGAATTTGCAAAAGAATAAAAAAGAAGAAAGAAAAGCGGATGGAATTTGCAAACCAACGAAATCGGATGTAGTCGAGATGCGAGGTCGACTTCCCACAGATGTTGCCATAGTCTTCGTGTCGATCATAACCAAGACACCATCAAATAGACAAATACCAAGAACACCAAGCCACGCTCCTCTAATCGCTGAAGCTCTCCACTGGAGCCTATGATCTATGTCCATCCATGGATTCGGTCCCCCCCGCCGGCCTCTACTCCACCATCACGCCAATCTCCACGTGGCGTAGGGATGCAAGCGGTGCGGGCCTGTCTCGCAAGCCACATAGCCCGCCTCGCAAAACAAGCCCACTGAACAACCGCGGTCTGCTTGCTTTTTCTATGTTGCGGATCGATGAGCCCAGCCTGCAAGCATGTGTGGACGCTTGCAGAAGCCTGCAAAATCCCGCAAAATCCTGCCCTACGCCTTGTCCTATGACTAATCGCTTAGGATTCTATCTTCCGTCGCTGCCGCCACCTCCGTTAGGTTCGCTAAATCGCTGCGGGAATCCTACACGAAGGCCTTCGTCTCGGGCGAGGCCTTCACGGGCTACGACGTCGCGCGCGTGCTCGACTCCTCCGACCTGCGCCTCGCCGTCGACCACCAAGTTCCTCGTCAAGATCTCCCACCACCGTGAGGGGGTGCCGGGGCTCACCGTGTGCGTGGGCTTCCACGAGTTCCACGAGATCCGCGCATCGAAGCGAGGGCGAGACCGTGTTCGTGCTAGTCGCATCGGGCACTGTCGGCCGGTGGTGGGGGGCCAATTCGCGCGGCTCGCCGGCTGCCCGCGTCGTCGGCATGGTGACAAAGCTCGGCTTCCCGTATGGCGGCGACGCTAGCTAGGACGATGACGATCTAGAACCTCTCAGCGTGCTGGCATCATTGGAGATGTCGTCGAGTGTCCGAGCCCATGGCAGCCAGCCCATTCAAGTTTATGCCATACTCTTCCACGGTTGTTGTCGCTAGCAAGCAAGCTAGCGCCGCGAACGTGCATGAGCCAGTGGGCGCCGCCGCCGATGATCGCCAAGATATAGATATAGATTTATTTGGATCTTTTTTTTTTTAGTTCGACTTCTTATAGAACACGGAATAGACGAACGATTTGCAAGATTTAAGGACAAATTATAGGAGTCCGAAAAGACATTAGTTGACTCTAGAGGGAAGGAAAGGAGAGATTCTAGAGGGAAGGAAAGGAAAACGGACGGGAAAAAGGACGCAGATTTGTTAGCCGGACCAAAAAAGTTGCTGGACGAAAAAAAAGCCGAACCAAAAAGTTTAGCTGAAAGTTTTGCCTCTTTATTAATAGGTATAGATAATTAATTTTTTAAAAGTATTCTTGAAGGATTCTTTTCTTGTTTTTAAAAGTCTACTAAGGTGTATTGCTTTTAGGTCCCTTTGGAACAAATAAAATTTTCATATTTATTATATTTTTCTATAAAAATAAACTAATTTCTGTGGAAATTCTGTATAAATCTTGTAAAATTTCTATATTGCAGGGACTGGTGGAAGGGCCCGAATTGTTTATGTTTCAGCCCTTTTTTGAAAAAAAAAATATTCACATTTAGAGCAGCAAAGGTGAATAAAAAATAAAACTTTGAGGGGTCTAAATGTGAACGCTGAAAAATGGAAAAAAAAAAATTCGGTTTAGGGGCTTAGCAGCAAAGGTGAAGAAGGGGTTTATGCAGATATTTTTCGGCCCATACTAGCAATGGCCGCCGCCACCGGCGCCGCCGCCTCCGCTCCCCGGCGGCAATGGCGGTACACGTGGGAAGCCCCTAGCCCACCTCCCCCTCCTCCGCCTCTACCTCTTCCCGCGCCCCGCGCTCTCCTCCCCAATCCCCTCCGCACTCCGCGTCGACCTCCGACTCCAGGGCTGCCTCCTCCACCTCTCCTTCTCGCTCCCCGGGGACGGGGCCGCTGTCGCGCTCAGTGTCCCCGTCCCGAGGGTGCTCGTCGACCCTTCTGCCCCCGTCGAGTGCCGCGCCGCCGCCGCGGGAGACCACCTCGAGCTCCGCCTCGCGCTCGTCCTGCCCGTCGACCATCCCGTCGTCGCCGCCGCGTTCCCTCAACCCCCCGGCGCGGAGGCTCCAGCTTCTCTAGCGCTGCGCGATGGTCAGTCATTCCTGTGCTGTCTCTAAGTTTGAAATTAGGCTTGGCAAAATGTTCGTTTTTGTATCTGTTTCTTCTGATGAAACTGAGCATGCGTTTTTGTGATCGCTGTCATCAATAAACAGACTTGAAGAGTTTATCTACTGGAGACATTCACTTGTATTGCAAAAATTGTTCGGCAAAGTTGACAAAGCAGCCACTAAGGTATAGAGCATTCGCGCCCTGTCACCTCTAGTTGTTGCACACTTTGTTGTAATCTTCAGTAGTCAGGTTATGCATACAGTTGAGATTTGTAGAAACCTGTTTCTGGCACTGACGACTAGTGGTTCACAATTGTCATCACTAGACAATGACATTCCATTTAATCTGCACATCTATTGCATCAGTCATTTGTGAAACAGGAAATGGTATACTGTTACATCTTATGTGGCATTTCACCTCAGTGTACTTCTAGCTTAAGCTGAAGTGACAGTTTTTCCCCATTTTTTTTGGTGAAGTTAAACAACTTGTCATTGTTCATGGCTTCTGCGCAACCAATTTTATTCTTATTTTCATGTATTGACTTATAAGATTCCCTGCAATTTTGTATGTTTTCTCTTGGTTTTAAGTTTGTGAAATCTTAGGATGATGGCTCCTGCTTGACCACAAAGATTTGCCAAGTTGCAGTGAATTAAAGTGTTCTAATTGCTTGCCTTTGATTGTTCTATCTCTGTTGTTTGTTATTCTGGAAGCATCTGTAGCTTACTCCTAGAATTTTAATTTGTAGAACTACCTGCAGTCTGCAGATCAGAAATCATATTGCTTTTGATCTTCCATCAAAGCTGCATGTTGATAAACCTTGAAATTCTTATTGCAAGTAGTGATTTGAGGTTATTACAAATTTTGGCTACTTATGACCTGGTGTATATTTTTGACGGTAATGACCTGGTGTATATTGGTTGGCTTTTACTTATGATTTCCTATTAATACCCTTTAATACTACTAGACCTGAGAACGTGGATGGAAATTTCTTATTACACAGAGATTGATTTTGACATTATTTTGGCACTGAGTATAACAACCTTGATTCCCTTATTTCCAGGAAAATCATGGAAATGCCATCTGTAGATTGGGAAGATGTGGCTGACAATTGGTTTGGTGGATGTTGCACCTCATTTGGTGGTGCAGGCGAGAAACTCGTATCTCAGTTTATTAATGCATATGGTCGTTTAGAGGGAACAAGTCTACTGGATGCAACTGCCATTACTGTAGAAACAGACTATCTTGAATCGGATTTAGTGTCTCAGATAGCTTGTAAGTCTCTTAGTAGAGATTTTGTTGCTATGAAAGAAGCTATATTTGATGTTAGTGTAGAAAAAGATCATACCACTGGGAAGATAAACTTGAAGAATTCGGAAGAGCATGCAAAGATCACATTTACTTATGCACAACCACCTATGAATTTGGAAGAGGGGCCTAGTGTTAGTAGTAGTGAAACAAATGGAGTCAGTCCTCAGATTAATCAGCCTGTCACTTCTCAGTTGGAAACTGATGCGTACTTTGAGAAGTCTGAAAATGACTTTTGTGTTGAAAACATGGGGAGATCTAAGGAGGTTGATTTGTCACTGGGAGATCTGGCCCATTGCTGCTGTGTCAGTGGATCCAATGGGAAAGCTGAAGATAACCCTTCACAAATGTCCTTGGGGAACGACAAAAAGCAGAATATGTTGGAGATTAAAAGGGATTACAAATTAACAAAAACTATTTCTCTTGGTAGTAGCTTTGTTGTTAAAGCTTCTAACCTTTTGAATGAGTTTGAGTGGGTTGAAATTTTTTGTGGTCGATGTTCATCACCGCTTGGCTCATACCCTTCTCATTGTTCGCTTGTTCCTGCTGATGGCCGTGTACGACTCTTCAAGTGCTACACATCTACAGAAATTCCTGTAACAGGGCCTCATGATGCATTTAGGTAACTTTCTACAGTGCTTCTTAATCTTGAGATAGATGTTAAAGCTTCATTCACACAGTTCTGATTCTATTGTAAAAGGAAAATAAGTACTCCCTCCGTTTCAAACTGTAAGATGTTTTTGGTATTTCTAGGTACATAGAGTTAATGTGCATCTAGTTATACTTTATGTCTAGATTTATAGAAAAAAAACTAAGTATCTACAAAAGCCAAAACGACTTACAATTTGGAATAGAGGGACTATTAAGTATGATCTTTCTTGCTCTGTATAGATATTTTGCACTTGTTGCTAATAAATTGATTTCTACCGCTGATACATGGACATTATCTATGTGCAGGGGACATACATTGGAAAGAGTTTTTGTGAATTTGCTGCTCAAAGTCGCTGAAGATGAAATATCTTTTCGCACAGTAGTCAGGGATTTGAAAACCAAAAGGCCCATGCTGCAATTAGTTCTTCTAAGCTCAAAAGCATGGTTATCTTCGGGTTACTGCTATGAAAATGATATCAGTGATTCACATGGAACAGCAGATCTGCAGCCTAGTGTTAAACTCTTGTATTCTGATTATAGCAATGCTTCAGAAGCAGACTTAAGGTACATGCTTAGCACACTGCACATTTGTTATGATGTTTGCTACTCTGTCTTACATGATTTAGCTATTTAGTCATGGAAACTTTTGGAACCTTTTCTTTCCATTCGCAGAAGATGCACTTCACATAGCATGACATCCTTTTGAAATCTTATTCTAGTGTTGCAATAGAAACCCTCCTTGCTCAATATCTTGAGGTCCATACTGGTTTTTAGTTTTACATAGATGTCTATTGTTTACTGGCAGATTAACATTATGTTTTGTGAGAATACCGGCAATATTTAGTCATGCAAATTTCAAACTGATAATCTGATATCTGAGCTGTTCCTTTTTTTTGTCAAATTATTTCTTGTTAATGTTCATAGTTCTGCAATAATTAACTGAAATAAGATGCGAAAAGACTATTCTTGTTTGTGTATCATCTTTGAAATCGGATTCGGTATCGAAAGGATACGGATACGTGGATTGCAATTTTTAAAAACACCTCCGTTTTACTATTTTTTAATAAAATAAATAATAATAGAAATTAAAATTTTGAAGTGTAAAATTTGAGCAATCACTGATTATTAGGTTTAAAATAGAGGCATATATGATACGTCACTACATCACCTTGTAGTTGTAGGTTTCATAGTTTCACGGGAGATTGAAGTCCACCTATACTGGATGAATGCAGTAGACCAGTAGTAGAGTACATCAAGAATGAAAAGGAGGTGTATACTGTGTACTCTTGGGAGGTCGGCGGAATGCTGAGAGCTGAATCGTCCTTTTTCCCTGCATGGCTGTATCATGGGAACTGCTGCTTCCGCAGCGGACTGGTGGGTGCTATCCAGCGCATGGAGCTCCTAGGCGCGATGACCTAGAGGACGAGAGTTCGATTGATGGCACTTTTGGTGGAGGCGGCCAGCAAGGATATTTCTTGTTAATGCGTCCGGGCTGGGATTCATCCCACAGTTCTGTATCAGCTAAACTGAATATTCCACAAATTAAATGAAAATAGATACTTGCAGGATAAAAGACTATCCGTATCAGATACGTATCCGATACGGGATACGTCACCTTCCCCACGTATCCGTGTTTCGTAGTGTATTATAATTATGCCTTGGCTATGGGTTATGGCTTCCACCTCCACCCTGGCCAAGTGGTTGGGGTACCATTTTTGTTGATGACAAGTAAGTTTTAGGATCTCAGCAAATGGCTTGCATATCTGCAACACTTGTTTCATGTAAAGTTCTTCCTTCTTATTACGTGATACACCAGTATTATTTTCTTCAACTCTATTGACAACAATGTGTGTTGTCCCATCTTCAAGGCTGTCATGTGCAAAGCCATGGCCTATAAAACTCATATCATGTAGTCATGTCTATGTGCTTTTCTTTTAATGTCACCATTACTTATCTTCTGCTGTTTCCAACTTTTAGGATAGTAGAAGAGTGGACATCCAAATATCGGGCTGAAGAGCTGTACATGATGAAGCGTCAAATAGATGAACTTTCTGAATGCCTAAGCTCAGCAATGGACAACTTTCCAATTTCTTGTTCTTCTCTTGAAGGGATGCAGCTCTCATCTCTTAGGCGCTGACTTGAGTGTACATTAAGCAAATTGTGCCTGAACTGATCACATCTTTATACTCAGAGGAGTCAACAGCATAGAATCCTGATCGGCATACCTGATCATCCTCAGTTTCTTTTGACCTTTCGGCAAGCTCCATACTCATTTCTTCTTTAAAATTAAGATGTCACGCCTTGCCCTCTGCTCTCAAAAGACTTGGTGGCATCCAAAATGGAGCAACGATTAATCCAAAACTTTCAGTGTCTCTGGTCACAGCATTTAGCATTTAGCATGCTGTTAGTGGCTCTGAAGGTTTAAATGGTAGGCAACATACTGAAGGTTTAAATGATCAACATACTAACTTTTTTCTTTCGGCGTATAAAATCTGGTATGTCTTGATTTTCTATGGAACTAAACTCCTATTGCTGACAAGTTTGTGGAGTGACTTGCTCATGGAAGTGTTAGGATGCCTTTGGATTTGAAGTAATTTTTTGAACTAACCACAGATCAGCATCGTATTAACATTGGCCCTGATGGTACTGAAACACCTGATGCTACTGAAACATCTTCTTTTGAAATGGCTAAAGTCCCAAATATACGATTTTGGCCTAATGTCCAACTGATGTCTGTATCCCAGTGGTCCCGGGACACATTTGTGATTATTTTGATATAAACCACAACATTGTCCATCAAGAAGACATGAAAGGACACACGATCAATTGTCATATTATATGGCTGAAGGTAACAGTACTTTGAGCTGTCATATATGGGTACAACCACTGTGCATTCTGATGGGATAGAAGAACTAGCCTCAGCTTGTGTAACATCAGCAGTTGATGAGCTCCCCTGGGAGACTGGGACACATCTGTGATGCACATTCATGACTGGTAATTTGTTGTTTCACTGCACATTCATGACTAGTGCGCATAATTTATATATATCGTATATATATATATATTCCTATATATATTTATATATATATATATTATATATATATTTCACAGTTTAGAAACAGTACATCATTGTTACATGTCATCAGCACTACAATGCATGTTCTGCTTAAACAGTCCATGATTTTTTTTATTTTTTTACCATATCTATCTATCACCCGTTAAGTTGCATTGCATACGGTGAACATATGCAGAGATGAAAAGGATCTGCATCTACCTATGGCTAAGCCTGTGAAAAAGTAACGAGCTAGGCGCATTATATACATGTTTGATGGGAGAACATGTGCCCGGTCACCGACTTGTCATGGCACTGTAGATGCGTGTATGGCAATGGGTCTCCGGTGTTCTAGGCTCTGCCCTGTTCTTGTGTCCACCGTGCTGTGTTTCGGCACATGCTCAAGAGCCGCATTATTGCCTAGACCCTTGCCGAAACCGTGAAAGTGCCTTGTAGATAGGGCCCCTGCGTGATGTATCAGGTGTTGTTTCACAAATGGTGAAGCATACTAGGTGCCATGCTTTGGTGAGCAAACGTCAGTCTACATGTTGATAGATCCAAAGGCATGTCACGTTCTCTTGCATTATTCCTTCTGTCAAAAAAAGATGTAATTCTCGCTTTAGAGAAGTTAAAATATTTTTAATTTAGATCAAAGCTATCTAAAAAGCACACATTTTATGGTACCAAACAATTATCATTAGATTAATCATAGAATAAATATATTTTCATGGTATATTTGTTTAGAATAATAATATTTTCTATAAACTTATCTAAAATTAAGGAAGTTTGACAATGAAAATCTAGAATTGTGTTTTTTTTTGGAACGGAGTTAGTACATTGCAAGAATAGTAGGTCGACGAGAGGAAGAATGTAGGTTTTGAATTGATTCTGTGGTAATAAGATGACTGCCTGGTAATAAGATGACTGCCTCCCTCCCCCACCCCCTCTCTCTCTCCTAGGTATTATAGTTTCCTTTTGTGTTCAATCATTATAAAGTTAAAATTATTAAGATCAAAGTGATTTTTACAGATAAATACATAAGAAACAGACAAAGATTTGAGTACCATTGATTAGTAGCTAGCATATAATGGGTTGAGCTCGAATTTTCTAATTCACGCCGCATTTGGCCACCAATCCTGCATATATTTCAACAAGAACTTAGCTTTAGTTTTTGTCGTTCTCACTCAACATCACACTAACTGAACATTAACACGCCTGCCGAGGCAATTTCAATCTGGTGTGTTCATCTAGGAAACCACACCCGTAACTAAAACTCATTTCTAGCTCCTTGTTTCTTTCATTTGCCACAATCCATTCCAATAATTGGATCACCATATATCTATTATCTTAGTAGATAGATCACGACAAAATTTAGAGTCTAGTTAATTACATGAAGGTACAGCACTGCTCTGAATAATTGCGCTTCTCTTTCTGTGTATAGTTAAAAGAGAAAAAAAATCAAAATTAAACACGATGAGTCAATTGATTATACACATGCAGGTACGCCCCTATAATGGCAGACATGGTTCAGTGGAACTAGTCCCTCTAAGGCTCTAACCATGTTTATTACTCCTGCGTACCATTAACTAGAGCCTTCATCATTTGGAGACATGCCCAACCCAAGGCCATAATAATGCATTTACATCAAGTAGCCCTAGCTTTATTTCATGATGGTTAAGAGATCAGCCCCTATTGTTTTAGTGTGCCTTCCTAAAGGTACATTTTCGAGTACCACTTTCCTCAAGTCATCATTTTCCTTCTTGTTTTTATAAATATTTGGCTTGCAATAGCACTTAGTTTAGGTAGCAGGTCCAGCAAGAAGCAGTTAATTTACTGTCAGATAAGATATTAGGGTGTTTTTTTTTCAGAAAGATGTTTTGGCTTGGCAGAAACATATATGCTAGCTTGCCTTTGACGAATAATGCATGCAGAAAAAGACGTACAGTTAGCAATTGGTTCTTACTTACACTCACTCAATGCCTATCTAGTAAAGATATAGTATGTGTAGTAAAGTTGGCAGTGCCTTTTTCACTGGAAACAAAAAAAAAAAAAAGAGTAACTCAACTAAAAAATAACTTGACTGCAGGTCAAATCAGATGTAGGGGAGAGACCTTCTTTACAACTACGAGGCCGGTGGCTTTGCTGAGCAATGTAGGGGCCCAGACATGGAGGGATCCAAGGGGAAGAAAAGGAGGCCACTGAGCCTAGTAATGGAGCCGTTATACTAGTATCCAGATTTTATATCGCCAGCTTTACATATATCTGCCTTGTTCGTCAGATCAAACTGTGGTGCATGCAGCCAGCAGTATCTGAACCTGAATATTTAAAGGGCTAGAACATTCGATTACATACCGGCCGGCCTACTGAAAAAACTAGCTAGGTTACATGAGAATGTCTTGGTCTTCAAGATAGTGACAAGAGGAAGCATGCATGTTCGCCACGAGAGAATTCCTCCCTTCATTTTAAATTATATATCATTTGGCTTTTTAAGCACATATTTTTCCCGATATATCTACTTAATTGTATGTTATGTCTAATAGGTGCATAGAAAATTTTATGTATTTAGGAAAACCAAAACAGTTTATATATGAGTATCACATTCTCATCGACATTAGTTTGGTGTGTTAGTGTGCCTCAAGTCTCTAAAGACCTCGTTCATTATTCATACGGTAAAAGGAAAAGTTTAATTTATGCTTTTCATTCAGGGGGTCGGAAAGCACAAAGAGATACTATTATATATGCTCCTTTAGTTGTTAAATAAATATTTAGTACACGTCATGAGTGGATAACTCTGTGAAATGCAGCATAAAGAGTGACAAGTCGCCAAAGTTCTTGTTTAGAGTATTGAGTACTTTAGGTTGGGATCCTAACTTAAACAGCCCTTTTCTCATCTAGCTCGAAGGTCGAGAAAGCAAACAGCTTTAGGCGAGCAACTGCCGATTACATGATTATATCAAACTCCAAAGCGATTCGCATGTTTCCGGGGATTTAATCTGATTTCCCTGTTAGGATTTCAAATTTTGGCGGGAGAAAGAAAGAGAGGTTTGCCACATGACGACAACGAGCCTATATATGGATTACACATATATAACTACGTCGTGAACAGTATATATACATATTACTGTTAACAAAATGTTTGCAATTTTTCATATATAAAATGACATTTCACAATATGTGAGTGAATCTCTGTTAGTGTATAATCATACATTTTACAGACATGTATAGACATTTTTCAATGAAAGAAACTAGCAGATTCGTTCTCCAATTAAAGCCGAACTGCCACCTTTAATCATGCATGTGTGCATTTCATCACCATTTTCAACTGAGGAGGAAATTACACTCCCTTCCCCTCCTCCAAATGGAATTGCAGGGAAGAGATAAATCTATGACAAATGCCAGTAGAAAAAGAAAGAAAGGAAACAGATCCACAAAGGAATGAACAATGACAACTAATTCTCCCATTTCAACACAATTTTGATCATTTCACGGAATTAGGACTTGCATTAAAACATGTACTAGAAGAGATTTTGTACAACTACACTCACTCTATCATCACTCTCACTCATCACTCACACCACCAGCTAGCAGCTAGCCGCAATGCATTGCAATCTGCAGCTCCACAAATAGACTTGCTTAAGCTCAGCCTGGATCACTTGAGCTGAAGCACCACATACACACACTGGCAGTTCTTACCCAGCGTGCAGCTAGCTAGCTAGTTCGCCTTGGCTGCGCGGGCGACGAAGATGGCCTCCAAATCCGCCGGCACGCGGAAGAACTCGTCGAACACCTCGCCGCCGTCGTAGTTGCACCGGCGGCCGGCGGCGGCGGCAGTGCGTCTGACAATGGACACCGCCGTCCTGGGCTTCTTGGGCGCCGGCGGGCACGTCGTCGCCTCCGCCGGTATCCTCCACCCTTCCCCCCTCGGCGTCACGGGCTCTTCCTCTCCATCCTCCTCGGTGGCGGCGGTGTGCCGTCTCGTCTTGACGGGCTTGAGCTGCTGCAGCGGCATGGCGGCGATCCCGGCGCCGGACAGGCCCAGGACCCAGACCTTGCTGCCGTCTTGGTGCTGGTGGTGCCCGTGACGATCTTCCACCACCTGCTTCTTCTTCTTCACCTCCGGCAACCCCATCATCTACTGACGACTGATGATAATTATTAATGTAGCCTTGTGTGCTGTTCTTGCCTTGTGTGCTGTTAAGCAGCCAGCAGCTGAGAACCAAGAATGCAAGCAACGGAGGAAATTGAGTGTAGGGGGTGAGAGAGAGCTTTGAGCACAGAAGAAAGGGGGTGCTACTGGAGGCTAAATAAGTGAGGCTTTAGGCTTTCTGTGCTGCCTTCCTTGACAAAGCTCAAGGGGTTACTCTTTTTTTTTAGACTCTTTACAGTCTTTCTCTGGTATGTGTGTGTGTGTGTGTGTGTGTGTGTGTGTGTGTGTGTGCATATAATAATATATATACATATATATAAAAATATATATAGTGGAGATGGAGGCAGGCAGGCATGATGAAGGCAATGAAGAAAGAGCAGGGAGATTGGACACACTTGCAAAGCTGCAAAGAGGCAATCATTCTTTCCGAGTTACTAGATTACTGATGACAAACGGGCCGTTATTCATGGGCTGCCAGTGCTAGGCCCACGATGCTGCTAAGTGCTAACAGTACGGCCCAATGCAAATCTCACTTGTGCTACCACTATTTTTTTTTTATTTTTGGCAGTCAGATCAGTAGTACTCACACACTGTTGAGTGTTGACTGTACCACCTTCTTAAGGGGAAGACATGTGTGACTGTGGTTGCTGACAGCCTGACAGTGACATACCTACATGCATGAATGCAATGTCCGATGACCACTATTCTGTCCATCACAGGGAGAGGATTATCCCTGCCCTTAGCTTACCAGGCATGCATGCATGCCCTGCACACATGACAACTTCACCACCCAGGCAACCAAACTAGCACACTGAAAGGAAGTTAGGAACTCTCATATTTGACCTCACCGACTCAACCATGATGATGAATTGATGAGTGCCTTTTTCAGTTCTGAATTCTGATTCCTTCCTGTCATTTGAAGCTAAAGAAACAAAACACTTTTGTTGTTGTTGTTGTTGTTGTTGGGACTGAGACCGACATGGGAGCCAGCTCGATCCTGCAGCACTGCATATGGCACAATGTCACCGTTGCATGGCAGTACGGCACCTACCTACCTTCTGGCTCATCTGTCATTTGGCATTATAACACAGCTCCTATCTCCTAATCACAGGCACCTAATTTGGTCTCAGGTAGAGACAGAGAGAAAAAAAAAAAAAAAGAAAAGAAAAGCTCAGGGAAGAGGGACGATCTTGTGTACCTAACTGTCGTGGTGGGGCCCGCGTGACGTACGCGCCATGCGCAGGGACAGCTCAACCACGAGAGGTCACCCATTCTTTCTTGGGTTTTCAGAAGAAGAAGATGGTTCCTGCCTGATCTGCCAATCCAGTCTATGATCCACCAATCATTCTGTCAGAAATGACTGTGTTAATGAAATGGAAATATAAATAACAATTAAAGCGAACAAGGCATTCCGGCTGGGGGAAGAGAGAGATTGAAAAGTTACTCCCGTTTGTATTTGGTAAATAAAATCGCCAATCAGGCTCAAAAGATTCGAAAAGATTTAAAACCAAACCATGCAATTAGTTTTTTTTTAAAAAGCTTTATAGGATAGAAATTATGTGATAGATAAATCAATATTAAAGTATCGTTCAAATGATGAAATAATTGTAACAAGATACAAAAGATTTATACAAAAATTTTAAATAAAAACGTGTAATTAGTTATTTTTTTTTACTTTATTTAATATCTTTACATGCGGGTACAAATTGATGTGATGGAGAGAGATTTGTTTGTCTGTTCAGGTGCAGATGCAATCTAAACAATAATTTGTCTATTCAGGTGCAGATGCAGTCACTCTGTTCAGTCAGTGTGGCTGTCTGAATAGGCCTCAGCATGTGCTGTGTGTGTGTCAACCTAAGCAGACATGCCATTCTCAGGGGCCCAAATGTCGGACACACGCTGGAAAGCGTAGGCCCACCGGATCCACTCTGGAAAACCAGGCTATCTTTCATCTGCTCTGCGATTCCCCATCATCATCCATACTCCTGGTAAAAAACAACTTAAAAAAAACTGTAAAGGCTAGTCGCTCCTTGGACCAACAACTTGACCACTAGCCTGCAAGTGCACAAGCTTTTGAGCAGAAAGCCTCCCCTTTGTCCCACCCTCTCCACCGCTAGATGCCTGTTTGGGTGGGGCCCAATTGCTAGCATGCATGCCTCGTCTAGTGATCTGCGATTGAGATCAGCTAGCATGTCTGATGAGTGGAGTGCTGATCTGGCAAGTGGCAAAAATACAGTATCGCCTCCATGCACTGTTCACTGCGAAAACAAAAAACAGCTTGGCCTTTTCTATAGTGATGATGATGATTACAAGTTCCAAGTCATATCTACTGCATAAGAAAAGGAAGAAGACCAAAAGGGATAGAATAGTAAAGGTTCAGGCAGTCAATGCACACACATTAGTTTTTCTTTTTAAATTAATTGAAAAAATGTGAAACATAGCAAAGTAGAAGTACAGTATGTAGCAAGTTAAGGGTTCTTTTTTTTTTAAAACATTCGGTTGCCCACCATAACATTATTAATAAGAAGGAAGAGTTTACGGAGGTTAGGAAACCCCCTTACAAGTGCAAGGCGCTACCACGTATGAAATATATCATTCTTACTTCTCAAAAAGTTAAATTTTTTAATTTTGATCAAACGTATAGAAGAAAATATTATATTTATAGTACATAATTAGTATCCTTAGATAGATAATTAAATCTATTTTTATAACAGACTTATTTTGAGATATATAAATATTGTTAATATTTTCTACAAACCTAATCAAATTTAAGAAAGTTTGACCACTATAAATCCCAGACCGATATAGTAGTTTTAGAGTTGTAAGCTAATTACTCAGACAAATAACTAACTAAAAGGGGCTTGAGAAATTCCTCTCCAACCATGGACCAAAGAGAGCAGAAATCCTTAATTTCGATGGACACTGTCCGGACCGTGCGTTTGGAATCCCTGGTGACCAGGGCATTTTGTTGCTTCCAGATGCACTACAGAAAATGGCCATGGTGTGTGCCGCTTTGGTGCCTTCTTTGGTCACAGTCAGCCACTTCCGTCCACTGTGGTGGCAACAGATTTTGGCAGCCACTCCATACTGCCACCTAGCTCCATAACAGACGAGTGAATGAACACTCAACGAATAAATGGATAGAGGTTTCCATGTTCGATCCCTTTCACATAAAGCCCCAAAATAATTATTCTCCCATCCTTGCTGCTACAGTCATGCTGTCGAAAGTCTATCCTGAAAGAGGAGCCACAAGAAGAATTTGCACCTTTGCGGTGCCTAGGCTTTCTAGATAAGTGTAGGAAAATTAGAAAGGATGTGATCAGCAAATTGGATGTCATAATAAACCGACCTTGCTGAGTACTGTCCTGAGCTTTCAAGAACCAAGTTATTTGGTCATCCTGTTTAAGGGCTCTACTTTATGCATTTTGAACCTTCAACTCCACGGTTCTAGACAAGAACGCAGGACAGACCAATGCATCAACGAACTATTTATTAGTAATTGCATGCCAGTTTCTTCAATGCCCTAGATGAGCCAAACCTAGCATCGCCATCATCGGCAGCCCATCCATTTTCCATGCTGCTGGAGCTGTGTGGGGAAGGAGCTAACGAGTTAGACGCGTACACGGTAGTACCAGCCTTTGATGAGTCTTGCGCCACATCCACTGGACCCACGGAGCAAACACATCCTGACATTGTGCAGAAGCTGTAGCAGCAACTGTCAAGACTACTTGCAAACCACAAGTTTACACATATTTTCGCAAAGAATTTCACAAGAAGTAAACGAATCCTTGTACAATAATCAGAAAAGGTTCTAGTCGTATACAATAACTGAATTGGATCCATCCGAAATTCCTACATTTCATTTCACAAAAAAAAGAGAGGTGTTACAGTATTTCACGTGTGGCCCCTGAGGCACACCTCAACTTGAGGTGACACGCTGGATACAAAAATGTCGTTGCATACCTGCATCCAGCATCCACGATGGAGCTGGCTGTGGACGAAGATGCTCTCCTCATCTCAAATACATTAGACTACTTTTATGTGACGTATGGCTTTAGTATAGCTCCCTTTTTTTTCTTGTCCGGCACACATCGTCCTCAAATATTCCCGGGCTGGCAGAAATTGCTCGAATTGACAGCCCATATGCATATCAGGTGATGAAATCAATTCAGAAATCCGTGGGTGGTTATGACTTTGGCGGCATAAAATGACAATACGGCTTTAGCGTGGCCGGTGCCGATGGTGGTGTTCGTTTCCAGTCGCCACCTCATGTTCGCCGCTGCTGTTGCCTTCATCCACAGATAACTGGCCACCCCCTCCTCTGCTTTTTTAGAAGTGAGATGTCCTCTTCTTTTTTTTTTCTCTTTTCTGAATTACTTTCATAGTTTCATCCTTTCCTGCAGCATCAGATGACGTCATAACTTGTGACTGGTGAGTGAAGAATCTTGAGTGAAGATTTTGGTATGTCGAATATGTCATTCACAAAAAATGGAAACCGTGAATGTCAGGGTCATAGAACTGTTGACATGAAAGCCAGAATTACTGAACACGATTACGGCGTCGAAAAAACAAAAGATTTGTGCTGATTAAATCATTGACCCTGTGCTTTGTGTGCTTATTGCTCTTGTGGGACCACAATTAACGATTTATATATTCTATAAGGACGGAAAGCAAACAGTTCCGGGAACCAAAACATCAACCTCTAAAGGGGGTTTTCCAAGAGATGATAGAATCTACGTACCATGCTTAGTCAGGCTTGACAGCGGCACCTCGGGGCGGCTGGAAACTTTGCTGATGAGGATTCGGCAAAGCAGACATGTCATCCTCCAATGGCGCCATGACATCCCTTCTTTCGGCGCGGAGATATGCTAGGATAATAATATAGCACAAGAAGCTTAGCATTACCTGCCTCAAATTTTGATAATCAGTAGCAGGTGGATGGATGGCTGGACTTCTTTTCTGCTGCAAGAACTTGGACTGCATCTGCATGAGGTGGATCCAGCGTGGCCCTTGGGTTGGCCAACTTGGTATTTTCCTTGTCCAGGGTGGTTGAACATGTGGAGCTCTTTTGCTGCAGGTCACCGTCCCAAGCAGCCACTAGACTGGATTCAGTATTCTGGGGCTTGCATTCTATCCCCTTTCTCTGTCCCTGTGCTTCAGTGATCTTCTTAGATCAGTCCACAGGGAGCAACCTCAGCGCCATAGCCCTTAATGCTGGAAACAATGGGCTGAACAAAAAAGGTAGACTGGGTTAGGACCTCTTGGTCATAAACCGCAGCAATCAGTTCATTTAAGGTTCAGGACTAAGGGTGTAGAAAGAATGACACAGGCAGATGAATTTGAAAGAAACCATTGTTTCTAAAGTGAAAGCAACCTTGCATGCAAGTTTCACAGGACATGAAACAATAATTATACCAAAGGCCGAGTTACTTTCATGCTGTCCTGCTTTTCACTTGATTTGATCCAGGTAAACTTCCTCCCGGCTGCAGAAACAGAAACATTGGCCAAACCCATCGTTCCCTTGCACCCTCAAGTGCAATATGAGGTAAGATGAACGCAATGAAAGTGACTAAATCATACACGTACGGAAGGCAAAATTTGCACCATAATGGAATTTCTGAAGACCAATCATGTTATCTGATATGTGAAGCCAAGCAAAAAGATTAGCAGATAATAGTATCTTCACACCAAAAACTAAACTTTTCTTTTGAACCGCACTTAGAAAAAAAAAAAAAAAAAGATAATGAAAGATGAAGGATCCAAGAATGGTACTGGCTGATCAATTATCGACCCAATAATGTCACACAGAAAAGGTTCTGTGGGTCCATCAAAACAAGAACACAGACACAATGGTCCAGCCACCACAACCATGTGCCTCACGTACCGGTTGGCATTTTGGCACCTAATGCGACTCTACAAGTTCATTGATCTGCCATTTCAGGGATAATTTCTCTCTCTTAATAAGATTACACTTAGTCAAGTGCTAATTCCCTGTCAAGAGCACTGTCAGTCTGTCACTGCTTCCCAACCACTGCTCAGCAATAGAAAACATATTGACAGAGGGGCAGAGGAAAGGTCGGTATAAAGACCACCGGCTTTTCGAGAGCTCACATGCCTTTTTCAGGGAGAAGCCACTCCATCTTTCTTTTTCCCTTTTTCCATTTTCCTTTTTCTTCTTCTTCTTCTTTCTCATTCTCTGATCTGGAGCAATGGCGACCGAAGACGAAGCGCGAGAAGCAGCAGATGGGACGGTAAGAAATGTCTCCTTAGCCTCATAACTTCTGCATCACTTGCTTGCTTCTGTTTTCCTGCATGCATAGTACTTTGTTACGATGTCGAGCTACGTAAGGAGATTCATTGTCACAGGAATCTTATCAGCTATGTCATGAGAAGCATGTTTCTAACAATTCAGTAGTTCTTTTTTACCATTTTGCAAGGAAAACCACTATGGTACCTTCTTTCCGATTCCATAGTTGCTACGTGATTACTGTTATGTTCGAGAAATACGTGTTTACTGTAATCTCCTTTCAGTAACATGAAGGAAGAAGGATTCTTCTTCATGTAAACTGTGTAGAAATGGTGCTGCACTCATTTCTTTCAGTTGTTAAACAAATGTCTTCAAAAGCAACCAGTTTCCTTAAAGAGTGAAGGAATTAAACGCAGTAGCAAGAGTTATCATATTGTCCTTGTTTATAACAAACTTAGTTAAGATGTATTTTGAAATTGTGTTCTGTTCTTTTTTGATTGGGAAAAAGGTACATGCAAAATTAGTTAGTATTTTAGTATACTCTGTCTGAAGGATCCAAGGATCAAGAAAAATAACAAATGTAAAATTAAATAGAAGTTACAGTTTCATAGGTAATCACCCAAGGTAGGTATCACTGAGTGACATGCTTTGCTCTTCTCTTTTGATTACTCCTTTTTCTCAACCTAGTATTGCTCTCCTGAACTTGATAGATGGATGTGAATTCAATCAACTTTGAGAAAATAATTTTAGTCAAAGGATTATATAACATTTTTCCTCCTAATAAGGTTTAAACCATCCAGAACCTTTTTTTTTTTTTTTTAACAATAAGTATAGACAAGTTTAACAGTTTGGTCAACTGTTGTGACGTGATTGACAGGGTTAGGTAAACATGCATAAGCATCCAATATTAATTTACACTGAGCACCAACCATCCAGTGTGGTGATTTAATACAAAGGCATGAAGAGAGCAGAAGTCTACTTAAAGCATGCCAAAACATATAGTTGCAGCACTAACACGCTTAATAAGAACATTCACTATTACAACCCTTCATGTAAGAACTAAAAAAGGTTTTTGGAGAGACACAAACTCATCCAGTTAGGATGCCCACATGTACTGCCGGGGCAGTGTATTATTTGACTAGTCAGCATGTTCTTTTTGACCACTTGCTGCTGTACTAGAAGTCTAGACTCTAGAGGCTAGAGCCATGAAATGGAAACTCATACATGTACCATTTATCAGCAGTTGGCCAACCAGAAATGGCGACTGGCCGACTGCCATTCAGGACAGTCTGCTTGCACTTTTGCAGTGCTGCAGTACACTCATGACTGGATGTCATTTTGAGTATACAATGGCTGTAACTGAACAAAGTCAAGGGATAGTTATTAATATAAGATCGTACATGTTAACATTTCCTTTTATATTCCTACTTTTGGTTCACGACTACTATGGATAACATAAAGCCTAAAATATAGTAATATCTGTTGTCTATGTTAGTCAGTTAAAAAATACATCACAAATTAATAATATTATTATGACTGTCAAATGTGGCATGAAATCCACTATTTTAATGCCAGATTTATGTATACCTTCCCAGGAAGTCCAAGTGGAAGCTGTGGATTTAGGAACAGTCCATTTGCAATCACACCCTGAAGGCAAACTTTCATCTCTGATCGAGATCAAGAGCATGGGAGAAACCATTGATTCAACTGAAGGAACGTTGAAGATTCCAGAGGATCAAGTTTTTGTAGAAGCACCCTCTGATGTCGAACTTCCTCCAGAACATAATCTAAATGGCAAAGCATCTTCTCTGAATGAGCAGCTGCATGACAGCGATCAGGAAGAAGAGAAGGTTTCAAATGAGCAGCTGCATGACAGCGATCAGGAAGAAACAGAATTAGATCAGAGCAAAGGAATCAACAAAGATGTGACTGATGGTTTTAGCCATGGAGAGAGCACAACAGAAGACAGCTGCCTTCTGAAGCACAAGAAAGATGAAGAACCCAAGGGTGATGACCAACAACATTTAGGTGTTACAGTGGATGATGACTCGGTGCTTGAAGACGAGCTGAAAACTGAGAATGCTATTGAGCAAACAGATGATGGTCAGGAAGACCAAAATCAAGAACCTGAACAGCCAAACGAGAACACAGAACCTGCAAGCATCGCAAACAATGCCGATGTTGATATTGTAGCTGAGGCACCTACTGGACTCCAAGCTCCTGTGGAGTCACATATGAATGATTCTGATGGCATTCCGGAGACTATTGATGAAAAGACAGAAACAGATGAACCAGCTAAGGCAGATTGTCTTGTTCATCCTGAAGAGGTGGACAAAGTAGAAGATCAAGAGAGTCAGCAAGCTGATATGATGGATGCAGGTGTGGCCCCAGAAGAGATTAAATGTGAAGAAACTGATCAGCAGGAGAAGCCTAAATCTGAAGCTCATGAGCCAACTATCGATGCTCAAGGAGTGTCGAATCAAGAACCTGCTGAAGAAACTGATGATTCGATGAATGAAAAAATTGAAGAAACTGCGGACCAGAGGAACGTGGCAGCTCCAAAGGAGACAACACTGGAACATGAAGCAACAATAAGTGCTCCACCAGTAAATACTCAAGTGAAGAACCAGGAATCATTTGAAGAAATAGAAGATACTGAAGCAGAAATCCAATTAAGCAGTGGTTTTGGGGATGCAATTCCAGAAGATCAATCTAACTTAGGTGTTACAATAGACAATGACGCTGTGAATGAGGACACACCGATAGGTATTGAGCAACAGGATGATGGTCAGCAAGATGAGGATCTAGAACCAGAAAAGGCAACGGGGGATACACAACCTGCAAGCATGACACACATTCCCCATGTTGAGATTGTAACTAAAGCACCTTCTGGAGTCCAAACTCCTGGGGAGCCGAATCTGGACAACTCTGATGCTGTTCCAGATATTATGAATGCAAACACAGAAACAGATGAGCCAGCTAAAGAACACGCTGTTGTTCATCCTGACAAGAAAGAGAACTTTCCAGAAGATACATCTACTGCAGAACCTACAGATGAGGTGGTCAAAGTAGAAGACCAACAGAGCCAACAAGCTGATGCGATGGATAAAAACATGGTGCAGGAAGAAGAGGTGCCTAAATCTAATGCTGACGAGCCAGAAGTTGATGCTATTGAAGTGCTGAATCAAGAATCAGCTGAAGAAACCGATGGTCCAGTGAATACTGAAGAAACAGCCCAACAGAGCAACATGCCAGCATCTGAGGAGACAATGCCAGAATATGATGCGGCAACAAGGGAGCCACCTGTAAGTATTCAAGCGCAGAACCAGGAATCGTTAGAAGAAAGAGAAGCTACTGTAGAAGAAAAAGAAGTTGCTGAAGCAGTTGATACTGAAGCACCAGTGCAACAAAGCAGTGTTGCTTTTGAGGAGGCAGTTCCAGAAGACCAACATAATTTGGGTGTTACAAATAACAGAGTCCAGGAAGACACACTGCAAGCTACTGGGCAAACAAAAGAAGGACAGCAATGCCAGGATCTAGGGCCAGAAAATGCAACTGAGAACACACAACCTGCAAGCATGGCAAACATTCCTGATGTTGAGGTTATAACCGAAGCACCTCCTGGAATTCAAACTCCTGTGGAGATCAATCTGGACATCTCTGATTCCATTCTAGATACTACCGATGGAAACACAGAAAGAGATGAGCCAGCTAAAGCAGACTCTGTCGTTCATCCTGACAAGAAAGACAGATTTCCTGAAGATACATCTACTGCAGAACCTACAGAAGAGGTGCTCAAATTGGAAGACCAACAGAGCCAGCAAGCTGATGTAATGGATGCAGACTTGGTGCAGGAAGAAGTGCCGAAATCTGAACACAACGATGAGCCAGAAACTGATGTTCTTGAAGTACTGAATCAAGAATCTTCTGAAGAGACCGATGGTGCAGTGAATGAAAAGACCGAAGAAACAGCCCACCAGAACAACATGCTAGCATTTGAGGAGACAACGCCAGAATATGACATGACAAGGGAGGCACCTGTAACTATTCAAGTGCAGAACCAGGAATCATTAGAAGAAAGAGAAGTTGCTGAAGCAGTTGATACTGAAGCAACAGTGCAACAAAGCAGTTCTGCTTTTGAGGAGGCAGTTCCAGTAGATCAACATAATTTAGGTGGTACAAATAACACAGTGCAGGAACACACAATGGAAGCTACTGGGCAAACAAAAGGTCAGCAGTACCAGGATCTAGGACCAGAAAATGCAACTGAGAACACACAACCTGCAAGCATGGCAAACATTCCCGATGTTGATGTCATAACCGAAGCACCCTCTGGAATTCAAACTCCTGCAGGAATCAATCTGGACATCTCTGATGCCATTCCAGATACTGTCGATGGAAACACAGAAACAGATGAACTAGTTAAAGAAGATGGCGTTATCCATCCTGACCATAAAGAGAGCTTTTCAGAAGACACATGTATTGAAGTACCTACAGAAGAGGTGATAAAAGTAGATGATCAACTTGGTCAGCAAGCTGACGCAATAGATGCAGATGTGTTGCAGGAAGAGGCGCCTAAATCTGAACATGCTGATGGGCCCGGAGTTGCTGCTGAAGAAGTGAACCAAGAATCTGCTGAAGAAACTGATGGCCTGGTGAATGTAAAGACTGAAGAAACTGAGCAAAAGAGCAACATGGTGGTCCCTGAGGACATAATGCCAGAACATGATATAAATATTCAAGAAGAAAGCCAGGAATCAGTAGGAGATGCTGAAGCAGTCAATACTGAAGCAGAAATGCAACAAAGCAGTGTTGCTTTTGAGGAGACAACTCCAGAAAACCATGTAGCAACCACAGAGCCGTATTCTGAAATCCAACATGAACTAGAGGAAATCAATGTCCCTGTAGATGCCAAAGATGGTGAGATCAACAACATAAGCAATACCGAAAATCTAGTTCAAGATAATATTCTGCAGAGTGGGCCAACAATAGATATACAACCAGTCCAGGAGAACCCGACTCACGCTGTTGTCTTCAATGACCTAGCTCAGGAAGATGCTACAGCAACAAGTGAGCCACAAGTGACTGAAACAGAAGAATTAAAGGACATTGAAGCAACTGAAGCTGAAGAAATCACCAAACTCGACCATGTTACTCCTTCCAAGGAACTTGCAGTAGAAAATGATTCAACAGCAGATGAACCTGAAATCCATCAAACCCTTGAACAAGATTTGGTTGAAGTTAAGGACACTGAAACCTACCATGAAAAAAGTATATCTACTTCAGAGGATACAGTGGAAGATAATGTAACAGCAGCTGAGCCAAGTTGTGGTAGCCAAGAAGTAGATAATGCAGAATCAACAGAAGAAACTAAGCAAAACATAGCTGAGAGTATTGCAGAAGTCTCTGATGTGGTGACTGTTGATGAGGCAATTGAACAGAATGTGCTACAGACTGAGGATATCACTGAAACACAAAAACAGGAGCTAGAACCAGAAGAAACGAAGAGCACAGAACCTGTTGAATCAGAGGAAGCTTCTGATAAGAGGGATTCTGCACAATTCAATTATTCAGCTCAAGAAGATAATATACAGGAAAGTGAGATGCAGCAGACAGAGTCATCAACAGAAATAAAGGAAACTGAACCCACTGAAGTTGAAGCAGTTGCCCGAGAAAGCAATGCCTGTGTTTCAGAGGAGCCTTCTCAAGAAGATCATATAAAAGAAAGTGAAACAATTTGTGACAATCAAGTAAACATCACAGAATCTTCAGAAGTAATTGATGGTCACAAAGATATCATAGCTGGAGGAATCTCTGGCCAAAGCAACACAACTTCTGCTGGGGATTCAGCTGAAGAAAGCAATGTCCCTGAAGGTGAGACACCTGCTGATATACAGGCTGTGCAGGAACTGGGATCAGAGGAGATAAGGAACACTCAAATTGACAAAGTGAAAGAAGCATCCCTTGAAATGAATGCTACTGTCTTTCAGATGCCAACTCAAGAAGAAAATCCAATCGCAACCAAATTGCATGAATCAACAGAGGTGAAAAACATTGAAACCACAGAAGTGCATGGAAACCCTCACCAAAGTGATGCTGCTGCTCAGTCAGATGTGCAAGCAACAGAAGAAATATCAAGCGGTCTGAAACCAGAATCAATCGAAGATAATGACACTAAAGCCAACGAATCTCAGAGTACCTCCCAGGAAAAAATATTATCTACCTCTGAGGAGTCTGCCCCAGAAGAAGTAGCAACAGAAGATAATGTAACCACTGAACCAGACGTTGATCACCAACAACTTCAGGATCAAGAATCTGCCGAAATCAAGGAAACTGAAGTTGATAAATCTCAAGAAATTGCCTCATCTAACACTCTTTCTTCTGATGAGTTCACTTCAGAAGATAATGCGACATCAACAGAACCAAGTTCTGACACTAAAGCAGACAATTCACAGTTAGCAGAAGAAACTGAGGACACAGAAAATGTGAAAAGCTATACTGCTCTTGCTGAGGCAGCAGCTCCAGAAACAGATGCAACTGCTGATACATCATCTTTCCACGAGGTAGATCTAGAAGAGACAAAGGACACAGGAACAATTGAAACAGAGGATGTTATGACATCAAGTGACTATACATCAGAAAAGATGGACATGGAAACCATGGAGACTGAAGCAGTCCCTCATGAGAGTAATGTTGCAAATATAAAAGAACACACTGAAGACGATACTTCAACACCAAATGCCCCACATGCCGGTACTGAACCTGTTCGTGAACTAGAATCAGTTGAAGACAACATTGACACAACGGAAGATCCAGGAGAGACCTATGGCTCTACTTCTGATGAGCCTACTCCAACAGAAGAAAATACAACAGTAACAGTACCATCTTTTAATACACAAGAAGTGCAGGATCTGACATCTCAAGAAACCAAGGACAGTGAAAATGACAAAACTGGTCAATTCTCAGATATCAGTAGCTTTCCTACTCCTGGAGAGGCAGATCAAGTACCAAGAATTGAACCAACTCCAGATGTCCAAGAAGTGCAAGAACTGAGTTTAACAAAAGAAACAAGAGACATTGAAGCCATGGAACCTGAAGAACAGCAAGAACACATAGTTTCTACCCTTGAGAAGCCAGCAGTAAACAGTGAGCCAAATGCTGATGATCAGCAGGTTCATCAGGAAAAACTACCAGAAGTGGAAGATGATAAAGCAATTGAAGCTGATGAAGCCTCCAAGCAAATTAATATTGCCACTCCTGATAATGCAGCTGGTGAAAGGAATGAACTGGAAAGTGATCCAGATTCATATGCCCAGCCAGCAGAACAGATAGAATTATCCAAAGACAATGGGAACAGTCCGCTTGTAAAGGCAGAAGAAACCTCAGACCAAAGCAACTCTGTCGCCCTTGAAGAAAGAACTACAGAATATACTATCGCAAGCGAAATTGACCCACCTGTTGACATTAAACAAGAGCAAGCAATGGAAGAAATCAAGGGTGTCGATGCCACTGTAGCTGAAGAAGACTTTCATACAAGCCAAGCTGATGCAATAGAGAAACTAAATTCAGACAATAATATAGCAACAATAGAACCAACTTATGATATTCAGCAAGTGAATGACTTGGAAGCAACAGAGGACAAGAAGAATGCTGAAGCCATTAATGATGGAGAACAATCCAATATTGCTGTTTCAGAGGAAGCAACTCCAGATAATGGAGCAACATCAGAAGATCATGTAGAATCAACTGAAGGAACGATGGGGAACGAAGCTGACAATAGCATTTTGGCACATGGAATCAAAGATGAAATACAGAAGTCAGCAGAACTAAAGGTATCTATATTCTGTACATTAGCCTCCCTTAGCATAAATGCTAGACCAATACAAGATGCAGCCATGTAGTTACTGGTGTACTGCTCAATTAGAATATAAAATAACTGGGAACACCTAGCGCTACCGCAGCATTTTATCCAGTATGAGGCAGATAACATGTTGCGGCGTCCATCATCTTATATAAGTATAAACACTATCCGATCATAGATTGACTAGAATCATTATATTACATGAAGGAGTCCACCAAACAAAGATAAGCTTTTAACTTATTTCTTTCAGACTATTTTCATTTTTGGCATGCCAGACTGTTTAGTTAGATCAACGTAAAAAAGTTTGAGAATAAGCAGGCTCTATGCAAAGTTGGAAAGCTCAAACATATATTGTAAAGTATAAATTGAACAGTAAATGTATAACTATTGCTAGCCAGGATGCAGAATAATTAAGCTAAATCTAAGTTGCATACTGCAAAGAAAGAAAGAAAAAACATCAGTAGTGCTGTCTGAATATGACTCTAGTTTCAGTGAGGGAGTGGTGGGTGGTGTTTTTCGTTTTTGTACTCCCCTTTTTTCTTCTTAATGCAATGATTCACAGCTCTACTGTGTATTTGAGAAAATAAATATGACTAGTTCTTTGAGACTGATCATAGCCTGCATTTGCAAGACACCTCACTAGTGTATCTTATACAGGACAATAAATGTTATTTGGGCGAAATTGTTTTAACAACTCAGAGAAGTGAGAACATGATTGATGAAAGTGCTGTTCAAACTACTGGCAATGATACAGTTGAGACTTCAAACAATATCCATCAAGTCAAAGAAGAGCCAAATGCTGGAACTGAACATAATTCAAGCCAAAAGTCAAGTGAGCGTGATGGAGAGAATGTAGCTCATGTTCAAGATAGAGATGTAGACATGCGAATTCTCACAGAAAGTGGCACTGCAGAAGCACAGCAGGCTTCATTTGAAAATGATCCTCAGACAGCACAAGATACTACAGCAAAAGATGATACGACAAAAGGTAGTGAGCAAACCAGTGATCACGATAGCAGGCAACATGGTGATGTAGCACTTCAGCAACAAAGTTGTGAGACAGATGCCTTATCCATTTTGGAACAAGATGAGGCTCTGCAAAAGATTGACTCAGATCAAAAGCAGAAAGAAGATGAGGAGATTGAAAGTCAGAATGATGAACTTCAGGTAGATGAACAGAAACATGAAGACAAGAGGGGTGATTTAACCACAGAACCACTAGTGGAGTACCAGAGTTTTGAAAATGGAGCTACAAACAAGACAGAAGACAATGATGCATTCGAGGTAAATATAAGGACTCATTGCATGTGTTACTTTTTCTGAACTTCTTTATTCAGAAACAACGAAAAATAACTTTTTACCAATGAAACCCTGCAGGCTGAACAAACAGAGGCAGCCATTAGTGAGAATCTCAAGAATGAAGCCCTACATATATCCAAGGAATCCACCCCAAGCATTATGGATATGAAGGTTGAAAACATTAAGGAAACAAGTGAAGGAACTGAAGAAGATGATGATGCCAAAAATGATAACAAAGATGAGCAGGAGAATGCAGAAAATGATGATATAGTAGCAAAAATTTCTACTAATGAACAAGGTGAAACAAGTGATGAAATTAGAAAAGAAGAGGTCAGTTCAGAGTTTTCACCAGTCATGTGTGAGAAATTAGATATATATATATTTTTAATCGTATTAGTGTTGGATTACCAAAGTTCAAAGTTATAAATTTCCAGATTAGAAATGTAGAGGGGAAAAAACTGAAAACGATTCCTTATTATTGGTCTGTCACATCATCATTTTTTCTTGAGAAAGATGGAAAAACTACCCTTAGTGCATTGAATTATTATGTGAGCTCACTAAGTAGAAGTAAAACTAAGAAATGAGTATTAAAATGATCTATACCAAAGTAGTGATTATTTGGTGAAAGCCTTTCATTGCTTATACTAAAAAAACTGCTATCTTTTACCCATTGTGCAGATTGAACCTGGTTTGGTACCATCTGTTCAAGAAGCATCTGACCCAGCTCCTTCAAAAGACAAAATACTAGAGAATGTAAGGTCTAATTGTCTGAATTTTCCTCTAAAAAAAACTGACTGAAATTGTGTATGTTGTTTCAAAAGTAATGAATAAATTGGATGCTTATGATAAATGTTCTGAAGTCCAAAAGGTGTAGTTTTTTTGAAGTCACTTTTCATTTATTTTCCTCTTGAAGAAATATTAAGAGACAAGTGATAGGAATAACAATACTGGTATAGGGTAAAAACGAAACAACAATAAATGAAGAGAGTGATGTTTAGATTTGTATTCCATACAAAACTTGTTCTCTCCTTCGCTCCCCCACCATATGTGATTTCTGTGGGCATCATCACTCAGTAAATTGCTGCAGTTTCCAATGGTTTAACTCTTAAATTAGCTCACTATGCATCAGCAATTCCAGAAAGAATTCAGAGCTAGCAGTAATTCTCTGTTAAAATGACACCATAATAATCTGAGCAATGAGCTATAGCTATTATATTTGTTGTGCAGGATCCTGTTCACGTCATTCAAGCATCAGAGAAAGAGATCACATGTGAAATAGAAGAAAGTAAAGAAGTACATGAAGACAATGCTATTTCTCATGATGAATTACAGAGAAATTCTGAAAAGGAAGAATCACCTCAACCGTGTTCTAATGAACCATACAATGTGGATGCTAAAATTGATGATACAACACCTCTATGTGAAGAAATAATCCATGACAATGCAAGTATAAAGCCTAGAGAAATTGAAGAGATAGGAGTAAACAAGGGACTCGACTCCACTTCTGAACCTTCTGTAGAATCATCCATACTGAACAATGTTGAGGACTCAAGCAGTCATCACAAGGTCAGTCCTAATACCCTTCAATAAGTATCACTCTTATATGCCTCGAAATTCATGTTACTATTTTTTCTTATCAAATCTGTTCTTGGTGACATTCTATTCCACTTTTTTTTCTCCAGGTTGAGGATGAAAAGCTTTCAATGTCTGAGAAAAATGATGTAGATACTGAAGCTATGCAAGAAAGAAATGATGAACCTGCCGCAGATAATAACCAAACAGAACAATGTCAAGAAGAAATTAATGCAGATGATGTTCTGCAACTTGAAACAGAAGAAAATTCATTTGACAAGATTGGAGAAACTGCTTCACACGAGGAAACAGAGACAAGCAGTACAGCAGCCACTGAAGCAGTAATGATCAATGAAGATATTGCTAATAAGGTCAGTAAGTCAGCAGTTATTAACTATTTTGGAGTTATATATAGTATTACTAAAGTTTTTTTCATTTTTCCATGTAGGTTAGCGGAGCTGATGGAGCACCATCTAATGGAAATCTCAAGACCTTTACTGACGCTGGAAGGGATCTTGATGTTTCATTGGTCATTAAAACATCAAAGGAAGAAAGTGTGGACAAGAATATGGAAAACCTCAATCTTGACCTTCCTGGACATCTAGCACAGGATGGCAACACCGCTGAAAAGTTGCTCAGCTTAGAGGAAACAGAAAGAGAGATGCCTTCGTCAGAGAAGCTCCTTCAAACTGAACCAGGAGAGAATCAAATTCCCATTGAACAGGAAGGAAAGGACATACAAGATGAGAATCAAACTTCTAAACAAAAGAATGAAGAGGATACAAAAAATACAGAAATTGGAGAGGCTAAGAAACAAGTTGAACAAGAATTACCTGTCTCCCTTTTTCTGATGAATCTAATATTGGGAGAACAGAGCAGTGATGGAAATGAAGATTCAGAATCTGAGGCTGCAAGGGAGCAAGGTGAAGCGACAGAAGATGACAGCTGCACATTCATTTCTAAACAAGAAATTCTGGGGCCACTTTCTAGAGAAAATAAGGTGGATGACAATCTCACCTCTGTTGAACAAGAAAAACACGAAGTTAAATGCTCTGAAGAAACACAGGAGATGGTCAAAGAACAAAGTGATGGTCTTAAGATGGACACAGAAAGATCGATTGAAACTGATGAGGCTATCAAAAATAACACTCATGATTTGGATGTACCAGCATACCAAGACAATTCCCAGGATGAAATTTCTGGTGAATTGCTGACAGGAGAAGCAGCTGGTGTTTCTACAAAAATGGAAACTAGAGACATTGATATTTCGAGTGTCGAGCTTGATGGCAAAGCAGTTGGTACTGTGTGTCAGGAAAACATGGAGGCATCAACAAAAAATGAAAATGGAAGCTTGAGGAGCAGCCTGAATGACCCAACCAACACAAAGGCTCCCGAAGAGGATACTCTAGGAGAAGGACAAACAGGACTCGTGCTTGAATCTTTACCTGAAGACAAAAGTGTTGATCCAGTGTCTGAGCAAGCACCTCTGTTGACAGAAACAGGAATGACTGATGCAAATGACTTGTCTAGCGATATTGCAAGAGTTCAGAACCCTATGTCTGCAAAACAAGACAAACCCACTGAATCTGCCAACGTTGAGGCTACATGTCTGCAGAAAATCACAAGCTCCGAAGTAACATCCAATGAGCTAGCAACTCAAATTACCGAACCAGTTTGTGACACACAGACAGTTTTGGCCCATGAAAAGGAAATATCTGAAGAAAACTTTCCAACAGCAGTCAAAATTCAGGCTGATGGTCCAAGCATGCAGATCAACCAAGATAAGCAAGATGAAGCTGCTGACAATGAAACTTCCATGGAGCCAGAAAAATTAGAGGAATCTAATTTTCAGGAGCACCAGGAAATTGGTACTGAGCAAAAGTCTCCTAAAGAGACTGATGAAGGAGACCAGCAACTTTTGGCCAAGAAAGAGATTCTGACCCAAGAGCAGGATGTGCATGAGACAGTTGAAAGCCCTCAGCAAACAGTGAGCACAAAATCCAATGAAGACCAGGAACTGTTTGATTCAAATGTCCAGGAACGTGATCTCAATGTAGTTTCACCCAGAGAAGATTCTGATGCTGAAGAAAACTTTGTGGACGTAACCAAGCCAGAATCCAGCACAGATGAAGAACAAAGTCCAAAGGCTGATGCGGAAGAGAAGATTTATGACGAGATGATAAAGGACATAGAAGGAACTAAGAATTTCACTGATAAAGCAGCAATGAAAACAGAAGCATCAGGAGCAGCACAGAAGGCACGTAAAAAACAGGGCCTGTTGTCTGGCGTGGGATCAAAGGTAAAGCACCAACTCGCAAAAGTGAAGAAAGCCATTGTAGGCAAACCTGGGCGCACAAAACCAGAATCTCCAAAGGCATAAAACTTCACTCACCTTAGACATGTAGATTATTGTATTGTTTGTAGTTTTATGATCCATTTTTATTTCAATGGTAGTGTTTGCGATGGACTAGGAGAAGGTCCTCTTTGCAACCATCACGTTGAAATTCTGTGATGCTGCAGAAGTTTGCCCTTCCCCAACACCCCCATCCCCCGCCCTCCTGAGAGTATGTTAAAGATGTTTGTAAATATGTCTAGTGTGTAAATTCAAGTTTCCATGAAACTTTGAGGTATAATGAAGGACATGGACTTGTTCAATTGCTTGTATTTTTTGTTGATATGCACGAGCAATTTTTGATTATGATGCAGCATTCTTCATTTGACTAAAAAAAGTGAAAAACTATGTTCTGTCACTCTGTATCTTGCTCCTGGTCTGGTCAGTCCCTCTTTGAAAGTAAAATGCGATAATGCAATTCCAATCAGATCATGATGATGGAAAGTGGGAACTCACTAAAAAAAAAAAAAGAGAACAACCATGTTCTGTCACTCTGTATCTTGCTCCTGTTCTTGCTCCTGGTCTGGTCAGTCCCTCATCCAAAGTAAAATGTGATAATGCAATGCCAATCAGATCATGATGATGGAAAGTGGAAACCAGAACTAAGCAAGCACGCAATGACTATTGAGTTTTGATTTAGCAGTAGTAACTATAAGCCGGACTATTCAGTCTTACATTTAGCAGCAGTAACTATAAACAGGCCAAAATGTGGAGAAACAATACGAAAGCATGGGTCCAGACTCGTCAGGAACAGAACAAGCAGCATCGACCCCTACCGTTGGACCCAGGCACCGAGCACCAAATGTCGGTGGACAAAATTCAGGGCGAGAAGTGAGGCGGCGAGATAACCTGACGTGATATGAAGGCCGGGCGCGGGGCAGTTGCTCTCTGCTGCGCAGCTGCATCTGGTGTGGAATCAGCACCGCGTTGCGACCGGAACCACCCGCTGGCCGCCGCGCACGCTGTGACGCCTCCAGCGGCCACCTCCCCGTGCGCGTGCTCCACGCAATGTTGCGTCCCCAGGTCGAGATGAGCAGGTGGCGAACCGGAATGGGCGCGGGGCCGAGGAAGGACGAGCGTCGAGCAGGTGGTGCGCGTGCCGCGGTACACGCGAGGCGCGGCGATTACTGCGGCGTCCCGCGCGCCGCCGCATTCCACCAGCACGCTCGTCGCCCTACCATCCCATCCCTCTCACATCTCCTCTCGAGCTTGGAGGCGGCAACGAACGGTGGATGATGGAGACGGGTGGCGGGGCGAGAGGAAGACCGAGTCAAATTCATCAACTGCGGTGTGCGGGTGCTTTCGTCGTAACGGCTCCCTGCACCTTTGCCCTGTTGAGGCTTCAGGGTTGGAGGCTGTTATGCCCTGTGGATGACTTAGCCACAAAGTTGACTGCACTGAATGAAACCTCTAAGCTGCTGTTTCAGAAGGCTCACTGTTGAAGAAGCCTGCAGCAGCCGGGAAATGGTTGAGCTTGGTGGGCGATGATGGTCTCGAACTCTGTTTTGGCGTTTGGCATATTTAGGTTCTGAATTTTTGTGTTTCATCAGTCTGGTATCGCCTTCCATTTCTGGTTGTAAGTGAAGTTTAGAGTGTTAATTTCTGGAGTGGGAGAGGATTTGCTGGAAACATTTTTTGGCCCTTGTTAATGCAATGGCCAGGGCTCTGCCCTCAAATCAAATTCCAAAAAAGAAGAGGGAAGCCATTGAATGGACGCCAACTGAAACGATTGGTTTTTTTTTTTTTTTTTTTTCAGTCGTCTGAATGACAGCATCATGAGTCATGACCTCCGAAACGTGATGTCCGAATCACCCAATCAGTGTGATTTCACAAAAGAACACAGGATGATGATCCACTACAGAAAGAAGAGCATATAAATTCATAAACAAAATCAAATATGGTTGAGCCTTGATGATGATGATGAGGCTACACAGAGTATTCACAATGCTCCACTATAAATCTATAATCAGATTCGTACATCTGAAGAGGAGAATCTGTACTTGTTACACAACATCAAATTCTCTGAGGGCAAAACAAAAATCGTACAAAAACACTTTTCTTGTCACTACCATTTTCAACAGGGCACTGTTTCCTTTCAACTGTTTTTTTTTTTTTTTTCTTTGACAGGTCCTCAAGGGCAAGGGAGCATCTTTTTTTTCATGGCTTGTAAGTTGTAACATTGAGTGGGGAAGGGACTCAGAAGTTCGACCCCATGTAGAAGATATCTGGTCATGACTCAAGCCAAAATTGTACAATCAGTACTTGGTCACAGGTCGACACTAAAACACTAGGACACTTTGTGGGAGATCTTTATGTAACTCATGAGCCTTCTCAGAGCTTTACCACTATCAATGGCTTCCCTCGCCCGGTCAAGTGCAGTGTGGATATCCTCAGCCCCGCTGCAGCCTAGTAAGTGGTCAGCCATAGCTGCATTAAGAACTATTCGATCATAGGCTGCTCCTCTCTCACCGCCTAGTGCTGCCAGACCGAGCTCCAAGTTCTTTATGACCTGATACAAATTAGGGAATAAAATAAGCATGCATACTGTATCCCATTAAAACAATTTATGGGTCACACATGAGCATTAAGAAACATTAATGCATAATAGCCAGGGGAGAAAAGGCTTACTGATCTATCAGTTCTTGGAGTTTCAGTGGATTCAAAGCCAAGTTCCTGGGCATTCACAATGACCCTGAAGCTTTCTCTAGGAATACCTGAAAGTTAAAAGAGATAAGCCCATAAGCCTGAAATCATTTCATAACAACTGACATATTCCTAACTTAAGTACACAAGTAACACAACAAATCCTGTTTATATGAATGAGCTGCCAAGGTACATGACAAATCTGAAGTAGAAAACAATTGACATTGTCATATTCCTAACTTACTTAGCAGTAGCCCCATCCCTTGCCATAATGCCCTATTGTCATGGACATACCTTAGATGACCCAGAACCCAAGCAGCCCAACCATGCCGGTGAATGGCAGCTGCACCACAAGGGTAGGGATTCTCTAGAATTAAGGAAAGAGATAACATTTAACCTGGTTTGATCTAACTAACCCAACCTGTCCAAAAGCGAACATTAACATGCGGTAATATCCAAGTGACAGCATTAGGAAGGTTCAGTGCTGACTCTTCCTTCATCAAATGGGCCTTCATGGCCCCCAATGGACTCCAACATATGTTCAGCTGATTACTACTAATATTAGGGTTACATATAATTAGTAAAAGGAGTGACATATATTCATTTTTGTACCATCAGTCTCAGAGGAATTTATGTTGTTTGGTGTCCGAAACCCTGAACAGTGGTTAACAGGAAGTCCTTTTGATGCATGAGCTGATCTTTCCTTGGTTGTCAATGAAAGTGCACCTTCCTCACCCTGCACGTGCAACATATAATTGTCTTATGCTCTTAGCAGGGTAACAGTCTATAAATCTGAGAACGCAATAGTAATTATTGATCAAATTTGCATTATGACAAAAAGACAAAAGGGAAGTGAAATGGTATTAACTGAAAAGAAATCAGAACTTCCTATCTAGCAGAATTCAAACTTCAAAATGATTTCACTTTATTCAAGGACTCATTAATGAGTTATCAAAAAGAAGGCAACAAAACAATACCATTGAACTTACCTTCACAACTAGTCCAGCATGAACAGTTCTCCTTCTCATCAGCATAAGCAATGGATCTTCATAGCCTTCGTGATAAAATCCTGCAACAATTGATTCTCTCCCCCGTGCCTGGCAAAATGAACTGATAGATTTGAGTGAATCATGAATCAAACACATGACCAAGCAGCATGTTGCAATTGCAACAGAGTACACACATAAAAAGGTCAACCACCAATATAATAATACAATATTACTCATTCAATTTATAAACAATGAACAAGCACTTGTATAAAATCATTGACAACAAAAATCTTCAATGACACCAAACTGTATCATTATAAGAAATAATTCCAGTTATCTTGACAGTCCTTAAAACTTAAGTCTCATGAGAAACTTTTGCCTAAAATATCCTAGTGAAGAAATACTTTGAAGGGCCTAGTAAACCACCTGACAATTTATTAAGAAAGTGTAAAGGTAGATTTACTAAATCTTTATCTTATTAGTTGATCAAAGATCAGGAGGCCTTGAAAAATCTTTTAAGGGAAAGCTTGCAATCCTTTAAGATATCCATAGGCACAACTAATGGTACAACATAAATACACTACCCCAAACATTAAACAAATTCCATCACTGAAATTCTCCCGATTTACCACATCACAAATTTACAGTTGGTTGAGAAAGAGTAACTCACCCTCACAAATTGTTGAACTTTCTCAGAGGTAGCCAATGGTGGCCGTTTTTTAATATGCTCCCTGAGCCCAAGAATCGAATATCTGCGAGAATAACAGGTTCAAAACTGTCTCCTCATAAAGTATGACTTTGTTATAAATTCTTAATCATAGAGCATGCATCCAAATAAATTAACTTAAAATTGAAAAATATACATGTTTCCTGCAGTTTTAATAAGAAAAGTTCATGATTCCATCCCTGCAGGAATATGAAGAAATGACTTTGGTAACTGGAATATAAAGTTGCAAAAGAAATGACAAACTCACAATGGTGGACAAGCTTCCTCAAGATTCAAGTATGCAAAACCAGCACTCTCATCCTGAAAGCAACCAAAGAGTTGTATAATCGGATCAGTTAGCAGTGAAAAGAGACGAATATACTGGGGGTTGCAGCAAGAATAGGTAGAGCTGCTACCACACCTCCAACAGTATCTTGGCTTGTGCTGGAGATAAGTGTATGTTTGCACCCATGAATTTAAGCATCTGTCCTTCTGTTATTCCACCCTGAAAATCTTGATCATTAAGCAAACAAATGGTTCTCAAACAAAAACTGACAGATACATACACAACAGAACCACAAGATAAACATTACTGAAAGTACTTGCACATGACTATTGTTCTTGGATACATTTAGTAAATAACTGACCTTGGGTGGCATCCATTCAACACCATGGAGGAGGCACGATTCACCATAGCAGGCTCGAACCGCTGCAACAAATAGAGTACTCCTAAAAAAGCGCGTATTACCATCATATGGTTCACCGTAGTGTGTCAAGGACTTGACGTCAGCAACCGGAGGAGGACCTGGTAAAAAGTGATAGTAAATGACACCATTTATTTGTCTATTCAGTCTAAGAATAAACTTGGTGTTACCTAGTTTTTTCTGGAGTTACCTAGTTCATCATCAAAGGCTAGGCAATATGCTTTGAGCTCACGATCAGTTTCTCTGTTCATCCGCTGTCCAATCAAAAATGCCGCTAGCAGTGCTTCACTAACCACAGTTGAATCTGAACTCAATCCAATTGGTAGGATATCCTTTAGTACACTCTGAACCTCCTCATAACCTAAATGGCCACCAGCAAGAACTTCCCTCAGAGCACCGACAAGTCTCATCTCTCCAGTTCCTTGACCAACATACCGAGGCCCTGTTAAACCATTTGCACCCATGATCGTCCCTTCAGGGTCTGCTATAAACTTCACCTCAGGAGGAAGGACTTGCACAAGGCGTGGCCAAAATATGTTCATGGCGCGTCGCTCGCCCTCACTCCACTGTGTGGCCTCTGGAAATGAGTTAGCTCTTATTGTCATGCCTGCAAAGAACGCACCTAACTGTGCACTAGAGACTGGCTCCTCTTTGAGTTCTCCCATTGCTGCAGAGTTGCAAAGAAAATGTGGTGTAAGCTTCTCAGGGAAGTGGAAGGCAAGGGGGGAAAAACAAAGAAACTGACAGCAGCACTATTTGTCTGCATGCATGTCAACCAACCAGCAGCAGAATTTCTGTTCATGATGATGCAGGGTTTCTAAGACAAGCAAGCTCGCATGGAGCTTCCAAATTCTAATCATGGACATCGGTGATTTACTGGAGTAGCACCAAAATCAAGCAGCGCACTTTATTATTAGCAAAATTAGCATGGTTCGAAGAAGCCCGCGCTGCCATTTATCCAGAGTTATCCAAGGTGGCGAGTTGGCTGTACTCACCGGAGCGGAGGATAGTGTCGAGGACGCGCATGGCCTGCTCCTCCCCGAGTCGGGCGCGTCTGTTCGGGCCCCGTGCACACCCGCGCCTGCGCCTCCAGCACCGTGGCGTTGGGCCGGGGCAGCCCCGCCGGGCGGTACGAGTCCGAAAACGACGGGTTCCTCCGCCCGCCCTCCTCCAGCACCGCCACCCCGGCCTCCTCCATCCACGACGGAGCCGCCGACGCCGCCACTGCCAGCCCCCGCCGGCATCTGCGCCCGCCGCCGGCCAGCGACGCCGAGCCGACCCGCACCGGCGCTGGCGGCGGCGAGAACCGGCGCCTCGCGCTCAGGATCGGCGTCGGCCCCGGCAGCGGCGGCCGCAGGAGAGAGTTCATTGCGAGCCGAGGTCAAAGCCGAGCAGGGAGGGGAGACAGGGTGGAGACGGCGACCGGCGACCTCTACAGCAGCCAAGCGACGGACGTTACGGGGACTCAGGGAGGAAGAACCGAGGCGGGCTGGGCCGGGCCCACCGCGCACTGAGAGGAGATGGGGCCCAGTGGTCCAGCGCACCCGCCGTTCCAATAAAAAAAGGAGTCCAGCGCAACCGGGGCGGGCGTGGCCTGCGGATCGACGCGTGCTTTGAGATCCGTGCAAGGGTCCGGAGGGTCCTGGCGGAACGGACGGCGGAGAGCAGCGGGGGAGCAGGCACAAAGCGGAGCTCCTGCGCCGCCCCCATTTCTCCTCTCCTCCCATCCCCATCTCTCTCGCTTGCGTTCGCTCTCGCGGAGGTCGAAGAGAAGCGGAGGAGGCCCCAGCCCTAGCGCCGCCCCCACCGCCCGCATCAGCCATGGCGCTGGCCGCTCGCCTCGTCTCGCGCTCCCGTCAGGTTCGTTCGCTCGCCACTTGGCCGCCCTCTGCGTTCGCTCGCCCTGGGGAACCCTAGTCTCTTGCTAGATCTGATCCGGTGCCGTCTGCCTTGGTCCCGCGCGGGCGGTCTGCCTGGGATCTGTGGTTCTCTCTGTGGAGTTTCTCTGGGGCACATCAGTGGCAAATGGTGGTGGATGACCGAGACCGATGCATTTTTTCCGGCGTCGTAGTATGTCAGCATTGACTGGGCGTTCGGAGTGTGGAAGGAGTTTCTCGATTAGGAAATGAGAATCTCCAGTTTGTTCGCTAGATTGGGAATTGGAGGGATCAGGCAGTGGAGACGATGCAGTCTCTTGTTTACATCAGCTCATCTCCAGATCCTTTCGACCCGAATGCAATATTTCATTTAGACATTTTTACATATCGGATGCCATGATTAGTACCAATGGACGTCGTCTCCAAGTCCATGCTGGCCATCTTTCATTGAGCTCTGTATCTAGTCTGGTGTGTTGGAAAATGTTCGAAGACAATGATAACACAGGGTATCATTGATCCTAGGTGTTGTTATAGTTGATTATTGTTGTGCATTATGAAATGTGTATGAGACTAAATGAGTTTCACGAGAATGTTGCCACTATGAAATGATTATGAGTATGTGCCCATTGTTAGTTTTCAGTATGGGGGCATTTATTTTCAGCATATTTTCTGTTATTGGTGCTTCACCTTCTATACTGGCTCATGTGTTTGCATTACTCAGTTCATTTGTTGATGCTTCTGCAGCTATATTCAGTTCAAGCAGCTTTTGGGAATGGAGCTGCCACTCAAGTTCGCTCCTTTGCAGCTCCAGCTGACCGTCCTCCTGTCAGTGGGGATGGTAAGCTCCTCATACTTTTATTTTGGGTATCCTATTGGTTGAAGGAAACACTTTTGGATCTATTACAGTTATGTATATGTATATATATGTATATGTGCTTGAACATTAACTGCTTACTGCATGTGTAATTGTCAGTCCTGGAAAAAGTTAAAAATCACAAATCTTTCATCTTGAACTCCTGTTGTTTTATGTGACTTGTGATATGATAGTTCATCATGAGGTGTTTCAGTATCACAGCTGTTTTGCATAGCTCAGAATTTCTGTTATGTCTCTGAAGTCTGGGCATAGGAAGCTGAAACATCAAACTACATAACTGTGATATTTTTAGTTCATTTCTATTGAACATTTCTGACATGGCTAAGCTGTGCGTGTAATGATGAATTGCTCAATCTGTCCTTCGAAATTAAGATGATGTCCATTTTATAATTTAGAATTTTCATTGGAGTTTCTTAGGGAATGTTTGAATTCCACCTGGATTATAGTTAATCAGAAAAAATAACCTGAATGTGATCCAATCACCCCAGATTATAGGTTATATTAGAGTAGTCCTGCAACTTGTTTATAATAATCATATTTTCTCTCTCCAGTCTGTTTGTTTTAGATTATAGGTCATTTGTACTCCAAATAACAATAATCCACCTTTATAATCTATATGGATCCAAACAGGCCCTTAATTTAAAGTCTGTCATGTACAATTTTTTGTTATTAGTTATATTATACAAAATAATGATCAGAATACTGCTTTTTATGTGCTAAAGAACTTTTGGAGTTTAAATTTCATTCCTAACTTCACTCTTTGATGTTATCAAGATCTCCTGAAGGGTATATTCTTTGAGGTCAAGAAAAAGTTTGAGACAGCTCTTGGTGTCCTTAAAAAGGAAAAGATCACTATTGATCCAGATGACCCAGCGGCAGTTTCTCGTTATGCCCAAGTCATGAAGACTGTTAGGGAAAAGTAAGTCAACTGTGACTAGTATTCCATGGTCATTAGCTTATTATCTCCATTTTTCCTTTGTTTATATGTTTTCTGTTATAATTTTCTGGACATATTGAGAATTGGTAGTGCTAGAATCCATAAAAATAGTTCAAAATAAACACTGTGACTATGATATTTGTGAGAAAAACATTTTGATTCAAGGATTGATTAATGCCTAATGGGGTTTTGCTAATGCATACATCACCACTGTTTTGTTTAGTGTCTGATAAGTTTGAAATCACATTTTTGAATTGAATTCTAATAAATCTAGTGTCCTGAATTCATTTTTCTTGTTTACCTTTTATTGTGTATATATTCACTCAAGCCCATTGTTATTGGTCTGCTCATCTGATTATACTACTGTTTAAATGCAGGGCGGATCTTCTTTCTGATTCTCAAAGGATTAAATATACCATTGAGACCTTCACTAAGGGCATCCCTGATGCACGGACCTACTTGAATACTCTTCAACAGATCAGAATAAAGTACATCCATTCCCTCCACAAATGCTGAATGCGTCTTTATTTTTTGTGTGTTTTTCAATGGCATAATACAAAAGCCTAGATATAATGCATTTTTTGGTACCTTTCGTATACTTTGGCATCTATTAGACTATACATTTCTGGAGCAAGTGCTACCTTTTCTTTGGTCACTTCAGTTTTCTATACAAAATTCTGTCACAAATTGCATATTATCTGTTTCTTATTGTGTCCTATGATACAGGAGTGGTCTTATAGATCATCTTGGAATTGAGCCTTTGATGATGGAAGCTCTTGAGAAGATTGAGAAGGACATTAAGAAACCACTTTTGAGGAGCGACAAGAAGAACATGGCCACCCTGTTGGCAGAGTTTGACAAGATTAACAAAAAGTATGCAGAATATATTTGCTTCTGCAATAAACATTATTAAACAAAATCTGTGAGAAACTGTGACTATGATATTTGTGAGAAACACTGACAAGATTAACAATAAATTTTCATCTAAACTGTTGAACTTGATAGGCTTGGCATTCGGAAGGAGGATCTTCCCAAGATCGAGGAAGAGCTTGAATTGGAAATTGCCAAAAGTGAGCTGACTGAACTTAAGAAGGAATGTGTTGAAGCAATGGAGACTCAACTCAAGAGGTGTGCATCTTAACTCGTGTTCACTACTTGATTGAGTGCCTCTAGTATTTATAAGCCTCTGCAGGAGTACCCTAAACTAGTTCTTTTGACATGGTTATAGTTGTTTGTCTGTATTAACACCTTTTGTGTTTTGTTGCCAGGGAGGAGTTTCAAGATGAGGAGATGCCTGATGTCAGGAAATTGGACATCAGAAACTTCCTGTAGAGGCCTGATCGACGATAATCTTTGTGGCATTGCAAATCGCCAACCCACCTGTGATTTTTCTTTGGTTTTGGTTTCAAGTTGATCGGTGCTGTAAGCTACACCTTTGAATGCTTCTCCTTCCTTTTTTGTAATAAAAAACTGCACCGAAGTACAAGGACAGTCAACCTTTTGAGTTGGATTGCATCTTGCCTGGTGGCCACAGCAACAATGAGGTGTCCTTGTGTTATAGTAGATCAACCAGATTATGATACGAGGCATTCAGGCAATGATAATACCTGGTATTTAACCGTTATTTTGATCTCTTTAATATTGCTTAAAATTTTAATACTCGATTTGGAGAGTAAAGATCCATTTCACATTTGTTCTGTTATTGGTTTTGAACCTTGTAAAGGAGCTGTGTATGATTTCCTGCTGGTCATGTTTTGGCCGCAGGAGAGATGTTATACATTTGCCTATGCGACTGGAAGTTATTTTAAATATATCCCTATAGAGATGTGGCATGAGTATTTATTTTTGGGATTTGGACAGAGCTAGAAAATTGTCACTTATGCGAAAAGTTATATTTCCATGTGACACTTGGGTGCAGGAGTGAAATACACGTGGGCTGACCACGATGATGCCATAGAAGCAAATTTTGGGCACCTGATCTTGCATTCTCTATTTCCATATAAAAAGTGCCCGTCATAATATTGATGATACTAAGGCTCATTTTGGCAAAGCTTTTTTTTTTTTAGAGCTCCTACGATTGCTCATGAGGAGGGATTGGGTTTGAGGCTCTATTGGTCTTATCGAGGTTGGCGACGATGGGTGCATGGCATGATTGGCTATGAATTTTTGCCCAAATAAAATCATAGCAAGTTAAAATAAAGGTTTGTTAAAATCAAGACTGTTAAAAAGGTAGAGCAAAAAATATAGGTGTGTATTTGGTTGAGTGTCATACCAATGGAGAATTCCTAAAACTTTGACTATAAACATTAGTGTAAGTTTCTTTAGTTTAAAAATTTTGGACTATAAAATTAGTTTTTTCTTTACCATAATTTTAGTGGTGACTAAAATCTTTGGTTTAGCCAACCAATCAGGTCTTAGGTCTCAACAGGCTCGGTTGGTGAAAGGTGGACAAGATCTCGATGACAAATGGGAAACAATGATGAACTGATGATAGCCATAGCGTGGAGAATGATAGTGGCGGAAGTGATGGAGAGTCGTAGGTAGGAGAGGCGGAGGCGGTGACGATAGAACAAAGATGGGAGAGGCGAAGTAGGAGTGGGGCTTCACAAATGAAGTGGGAAAGGTTTGGTTGCAATCCACGACTTCTATTGTGGAGACGAATGATGCTAAACAAGCAAAACAATTCTAAGATCAGATGATAAGCTATTATAAAATCCCTCAACACAGAAAGAATCCCTACCATATTAGTGCCCTCGGTCATTGTAGTAGGCATTGTTTTGCATTGTTCATTTCATATTTAAACAGTAAACATTGTATGTTTGTATTTGAGTTAAATGCGTCCACAACTTTCAAAATTTTTGTCATTTAGGTCTATAAACTTTAAAAATGCATTTCTAGATTTGTAGACTTGATAACCAGTTCATGCTAGCCACATGAACTTTTATTGCTGATGTGGTAATACTAGTGTGACATTTTTTTTCTATATTTATTAAGTGCTTTCTTTTCTTTTTTTCTCACCAATATATTATTTTTTCCCCTTTCTTCCCTCTTTATTTCATGCTGGCAACAGCCCATGGACAACCGTGGTGTTGGACACGCCGGGGTCAACATGAGAGAAGAGAGAAACAAGAATTCAATCGTGTGAGAAGAGAAAAGAAGTAGGGTTAAATGAAAAAACATGTCATATTAGCATCTCCAAAAACGCCTATGTGACTAATATGGATATATGATGCACCACTTAAAGTTTACGGACCTAGAAATATATTTAAAAAAAGTTCGTAGATCTAAGTGACACTTATAAGTTTATAAGTTTTCGCCTACTGTTTGTCTTTGTATTTTTTTACTTATTTGTTTTTTGTTAATCAATTTTCGCCTACTGTTTGTCTGTTCACTGTTTGTTAAGGTTCAAGGAACCGGGCGCAGCGAAGCTGCCTGGCTTAACAGATGAATGAAGCACAGATGAAGCACACCTCTGACGGCAATCGACAAATGACATATCAGCCACAGCCCAGAGTACAGTGATGGAGCGAGTTTGCATCAGATAAATCAGCATGAACGACAGTGATCAATCGACATCGTCACTGCCCGAACGAAGCAACATGTGCATCTGCATCTACATCATATCATCTACGTGGAGGCATCGGCGAGGTCCTTCCTGAAGGGCGCCGGCTGGTCGGCGTCGTCGGCGACGGGCTGCTCCCCGCCGCTGCCTTCCTCCGCCTGCGCCTGCGCCCGCTCCGACACCGGCACGTAGGTGCGCACCGTGTCCCTCCTGAACGTGAGGTAGACGACGAAGACGAGGTAGGCGGCCATGAGCGCGAAGACGACGACGGAGACGAGCGCGGTGGCGTACTTGGGGAGGCGGCCGCCGTGGCTGTGCTCCAGCCAGTCCACGTACGTCCACACCAGGAAGTAGGTGTTCACCACGATGAGCGCGAAGCTCAGCGCCCACGCGATCACCACCGTCTGCATGCACCCATCATCATCCATAATTAATTATTCCATATAAATTTGAGATCCACTGGATCATCATCAGATATATGTATGCATTCCTTCCTTGTCTGAAATGAATGGACTGGAAAACGAACGGCTTTTACGTACGTAGATGGATTCCTTGAGGGGCCCAACTTTGTTGCTGCTGTTGCAGAACTTGAGCAACGGGATGAGCGCGAATGGCAGCTCGAACGACAGCACCATCTGCATCATCATCGTCATTCAGATTAATTAATTAATTAAGCGTCTGTCGTTGATTAGAACAGAACAGGAACAGGTAGCAGCTAGCGATGACTGTCAGTTGTCCAGAATTGCTCGCTCACCGATGAGAAGACGATGAGCTTGCCGGCGCCTGACGGGCCGCTGACGATGGAGACAATGAGGCTGGGAGCGATGGCGATGACTCGCGTGATCAGGTTCCGCACCCAGTTCTTCATCCTCATGTCCAGGAAACCCCAAGCAAATTAAGTAATTAACACATCATCAATCCCGTCAACAATGCTGAATTATACTGTTGATTAAGTATATAAACAATTTTAATGCTGCTACCTGGATCATATTCATATCAGTAGTAATATATATTCTGTTGATTTGGTTACCTGCATGATAACCTGCCCAGCAAATGTGCAGCTAATGGTGGTGCTCTGCCCGGAAGCCAGCAGCGCAACAGCGTAAACGACGGAGCTCGATCTCCCAAGAACATTCTGAAAGAAAGTGATCCAAGAGTGTGAGCAAATCTATATATATCCAATTCAGGTTCAGGCCAGGATACAACATGCATATTGCATTCATCAATCAGCAAAGATTACCCTGAGCAACAGAGGGGTGGACTGCAGAGTGAGGTCACTGCACGTGTTGGCATCGTCCGAAGAGAGGTTGCCTGCGTTGCAGATGGACCCGGCGACGACGACCACCGCGACGTTGATGAGGAACGCCACCACGAACGCCAGGCTGCACTCGATGAGGAAGTACCTGCACGCAGCCTGTCCAGATTCCAGAACAAAGCCAAGCCGTTGTTAGCCATATTCAGCAGGAAGAACTAATTAAGAAGGATGTAAACTGCAGTGGAATATGATCCTAACAGTAATCTTTACTTTTATATCTCAGTGCAACCTACGACGTACTCTGATGCTTTTCACTGATCGTGGGGTCTTCCTCGAGAGCACAAGAGCCGAGTGCAGGAACAAGTTGTACCTGTTGTACAGGTGCCACAAGACAAGAAGACCACAGGCATCATGTTTGATGTTTCCAATTCAAAATTTCAACTCTGAATTTCTTTCTAAGCACGCACGGCATGGGTCCGTCAATCAAATAGATTTGCTTACGGCGTGATGATGGCGCCGAAGAGCGCGATCGCGTTGGCTGCCGCGCCTTTGCCTTGGAGCCTCGGCACGAACATGCCCTTGACAACCTCTTTCGCTGACGGCCTCAGGTAGCTCAGCTCTCCGAAGAAGCAGGCCGCCATGGTGAACATGAAAGCTGCTATGATGAACTCCAGTTTGCGGGCCTGTTTAATTTGGTGTGGTGCACACAACGCATTTGGATGTCTTAATAATCAGATGGATATATATGTCAAATCATTGACACGTATTGTATTGTATCCTCGGTGTTAATGATGTGTATGGTAAGTTGGCAACCATGAAGATTAGCTAGATATCCAGCAAGTTCTTATTACCCCAAATCTCTGCACCCCAAGAAGCAGGAGGGTGCTGAAAACCGTGAGGATAACTCCAGCCCACACTGGGATCTTGAGCAGTATGTTGAATGCAAAGGCTGTTCCCAGCACTGCAGTAGTGAAACAGTTGATGATCAACAACCATCAGGGATGTCATCAGAGCTCTACACACAAGAACTGAAGGTGGAAGGAAACAAATTGTCCAACCTTCAGGGATGTCATCAGATATCACCGCCAGCTCCGCGATGATCCATAAGCAAATGTTGACAGAACGCGGGTACTCTTCCCTGCAGAGTTCAGCAAGATGCTTCCCTATACCAAATTCACCAACAAATAGCATGCATGGGTTTAATTTGATGCAGGATTTGATAATACAGAGACCTGATTAACAAGCTAAGGATGTGAAGTGAAAGGTACCTGTCTTCACTCCAAGGTTGGCAGCTAGTGTTTGGATCAGAAGTGCAAATACCATCCCAACTAAAATCACCCAGAGAAGCTGTTTTATCATAAAATTGCAGTACAAAGTGAGATGATCAGAAAATTGTCGAAGACTTGTGAAAACAAGTTGAGAAAATGACGCAGTTTGCTGCTCTGCTCCATGTTGGTCAGGTCTTTTGTTGGTGCAGATACAATTTTAGTACAGATGAAATATTATATGTGCAGATCATGCACTGTCAGTAGGAAGAAAAGTTCTAAGTCAGCTATTGAGTCAACACAAAAAATTCTGAAAATGTCCACGAGGTATTTGTTGACTAATCTACCAACTTCCTAAATTGAAATTCTACTACTGACTAATATTGGAATCTCAAAAATATCAAAATTTCAAGCAGTAGTATATTTCTTGTTTTCTTTTTCTTTTTCCTTAAACTTTTATAGTTTAAAATTGATTTTGCAGCTGAAAATTGCAATTTTGATACCTGTTTTCTGCTTGATAAGTCATTGTCTAATACGTACTAAGTTGGTAGTAATAGTGGTCAGTCATCCATATACAGAAGCCAAGAACTACGTAGCCTACCTGGTACTTGAAGTCGGCCCCAGCTTGCATGTCAGTTTCCACTGTCAAAATCATATGCAGAAACCAAGCATCACCACTAGAATTACTTACTTTCTGTTTCTTCCTGACAATAGAGTTTCTAAACAGAAAACAGTGGAACCCACTCTGGGAAGAACATGGGAACTTACAGTTGCTAGGATCCAGGAAGCCAATGGCGACAAGAGCTCCAGGTCCAACATGGGCCAAGAACCTCCTCCATTTTGGCTGTTACAGGCCACCAGCAGCAAAGATTAGCACTGGACAATAACACAAAAAAAAAAAAGAGACTGGATTTAGACCTGCAAATGTGAAGTGAGCATACCTGCACCCGAAATTGCTCCACTTTTTCGCCGTCGATAGTCTTGTCTTTGAGCTCTCCAGTGTCTCCGCCACTCTGGACACCTTCATGGCGAGCTTCTCGTCCAATCTCTCCCATCTCACCAGCCCGCTCCATTTTCTGTGTTAGTAATGTTAGAAGTTGGCCAGCCAGAGACCAGAGTCCTGCTCTTTTGAACACAGCCGTTCTTCTGTACGTATTTTATAGGCCAGGGCCCGGGTTCCCGGTGGAAGACTTCCCCATACAGACACTGAGACTTCGACTGCAGCACAAGAGGAGGTGACTAGCTGTCATCATGGTTCATGTCCTGATTCCTCACTTTATTATACGCTTCATTTTGAGATCTGAACCCTTATTACTCCCTTAGTCCCCTTGTCGCTTTTTAACTGTTTTTATTTCCTGAAAATAACTTTGACTAATACTAATATTTGTGGTACATAGTTAATAATATTATTAAATAGATCGTTGAATCTATTTTTTAATAAATTTATTTAAAGATACTACTAATATTTTTTTATAAAGCAAGTCAAACTATCGGCACGCAAATTAATATATATTGACAAATCTGTTCAAATAGCTGATAAGACAAGCGAACATTTGTCTTATCAGCCGGGTTTATTAGCCGTTCAAACAATATTTTTCTCTAAAACAAATCAATCGATTTATAAGTCCAGCTAAACAGCCCCAGAAACAGAGAGTACTCACAAAAACTTTAAGCCTCGGGAGCTTCAGCAGGCTTTGGCTTTGGCTCCTCTCCTTTGTACACTGTAGCACAAAGCCGTTTTTAATCTTTCTTTTTCAAATGAATTAGAAGCAGGTGAGATCAGTATTTCTATCTTCTTTGGCTCTGACTTCTTTAGGAGTCGAAGCCATTTGGAGCCATGCTTAGTCTTGTACCGTTGCTTAAAAAAAAGAGCCGGTGTACCATGTGGGGACGATTAAAATATCAGGGACTATGCTAGTAGGAGTATGTTTTAAAGGACGCACTACAGTTTACAATAACCACAACAGTCTACTAAAGCTCACGCTCCAAAAGTCCCAACCACACGATGATCAGTTTGGTGTCAGTTTGCTAGAACTAGATGCAGGAAAATCTGCTAACCAAAGTTACGGTGAAAAGGAAAAGGTGCCTTTCCCTCTCTTTTCTGAGACGGAAAACATTGAAAATTAAAAGGGCAGTGTCAATTATGTAAGGTAGGACGTACAAGTGCTAACCGTGGCGTGTCAAATTGAGAAGCCCATCACCAATAAGACATGCAATCAAACTTCCTAACCCAGTAGAAAAGCAGAAAACAACTGAAGGTTTAAGCGGTGTATACGTATAGGTTTTCAATACATGTGACAGTACGCTTCTTGTCCTTTCATCTGTTGCCGTGCATTCAGAAAAGCAGTAAACAGGATATCACTGCTACGACTGATAGTATAATATGGAGACGTCAAAGTTTTGGGCTGCACCAGGCAGCCATCTTTCTTGTGAAGGCAACGTTGCCTTCACCGAAAGATGGCTGCCTGGTGCAGCCCAAATGTTTGGCTCTGAATTAGCCATGCGATGCAGGTGATATCGTTAAGAATCTAGGTGTTTAATGCACGGCAACAGATGAAAGGACAAAAGGAACATGTCAAAATATATGAAAACTCTATTAAAGGGCCTTTAACCTTCCTCTTCATTGGAATCCACACTCTATTAATCACCCACTTGGAGCTACCTAGGAATTTAAGAGAGTATATATATGAGATTATTATGATATTATCTGCTTCACGCGCGGACAGTTGACGATTTAGATTGTATCCGTAGACCATGTTTGCTCGCTTGTCGTTGATATCTCGAAGAAGAGTGGAGTTGTGCCTATCTATCAATGACGTTACTGTGTCTTCCCGTTGGCTCACTTTATCAATACTCAAGTGGACATGTCTTAGTACAAACGAAAACCTGCATACTACTCAATCTGTCTCATCAAATTGTAAGTCACTTTAACTTTCTTGAGAACCAAAACTTTTTAAGTTTGACTAATATTATAGAGGAAATTATAAAGATTATGACATCAAGTAAGTATACTATGAAAATATAATTAATAAAAAATTTAGTGATATGTATTTGATATCATAAATGTTATTATTTTATTACATAAATTTGATGACCCTTGATATTAGTATAGTGGACATGCTATCAATCAAGTGTCTAATTGAGGTCAGTGACCCTTGATATCTCGAACAGCTAGCTTGGTAGGGATAGGAATGGAACGAGTCAACCAATGACCCTCCACTGTGTCGGCATGAGAGAGAGAGAGAGACGGGGGAGTGGAAAATGAAAATGAGGGAGAAGCCTTGAGATGATCTCATTTGGCTAGGCTCTTTTGGGCACTGCCAGCTCTGTGCTACAGTACCAGAGGAGCTGGGGTCAGAGGAGCTATAAATCATGGCTTCTCCTAGGTCCATGTTCATTTTGTTGGTAGGAGAGTGTTGTTAGTGTACAAGGTGTAGGAGAAGCGCTAGAGACATAAGGAGCACTGCAAAACACATCTTTATTAGGCGAAAAAAGCCAACAACACGTAATGAAATGGGTATAGACCCTACACGGCACTATATAAAATTTTTTTTTATGGAAGGCACTACATAAAATGTTATTAGACTTTGAAATACAAATTCAAAGTTAATGGACCTACACTAGTGCAAAACTATTTTGTGAGGCGGTGTCCTTTTGTTAACCGCGACAGTCATATAATCCAACCGCCTTGTAAAATCATAGGATTTTCGGTGACGAACGTTTTTTATTTATCGTGGAGGTCATCGATTTACCGTGGAGGTCACAATAATAACAGCCATGGTTAATCCCAGCCGAGGCCAAGAAAAGGCCCAAATCGAACTACTATCGGGCCGCTATAAAATCAAAAGCTAGGGTTTGGAGATGATCTCACACCTGTCCCTTTCTCTCACACCCAAACCCCTCTCCCTCCTGCCCCTCTCCTTCTGACACCCACGCCAGTGCCGCCCCTCCCTCTCCCCACGGTAAATGTCGGGCTTGTACTCACAATGTAAAAGCTATGTTAGTTTCTATAGATCTTAATTGCACTGCTATATAGAGAATTTGCTGATGTGGCAAGTGATTTAATAAAGAGACAAAAATTTCAAAGAAACCAAGTCTAACTGAGCAATTAGATTTTCACGATTATCATGGACAAAGAAACTACTTGTAACTGCGCTGAGAGAGAGTGGACATGTTTTCTATCACCACGCACGTCCTATGCTATAGAAAATCTTGCATTGGAAAAGTTACTTTCTTGTACGATGTCCTACACTACATAAACTGCTAATAGTTTCTAGTGCACTAACTCATCAAATAATTGTATGGAAGGAATCATGCGCCGAGTTCCGATGAGCTAGGCAGGGCGGACGCTGCAACCGGTCGTCAGTTGGAGCCTTGTTCGTCTTACGTCTTTCACTAGGATCTTTTTTCCAGTTATTTCCAAGATAGTTGATGCCTTGCACAGATATACCATAACTATCATATATCTCAGCCATATTCTAGTAGACCTGGATATAGGTTATAGATCTAGGTGTGTGTGCGCGCGCGTATAATGCGTATTCTAATGCTACAACTTGTATTAATGGTTGAGATATTTTTTAAAAAAGTGAATAAATACATTTTTATAACGGAAACAATATGACTCTGACGTTCGGCTTGTTCCGAATGTGGCGCACACCTATCGGGAGCTCTAGCTGCTCGTTTCTGATCGCAAATATATAAAAAAAAACAGTGCTGAGTGGCTTCTCTTCCTGGCCCCTGCCCCTGCTCTTATTAGCGCCATTCACCTTCTCACACAACCCCTGAGCCATGCACCCACTTGACGACAACGCACACACCCTGCACAACGACCCCCCTGCGCTCGACACTGCCGCCCCCGCCGGCCTACTCGACGGCGAGCCCTCTCGAAGAGCTCTCCGGAGCCGCCCCAACCGAGTTGCTCCTTCCCCGGCACCGACATCCTCCTCTCCTACCTCGGTGGCTCTTTACCCCACCTCAGCGTCTTCTTTCCCCACCCACGACATCCTCATCCCTCGCCTCGGTGCCCTTCCCTCAAACTCCTAGTGTCCTCAGATTTGGCTGCTATGACGCTCCCGCCCTAGGTCTCTTTCCTCCCACGTTACAATTGTATCTTTTCAATTTTTTCAGATGTTTCAGAGGTATATTGCATTTGAATCTTATGGATGATGCAAAAGTAGATCCAGGGGATGTTGCACATGTTGCATTTGTTTTAGAGACATGTTGTAAGAGTATGCTTCGAGTTTATCTGGATGGTTCATATATGTT
>JADLZL010004224.1:0-78396 GCA_015844335.1 Chrysopogon serrulatus
TATATCACTATATAGGCCTAGATATATCACTATAGGCCTAAAAGGCCTTATGTGACACTTCACACTTATACCTAACTGAGCCTTCAAGCCCATATTAGGTGCAGCTCAAGAAGAAGCCCACCTAGCAGTTAGACGAAAGAAGGAACGGTCCTTTTAGCCTCTCTGGAGAATAATTGTCTCCCTCAACTCTTAAATCCAGGACAATTTGGTTTTCTACCATTATAATTCTTTAACTTTAGAGATGTGCCATTAATTCACCTGTTTTGAAATTTGCCATTACAATGTTTTTTCTACCTGATCCTTGCCATTTTCTATATCTTCCGGGTGCCTAGGCCCACTATCAGACCGTATACCTGTACGTATCTTTCGTATAGGTTAAATAAAATAAAAGAATAGGTGCGACATATTACGTTCAATGAAAGAATAGGTGAGTTTTATGATGATCTAATTGTATAGGTTAAATTAAATGAAAGAATTTATGCAACAAAAACAATTGCATAAAATATTTTCAAGTAAGCAAATTTTACATGCATGTTATAATGGAAAAAAAGCCATCTACATGCGCTATTTGTATGTACCATACTACCATCTTGCTTGTCTTATTAAAATTCATACAAAGATGATAAATCATATGTGTCTTCTAGTGTACATGCATCTTAATCATATGATTTTTTTTTAAAAAAATGACTTTGCATCGCTTATATGGATGCACTATGAATATGTCAAGCTTTAAATTTTCCATGTGGCTAGAATATAAATTGGCTTTGATGTTTTCATTAAAGTTCCTAGGAGTGATGTCTCTGGCCAGAGTTCATGCACTCCATGATACACATGAAGCTGTAAATAGAAAAGCATCTCCTCTGAATGCATGTAGACACTGCAAAACAGTTTATGCTTTTTGCTAAACCGTGGTCATGGGTTCAACTACATATACTATTTCAAAAGGATCTAATTTGCCGTTTTAACTTGCACCTTGCGTACGTTTTGTTTAGTAATTATTGATTAAAATGATGGCTTTTCTATGACTTACATAATCATGATAAATCGGTAGGGCTAGGTGTATTTATTTCTTAATTTTCGTTCCATAATATCCTAAACGTACATGTGTAATCGGAACCATGCCGTTGGGTGTTTGGTTTGAAAATCTGGGTAATTCATCATCTTATCTCTTATTTTTTTTTTTTTTTTTGGGGGTGTTCTACGATCGCTACACTTACTATAAGCCAACACTGCTACAAATCGTGGCTCTGTACCTGTATGCCAAAATAAACTCTGCTGGCTCCTCTGCCCGTGCCGCTGAAGCGCTCCTTCTTCCTTTGCCGTTTGATGCTGGTGCGCCGCCGGACTTGCCACGGAGCCAGAACTGGAGCGTAGCCACGCCCTAAGCATTAGAAATAAAGGCATTCCATTAAATTTTCATAGATGGACTAATGGTTCAGCAGACCAAACACCAGATAGTTGGTGCAATGACACTGAAAAAAACTCTAGAATGGACACTCCATACTGTTAGAGAAGATGTTCTCAAGGTGTACACAGTTAGAAATCGATAATAATAGCGTTTTATGCCTTTTTTTTTTTAATTCTTGATTTGACGTGGTAATACTTCTCACAACAGAAACAAATTACTAGCAAGTTGCCTCTGTCCGATAATAGCAGTAAAACAACACTTGCAACTAGTAGTACATACCAAAATCGTCATCCCTTTTGTGCTGAAATGCAGATGAAATCTCCGTCCCGATTTCATCGCTCGTTGTTTCAATCGACGAAACGCCGAGGCACACAACGACACAAGTTGTGATACTGATACCGTATGTGTGTGTGTCTATATATATATATATATATATATATATATATATATATACACTGTATGTATATTATGCACCTGGGTGCATTCACTGTATGGAATGCACCCAGGCCGTCCGACCGAGCCCAACCGTCCCGACCGACCGGTGTTCCCATCCCACCTGGTCCGGCCCACTCGCACGCATCCCACCCCGCGCGCACGCATCCCACACCCACCTGATCCGGCCACTCCCGTCTCCCGCTCCCGCACCGTCTCCCCCACTTCCTCTTCGTGCTCTCTCTTCCCCGGCCGACGAAACCGCCGTCTCTCTCGCGCCACCGCGGCGCCGCCTTGGCGCCGAGGGAACTGGTGGCGCTCACGCAATCACCTGATGCTCCGTTGTTGCCCGCCCGGATAACCGACTCCCCTTCTTGATTTTCTCTCAATGCAGCGGCCGTTAGTTTCACTTCTTGCTCCCGCGAGAAAACCGCCGCCCGAGCAAACGCCCGGCGTGCCGTGGAAACCACCGCCATTTCCTCTCTCACTTCACCCGCTCCGCTCCCCATTTTCATTTTGCCGTCGCGCCGGGGTGATTTCCGCCCTCGCGACCCATACGCTCCGCCGAGAAACCCCCACTCTCCCACCTCACTTTTCGGCCGGCATTCTCATCTGCGCCGCCCCGCTATCCCCCAGCGCCGTCCCTATTCCGCCTCGCCGCTGCTATTCCCCAGCGCCCGCGCCGGATTCGTCAACTTAGTGTTCCATGGCCTCCGTGTAGAGGGGTCTTCGTCGCATTCGTCACCTTAGGGTTCCATCGCCGCCGTGTAGAGGAGTGGTCCCCCCCGTCGTGGTCGTCGGCTTCGAGTGTCATTTGTCGATTCGCCTCCTCGTCATCTCTCGTATGTAAGTCACGCCGATCCCCTATTCTGCTGGTGCCTATCTTTGGATTTGAATGTGGATTTTTGATCCCTATGCAGTTTTTTGTTTTGATGTTCGGTGCTTAATGATATGGATGGAGAAACAGAGTGATTAGGCAATTTTAGTTGTGGAGTGCGGAATTTTTTGTTTGCCTTGTGTGATTCGGCTTATTATTTTAGTTTGCAACGGTAGGATGGAGTAGTTGCAAATGCATATGATCCTGATTCCCCTAGCCTCGACAAAGCCTTTTTTGCAATTGGATGATTCGTGCAATCGCAATTTGTAAACTGGCAAGGTTGGTGTAGTTAGTTGATTTTTTTAAACAAGCTGGCTGTATATTGGGTTGCAATTGGTTGTGTCTATTAGTTGTAATTAGTTTTAGAACTTAATTGGAATTGAATTTGAATTCATCTTTTAAGAAACGTCTATATATGCTTTTGTTGTAATCGGCTATACGTAATGGTTGTTGCAATGGGATGATTCGTGCAATCGCATTTTGTAAAACCGGTAGGTTGGTGTAGTTAGTTTTTTTAAATCTTACTTTGAAAACTAATAGGATTGGTGCATGCAATTTGTTGTGTCTATCGGTTGTAATTAGTTTTAGAGAACTCGCAACTCACACAATTTTTTGACGGTGCACATCTAGTACGCATTCAGTTGTTGTAACTAGAATAGTATGTTTAGTTGCAGCTAGTATGGTGTTTTAAGTTGTAATTGGTTTTATGGTTCATATGATTCTTTTTTTTTTAACTCAATTGTTCTTGTGTGTTTGATCTTTTTTTTTTTTTTCATTTTTGCAATTTGTTAGAATGAGCACGCAAGGGATGCAGCAGTGGTGGTCGGGCGGCGACCCCCACGGCGCTCGCCCCGTGCCGCGTAAAAACGACGGTTCGTGCATACAAGTCTAATAAAGACAGGGAAGAAGAGATTAAAGCTCCCCCAGCCCAGCCCCCAACCCGATCGCCGATACTGAAGTGGATGAAGAAGAGGAAGCACATCATGATCAAGATTATGAGCTTGGGGTTGATGATGATGCAGGTAGTGAACCAGACGGAGAGGATGGCGCCGATGGCGTTGTGATGGCGGCAACACTGCAGCGATTGAAAGCGATAAAGAAGAGGCCCCCAAGCAGCCTCCCCCGCTCCGTTGCTCTCCTTCGAAATTCCAAGATATCCTCAAAAGTTCTCCCTGTTGAGCTTGCGCAGGGGAGTCAAGGCAAAGGGGTTTGGGGGATTGTTGAAATTCAAACCAAACCGCCTGCCAGACGGATGCTCACGGCTCATCATGCCGAGGCTTAACCCGAAAAAAAATGAAATTGGAGCTTGGTATGGGCAAAGAGATTGTTGTAAATGAGCACGCGGTTTGGTGTGCATTTCAGTTACCAAAAGCCGGCGGTGACCCACCTTCCATGTCCGATGCCGATGCTCGTGCCAGGCGGAATGAGCTGGGAGAGCAAATCTGCCGTACTACATACAAGAATTTGGGAATCGGGGGTTAAAGATATTGTGGATGGTCCAAGAGCAAGACGCCGACGGGGATTTGGGCACGAGGGCATTTTTCATGGTTGTGTTTCAGTCTTTGCTTTTCTCAAACACCGATAGGCGCATCGGGCTTGAAGATGTGGTATATCTTGAAGATCTTGAGAATATTGGGGAGATTAATTGGTGCAAAGCAGTAGTGGACAACATTTGCAAGGCCGCACGTTTATATAGAAAGGATTTTTGCGGCGAAGGGTGTCCTTGCACGGTCCACAGGCGCGGTATTTTTCTTTGGTAAGTTTTTTTTTTTTTTTCATTCATTCATTGTCTTTGTTTACACTAAGCAAGTAATAAGCGTCCATTAGTTTTGTTGCAATTGGGTATTGTCTTCAGTAGCAATCCACGTATCCCGCTTTTTTTTTATCCTTGTTTTGTGATATACACATTGTAAATTTGCACCAGTATTAAGCGTGTGTTAGTTTTTGTTGCAATTGGATAATGTCTCTGTTGCATTTGGTCATTGACTAGTAACTTTTATGTAGTAGTTTCCAGTTTTGAGCAAAAGTTTGCAATTGGGTATTGTCTTCGATAGCAATTGGTATCTGTTTGATCTTTTTTATTATGTATAAGCATTTTCATTGCACTAGTAGTAACTGTATAGTAGGTTTTTTTTGCAATTTGATCGGTCTCGGTTTTTTTTGCATTTTTGGTCTCTGTTGACTAGTATTTTTTGTAGTAGTAGTTATTTTTTTTTTTTTTTTTGGCAAGGGTTTGTAATTTGGTTTTTTCATCGGTAGCAATCGGTATCTTGTTTGAATCTTTTTTTGTTATATAAACATTGTCATTGCACCCGGCATTAACTCGTATTAGGTTTTGTTGCAATTGGATAAGGTCTCCGGTTGCATTTAGTCTCCTGTTGACTAGTATTTCTCTATAGTAGTTAGTTCTCCTGATTTTTTGGGCAAGGGTTTTTGTTTTTGTGGATCGGTTTCCAGTTTTTGCAGTTTTGTCTCCTGTTGACTTGTATTTTTCTGTAGTAGCAGACTAGTCCGCTTTGTCGGTGCAAGTGTTTGCAACTGTTGTCCCTTTTCGGTAGCAATTAGTATCTGTTTGAATTTTTGTTGTTATATAAATATAAACATTGTCATTTCTTTTTGCAACCGTATTAATTAGCGTGCATAGGTTTTGTTGCAATTGGATCAGGTCTCTGTTGACTTGTATTTAATGTATTTAGTTAGTTTTCTGTTTGGGGGGCAAGTGTTTTTGTTGTGTGGGGTTGTTTTTGGCTTCGGTTATCAAGCGTGTTATGTTGGTCGTTGTAATTGGTTTCGAAGTCTCTGTTAGCGATCGGTTTGCTGATGTTTTTGTTATTGTTTTTTCACACATGCAGATGTTATACGTTGATTTCTTGCAGCATGGTCTGGATTTAGATGCATTTTCACTCCCTCGATGTGCTATCTTGGATAGTAAAATTATCGATAAAATTGCTTTGCATTGGATCGTAGGGGCGATGTTGCGAGCGATGCCATTGAGTATGGCAATCTCGGGGTAAGCTGGCGATAATCTATCTTTTTTTTTTTTTGGTTTTTGTTTTGTTTGTTTTGTATAACCATTTTTTTAATAAAAATAAAAACCATGCGGTTGAGGAGCATCTACGCCACTTGTTACACACCTTTGCTTTCGCCCATTGCTTTGCTCCCCGTGCCGCTTATCGCACCCCCTCACCGTGTTCTTGCTATTGAGGGAGGTTCTAATCTGATGCGGGTGGCACACACGCCCCCCGATGCGGGTGGCACACACGCCCCCCGGTTGGGCATGGCACCATTAACCTTGAGCCTCGTACTACATCAATACCCAAGTTTCCGTGATGCGTTCGGGTAAAGCATTGCTGATCTAGTGGGTAGAAGCGAGGGGAAGTCGATGCTTTTAAAGGTTTTGAAGGCTTTTGATGACAGATCTTGCCCGGGCTCGAGCTACGCCACCAAGGCTGCTAAGTACATCACTATGGCCAATGATCTAATGGCAAAAAGTCATCATGAGTGCTTGGCGCCATTCGAAGTCGCTTGCGATTCCCAGTCGATAGGGGGAGCTGCTAATGGCGTAGGAGGGGGAAGAAGAGGAAGAAGAGCAAATCTGGAGCTTCGGGTAGTTTATGTTTGATGTTTTTTTGAATGTATTCATACTCCATTTTACTTACAGATATATGCATTTTTTTTATTTGCAATTTTTGTACTAACCATTGCCCCTTGTGTATGTAGTAGAAAATGTTGAAGTTGGCGTAGAAGAAAATGTTGGAGTTAATCCCTGGTGCGGTACTTTTTTTTTGTCTTTGTTGCATGTTGCATTTTTCAGCATATATGTGTTGCAAATGGTATGCAAAGAAGTTTTTTTACGTCTCTGCAATTTCGTGATTTTTTTCCATTAGTAGTTTGTCTTTTGTAGGGACTAACCATTTTTTCTTGTGTATGTAGCAAACATCTAAATCATTTGTTCATGAACCTGAAGTTGGTGTAGAAGAAAATGTTGGAGCAAATCCTGGTGCAGGTACCTTTTTTTTTCTTTTTTGCATTTTGTCTTTGTTGCATGTTGTATTTTGCAGTATATCTTTGTTGCAAATGGGATGCAAAGGACCTTTTTTTTATGTATTTGCCATTTTGTGATTTTTTCCACTAGTAGTTTGTTTTTGTAGGGACTAACCATTTTCCTTGTGTATGTAATAGCATCTAAATCAGTTGTTGATGAAGCTGAAGTTGGTGTAGAAGAAAATGTGGGACCAAATCCTGGTGCAGGTACCCTTTTTTTCTTTTTTTTGTTGCATTTTGTCCTTGATGCATGTTGCAATCTGTATCATTATCGTGTTGCAAATGGGATGCAAAGAATTTTTTACATTTTTGGGGGTTTCTGAATTTTTTATATTTTTGTATGCGGGGAGGAGAAAGTGGAGCTGTATTAGACCAAGATGACCTTCATGAAGAAGATTTTTTCGATGATTATTTTGGCCATGGAGGACACGACTCGGACCATGATGGTGGAGACATGCAAGGACATAAAGGTGCAGATGGAGATGGTGAAGAAGGTTCACATAGAGATGGCCAAGGCGTTCTGAAAAAAGAACTTGGTGAAGGAGCAGAGGCCTAAAAAGTTGATGGAGAAGGCGGAAACATTGGAGGTAATGCTTGAATACCTATGTCGATTTTTTTTGGTGCGTAGTAGCTTTTGTGTTTTTTTAAAGACACAATTTTGTTGGTGCATAGTTTATTTATTTTTGTTTGTTCGACAACCGTGTGTGCACTAGCATTAGTTCCTTGTATTTTTTCGCAATCGGGGGGGGGGGTCATTGGACCAAGAAGAAGCGTGTAGGACTTTGTGTTGTAATTGGTGTCATGTTCTATTTCCCCGCAATTTGGGTCATTTGGAGCGGCAAAGAAGCTGCGTAGGCTTTTTGTTGCAATTGGTGTCATGTCTCAAGCAAAGCATATCTATTTTTTTTTCAACGTGGTATGGCCCTACAACCTTAATTATTCCATCTCATATTTTTTTTTTTTTTTTTTTTTCAAAGATGGCCAAGAAGGTGCTCCAAAGGGGCCTGAAATTGCACACCAAGATGCCCAAGGTGGAGCTGAAAAAGAACATCTTCTTTGGAGGACAAGGCCAAAAAGTTGTTGTAGAAGGCGGAAACATTGGAGGTAATGCTTGAATACCTATGTCACATTTTTTTTTGTGTGTAGTAGCTTGTTTTTTTTAAAGACACTAGTTTTTCGCTATTTTTTTTGCAATTTGGGTAATTGAACCAATTAGCAAATGTGTAGGACTTTTCGGTTGCAATTGGTATCATGTTTCTTTGCAAACATAACCATATTTTTTTTCGCAATGTGGTATGGCCCTACGGTCTTTATTATTCCAGCTCATATTTTACTTTTTTTTTTTTTTTTTTCTAAAGATACAGATCCCTATTCTGAATTTCGTCAACAAGCCAACAATTGAGTCAAGCGGCGGCAATCTTCATGTCCAAATCACCTTCTAGCGGCAATGATGATGACCGGGAGAAAGACTTATCAAGTAATTATTTTTACATGAATCTAATCTTCTCCCTTTTTTTCCTTTGGTGTATTCATTTTATGTTTTTTTTTGTCTACTCCTACTAGCACCGCCTCGCATTGCGTGGCCCTTCGAAGGGGTTGGAAGATATTATTAACCAGATGCAGACATCAGGGTTTGTTGACCCTATCACTGATCAGGTTATATGAGTTTTCACTTTTCACAAGTATAGTAATTCATTCATCATGAATGTTGTAAATTGTATAACTTGTTGTTGCAAATAGGAGGAAATTGGAGATGCATCCAAGGAGAGACAACCACAGACCCGCCAATCCACATTCTTTGAGAAATCAATGAAGGGAGGCGGTGATCACCCCAATCGACCAGGTGACATGATTTTTTTCACTTCATAGTTTTAGTAATTTTTTGACGCAGATCTAGTGTGTTTTTGTAATCTGTCTTCGACTCTCTTGTTGCAATTTGTATTGAACAGAACATTAGCAAGGAGGCGGGACCACCACACCGCCAATCCTCAAGCCGAGAGATCAATGAAGGAGGCGGTGATCCTTCCCCGACCGGGTAACAATGATTTTTCACCGCACAAGTATAGTATTTTTTTTTTTCGACGCAGATCTAGTGTTTTTGTAATTGCATTTACTCTCTTGTTGCAATTTGTATTGAACAGAACATAATCAAGGAGGCGAGAACCACAGCCGCCAATCCTCAAGTTGAGAGTTCAATGAAGGAGGCAATTTGGTCACTCCACCGACCGGGTGACATAATTTTTCACTTCATAGCATAGTATTGTTTTTTTCGACGCATATCTAGTGTGTTTTTGTAAGCGTATTTACTCTCTTGTTGCAATTTGTATTTCAAAGAACCTAACAAAGGAGCCGGAACCACACCGCCAATGCTCAAGTTGAGGGTTCGAGGAAAGAGGTATCCGATGACACTTCGGCATCCTTCGACAACCTCAAGAAATCCCCGGTGGTGGTGGTCGTGGGTCGTTATAAAAGGAAAGCTGCTCTTGGCGGGAATAGGAGGGCTTCGCTCGTGTTAAAGCAATGCAAACAAGTTTAATCGCGAGCAACATGAGAAATGGCTGTCCCGGAAGCGCGATGAAGCAAATGCAGATATTGATATGTTGAAGAAAAGCATTGCCGGTGACGAAGGGGCTAGGGGATCTGCATCTGATGCATCTTTCCCAGATGATCCAATCGAAGACATAAATTGCTTAACCCCACCCATCCGTTTGTCTCAAGAGGAACGTGAACAAGGATCACAAGACTTGGTCGGTTCCAAAAGACGATCTTCAAACATCCGGGAGATCGGGTGAAGAAGAAGCCAAGGGAGTACATATCTCCTTTTCGTAATCCCCCCCACCGCCCGCCCTTAAGTACCATTGGCAAAGGCTCTAGCTCGAGGAACAAGATTGCGTATGATGAGAAGTCGAAAGAGTAATCACCCTCGTATCATTGTTGCAACCTGTGTACATCATTGTTGCAATTAGGATCCTGCATTTTTATTTTTTCCTCTTTTTTTTAAAACTATTTTTTTTATGCAGGTCGACTCTGATTGATTTCAGTATCTTTTGCTCTTTTGATGGCACTGATCTACTCACCACTTTTTGCGGATGACAAGCACGGCGACTCTTCTATTCTAGATTTCCTTGTTCATTGTCTCCGTTACGATGATATTGTGCACAAGGAGAATTCAATTGGATATAGGCTGTTCCTCACCACTGGCTTCTTTGTGAGTTTTTACTAAACCCCCATATAACAATTTTTTCTTGTTTTTTTGTATTTTTTCACAGTAGCTGTGTGTTCTTTTTTTTTGTGCTTAACCTTTTTTTTTTTTTTTTGCTCCAGCACTTGGTAAAGAGCATTGATAGGGTCTACGCAGATGATGGAAAAACGAGACTGCAGAGTTCTCTCAGTATTAAGACAACACCTCGAGTGAAGCGGAGCATTATCATGATCTAACCAAAGCAAAAGCTGGTTAGTATGTGTTTTTTTTTCAGCGGCTTTTTTTTTGTTTTTTGTTTGTCCCTTTTTTTTTTTATGTAAATGGTTATAAAACTATTTATTACAAAATAACCAAGCAAAGTAGCCCACTGAAAATCTTTTATTTAACCAGATTGCAAATTGCCCTCAGTCCTGTTGCAATTTGTACACAGTATGTGCAAAAACCAGCAAACTCTCCCCCCCACTTGTTCTTTTGTCAACTAACTGATGTGCTATTTTTCCCTATGTTAATCATGTTGCAATTGTGGTACTATATATAGTTGCAAATTGTGTATCACTACAAATTAACCAAGCAAAGTAGGCCACTGAAAATCTTTTATTTAACCAGGTTGCAAATGGCCCTCAGTCCTGTTGCAATTTGTACACAGTAAGGTGCAAAAACCAGCAACTTTTTTTTCTCCCCCCCTGTTCTTTTTTTTAACTAACTGATGCGCTATTTTTCCTATGTTAATCATGTTGCAATTGTGGTACTCTATATAGTTGCAAATTGTGTATCTGTACAAAATAACCAAGCAAAGTAGCCCACTGAAAATCTTTTTATTTAACCAGGTTGCAAATTGCCCTCAGTCCTGTTGCAATTTGTACACAGTAGGTGCAAAAACCAGCAAACTCCCCCCCTTGTTCTTTTTCCAAACTTACTGATGTGCTATTTTTCCCCTATGTTAATCATGTTGCAATTGTGGTACTATATATAGTTGCAAATTGTGTATCACTACAAATTAACCAAGCAAAGTAGCCCCATTGAAAATCTTTTATTTAACAGGTTGCAATTGGCCCTCGGTCTAGTTGCAATTTGTACCGATAGGTGCAAAAACCCAGCAAACTCCCCCCTTTTTTTTTCTAACTAACTGATGTGCTAATTTTCTATGTTAATCATGTTGCAATTGTGGCATTGTATATAGTTGCAAATTGTGTACAGTAGTTGTAGATGCCAAAACCATTTTCTTTTTTGTTTTTTTCTTGAACCGATGAATGATACTATTCTTTTTTGTCGATATTCATGCCGATTTGTGATGGGGAACATTATTTTGTCTCCTGCATCAATCAAGTTCACAATCGGATCGATATCCTGGACTCAATCGACTATGTTTGGGGGGACACTAGCCCCGATAGACGCCATGGTCTAATTTTCGATAAGATCCCCATCATAAGTGCTGCTTTCCAGAAGGTCACCAAGAAAAAATTTCCTGAAATCGAGAAATGGAGCAGGCCATTTGTTGATGTCCCAAAACAAGTTTTGGGCCAAGCGACTGCATGTTTTTCCTTTGGAAATATATGGAATTTTGGGATGGCAACAAGCTGAACATCGATATCAATCCAGTGAGCATTCTTTTTTCTTTTTACTTTTTGCCCCACACATTTTTTTTTTTCCCTATGATTTTTCCTACATTCTAAACTGTTTTTTTTTTTTGTGTGTTTTTTACCCTCTGTGTTTTTTTCAGTTCAAGGGCATGATTTACAGGGTAGAGCTCATGCACTACTTGCTGTTCCATCCACTGAATCAGGCTGAACTTCCCGACGAGCTCGACGTTTATCGTATTGGCGGAAGGAAAATCAATCTGGATGTGTGATAACTGTTGTTGATGTTGAGCATCAATGGACATTGTTGTGTGCGTCTTAAGTAGCGTCGGTTCATGTGTATCTTGTGTTGGAAACAACTTGCAAGTCTTTTTTTTTTTTTCAAGCACTTTGTGTTGTAAATAGTTCAAATACACGGTTGTAATCGGCACCTCTATAGTGATGATATCTTTTAATGAAAATGCAGCAAGTCCTTTTTTTTTCTATGTATAACATGGTTTTTTTGATTACTACATTGGGTAATATTCCACAGATTTTGCAACTAGGTCAAATACAAACAAGTCTTTCTCCCCCTCCCATTAGCGGTGTTGCAATTCATCATACAACTAGGTCGCAGATCGGTCTACATTAAGTGTTGCAAACGGTGTGCACTAAGGTTTGCAACATGGAATACATCAGGTTTTGCAGTTTTTAATCTAACTTCTGTTTAAAACTGGGTATTATGGCATAGTTGCAACTAGGTCAAATCCAAAGTTGCAAATTGAGTACTACAGGTAAAATGACCAACAATTTTTGACCTTTTTTTTTTCTTCAAGCACTTTTTGTGGTTGTAAACCGCTTTTAATACTTGGGCTTTTTTTGCAAAATGGCACCCTCAGAGTAGTGATGACATATATAATGAATGCAGCAAGTCCCTTTTTTCCCTCCCATTTGCTGTGTTGCAATTCATCATAGATCTAGGCTGCACTCAGTCTATACTGCTTGTTGCAAAACGGTGTACACTAAGGTTTGCAACATGGCATACAACAGGTTTTGCAGTTCTTTTTTTTCTTTTTTAAAACTGGGTAATATGCCATAGTTACAACTAGGTCAAATCCAAAGTTGCAAATTGTGAACTACAGGTAATATGACCAACAATTTTGACCTTTTTTTTCAAGCACTTTTCTTGTATTTTTGTAAAGCAGTTTTAAACACCTAGTTGCAAATGGCACCTATGTAGTGATGACATATATAATAAATACAGCAAGTTCTTTTTTTTTGTGTATAACGTGGGTTTCTCATATGTGTCATAACTTTTTTTTTCAAATTTATTTTTTGTGCAGCAACCTATGCAGTCAATATTTTTTTTCCACATGTACTTTACTCTGCCTGTTGCAATTCATGGTGCAACTAGGCTGCAGCCGGCCCACATGCATGGTTGCAAATGGTGGGCACTAAGGTTTTGCAACATGGCATACAACGGTTTTTCAGTTTTTTTTGATCTTTTTTTTGTGCAACCGGTAATATGTCATAGTTGCAGCTATGTCAACTCAAAGTTGCAAATGTAGTATATGAGGTAAAATGACCAACAGTTTTGACCAACTTTTTATCAGAGACAACAAGTAGCAAGCATTCAAAAAAACAAAAGAACAATGTGTTTCAGAGATGTAATAATATAATTTATAATTTTATACACATGTAAGGTATAATCTGTAGAGTTAGTTTTCTATATTCTAAGACATGCCACACTATTTTTTTGCAGCACCATAACAAAGAACATGTTTTTTTTTTAACTATTGTTCAATGCGGATGTCTTGCTTCCCTTTGGCGCCCCTCTCTTCCTTGGAGTATCCACTTTTGTCATAGCACTCTTTTCTCGGAGGCGCATTTTGCTGCTGCTTTGCTCGATCGGGGTTCATCGGACAAGTCGTGACGTAATGTGAACCTCGACCCCACACCCGCTGCATTCTTTGTTACCGTAGTTTTTTCTTTGTCATATGTGCTCAATGGGTTACCATCACGTGGGGGCTCAATTTGACTTTTCCTCTTCTTCCCTCTCGCCTTTTTGTGCGTGCTACTGGGGGGCTCAATCAGCAACATTCCATCATTCAACAGCTCCGATGATTGCTGCGATCCGGCGGTAGCGTTAGCGACTTGCTCTGCCGGCGATAGTAGGCGCCGGGTGACCCACTTGTTTGTGGTGCCACCATTAGTAGGGTCTGGCCGCCATCGCCCTTGGGTCAATAGCCCGCCCGCCCTTGCCTTGCGATTCATGGTCGGACGCTTCTTTGAAACATTTCAATCCCGGGATGATCTTGTCCACTGCCTATTTGTCTCTTGACAAGCTCGATCGACCTACTTCCACGCCCTTCCTAGTTTCATTAACTTAGGTAGCAAAATTTGGACATCCGCGTGCGCTCTTGGCTTCTTTGTTGGACCAATCCGCACGCCCGTCATGCCTATCCCATGGAACTTCTTGCCTTGCAAAGCGAGTGTACCTTTTTCGGGATGTACTTACGTGGGATTTTCCCGACTTGAAGGTGGGTGAAGGCTCTTATAATATGCATGCGAGAATAGCCACGCAATTTGTTGTTTTAAAAAAGCGAAGCAACAAATGTACATGTCGAAGTTTTGCAATCATATATATGCCACATGTTGCAACCGTGAGTCTTTTTGTGGTTGCAATAGGTTATGTTTTAATTGATTCCCCCCCTCCCCATACTCGAAATCTGCTGCATACTGTGTGTTCCCACCGCTTGCATTCACATCTATACTCTCAATCTCCTTATCTCGCAACCACCCTGAATTCATGTTGTGCTTGCCCAGGAAGCTCCCTCCCCTTGTTCATGCTTCACTAACCAACCACTAGTCACACGTGGGTCGGGGATCGGGCGAATGACAAATCTTTGTGCTATTATTGTATGCGCTTCTTGTACTCCTGGTACACAGCTCTTGTGTATACTCTGCACAGTTGCTCATCAAATTTTGCTTTGCAAGCCCGCACCACCTCAGCCTGTTATGTTTGGCAAAATACAATATGTAATGTGTTGCAAATGGGATACATCAATCATTGCAAATGTCATAACATGTTATTTTTTTCGCTGTTTTTTTATTTTTTTACATTGCATAACGCGTCTCGCTTTGCGTCCATATGATCAGCATGTTGCAGTGAGTCCAGCATTCTTCTAGCAAACATGTTGAGGCTAGTGCTCTCATTAACATAGCCATCTTTGAGCACTCTGTTTTGGCTTTCCGATCGTTGCGTTGATGTCATCCTTCCACAATACATCCCCTTGAAATAAGCGACTATCCACCTCTCCCTCTTATCCCATAGTGCTATAATGGCGGGATTATCGGCAATGCCACACTCATCAACTAGCTTCTTCCACTCAATCTCAAATTGTGTCGGGCCCAATGGGTAGTTTATCAATGATTCGAGCCTTTCCTTCAAGTTCCTATCCTTATGCTCGGTTAATGCAACCTGGTCCAACTCAAACTCCTAGGGCCTTACTATGTGCGGCGGCGGTTTCGGTGTTGAGACTTGAGAAATACCATCTCAATCGCCACCTTCATCGCTGGGTCCTCATCGACAAAAGATAGAAAATGGGGGAAATAGGATTAGCAAAAACACAAATGCGTCGTATTAACAAAGAAAAATTAGTGTTATTCGGAAGAAGAAGAAAAGGTTTACCCGTCAGGGATAACATGAGGCTCCCCGCCCGCTCATGCAGCTCTTGAACGTCTCGAACAACCACTTGAATGATCCTATTGATTCATCACCAACCAAAGCTTGTCCGAAGGTCACATTCTTCAAGTTCTTGTTTGCTCCAACAAACATCGCCGGGCATCTTCTTCTTTGTTGGTTTTATGCGTCGTATCAAAGGTGATGGCATCTCCAAAATCTCAGTACTCGGCTCTACGGCTTGCATGACTCAGAAGATGTTCTTGATCACCCCCGGTTTTTGGATCCGCATCCACACTCCAATAGAAATATTCATTGTTCTCCTTACATTCTCTCGAAGAATTGCGAAGCTTGTTAAGATCATCTTGTCTTTCCTCCCTAGCCTTCGCTGCCTTCCTGCGAACAATTAAATAATGCATTGTTGTGGCGAGACATGTGACATGTTGCAATTCGGAATGTAACATGTTTCAATTCAGTGTAAAGAAGGCATATCATAGTTCTTAGTCATATATGTTTATGGTTTTTTCTCTTTTTTTTTGCAATTCAGATATGTGACATGTTGCAATCCTGAATTGTGAGATGCTGCAATTCAGTGTAAGGAAGGAAAATGAGCACATACATGTTCTTCACATCCTTCTCGGTGAACCCCACATGTGGCGCCCCGTCATACGGATCCGCCATCACGTTCAGGCCGCCTCGATGTGGAACTCCATTCCTTGTCATTATGTTGAACATGTCACTAATCCCTACGCCATGCTCTTGTGCGGCGTGCATGTACCTTGTCATCCTTGGAGACGGTTCCGGCTTGTGATTGTGGGCTTCGTGCACATGATCAAAGAACCGTAAACCATGCTTCACTTGCTTCTTAACCTTCACATATGCCGGGCAGCCGCGATCTCCTCGATCCTTTTTTCTTTTTGCGCTTCCTCTTCCTTGTTTTTGCTCTCACACTTGCCCTCCCATTTGCGGACCCAATGACAAGTCTCCTTGCTTGTTCTTCTTTGTCCCTCGATCGAAACCCGGCAAGCTTCGCATAATCTTTGTAGAACGTGTACGCATCATCCTTTGTGGAGAATTGCTGCCTCACTCTTGGCACTAACATAGCTGGTATAGTTGGTTCGACGGAAGGAAAAGCACAAAAGATCATGTGGGATATTTTAATTTTTTCAAAATCAATAACATTCAAGAATCACAAAGCCTTGTTTGCAATCCCTACTACATTTCTTGTTGCAACCACCATCATATATATGTTGCAGTTAGGTGTTTTCTCGGTTTCTCACATGCTAGATCAGCTAACCCTAATTCTTTTTTGTTGCAATTTTAGTTGCATCCAAGCACACAAATCATAGCACACAACCAGTTTTCATGTTTTATTTTTTTTTTTTGCGGTTGTCACCACATCCCCTGTTGCAATTAGGGTTTTTTTTTCATACGCATTGTAAAAAGCCCCACACACAGGTCCATTGGGAAAAATCACGAAGCCTTGTTTGCAATCCCTACTACATTCTTACATTTGCAACCACCATCATATATATGTTGCGGTTAGGTGTTTTTCTCGGTTTCTCACATGCTAGATCAGCTAACCCTAATTCCTTTTTGTTGCAATTTTAGTTGCATCCAAAGCACACAAATCATAGCACACAACCAGTTTTCATGTTTTATTTTTTTTTTGCAGTTGTCACCACATCCCTGTTGCAATTAGGTGTTTTTTTTCATACGCATTGTAAAAAGCCCCACTCACAGGTCCATTGGGAAAAATCACGAAGCCTTGTTTGCAATCCCTACTACATTATTGTTGCAACCACCATCATATATATGTTGCAGTTAGTTGATTGTTTTTTAAAAAGGTGAAGCTCGTTCTTACCGGGTAGAACATCGGGTAGCATCGGGGTGATCATGTACCCCGAGCCATGTCGCCCGGGCGGCGTCGGCGTGGTAGTGTGGTGGAGGGGGTCGCCTGTAATTGATGATATTGATGTCGCCGATGGAGCGTCTCTCTCCGATGAGCTTGGATGAACGAAGCTATCTTCTCCTTTGCCAGCGATGGATCACGCTGGGCGAGCGGCCCAGCATCGACAAGCGACGGCGGCGTCGCCCCAATGTCGGGGCCTGGACTCGGGGAGGCGGCGGAGGTGGCGAGTGACACATCATCGACAAGCGGCGGCGGCGTCGCCCTAATGAAGAATGCGGGTCGCGGGAGGCGGCGGAGGCGGACTGGGCGAGGAGCGTGGCGCCCCCGCGACGGCGCGGCGCGAGGAGGGTGCGGGAGCGAAGGCGGCGTTGGCCCCATCTCAAACGCTGTCCGCCGCCGCGCGATTGGCGCCGCGGGATCTACGAAGTTGCAATTTGTTGCTGCCCCCGCGATCGGTGGTGGGGGGAGGAGGAGGAGGATGAGATGAGGGCACCGGCATCGGTGGTGCGGGATCTACGCGGGGTCGGATCCGGACACCAGCATCGGGGGAGCCGGCCACCCGCGGTCGGATCGGATGGGGGAGGAGGAGGATGAGCGGCCCCCGGGCGGTCCGTTTGCGTGGGGCGGGGGGGGGGAAGGCGGGCCTGGGAGGGAGGGGCGTGGGGCGGGAAGTGGGGTAGGAGTGCAGGGTCTGTGCATTTGCTATAGCAAATGCACCTTGTTGCATTTTAGCCTATATATATATATATATATATATATATATATATATATATATATATATATATATGATATGATGCTTGCTCTGGTGTAGAGCCACAATTCCCCTGGAATTTACCTGTTGCCCTCTAGCTCTGTGCTATGCGCTATCTTCAGGTAGCTGCCGCGTGGAAACAGTCGTCTCCTCTCGTTTGTAACGGCAGTTCCCAAACAACTATGCATTCCATGCCGATATCTTCGTAAACTCAGCCCTCTCCTCCTTGCAAACACCTCCCAACATTGGCAGGCACGGCCCCGAATAAAGCTCCGTGCCACGGCCAGCCAGAACAATGCCGTCCATCTGCCGCTCTCCTTAACATACACTAACAGCGACAATTAAGAACGCTAATCTAACGCATGGAACCTTTGATAACGAGCACGTAGTAGGTCTTATAAAAAGTCCATGCACGCTCACACACTAGCTCACGCAGCAAGGCAGCCATGGGAAGCTTCAGCTTCAAGCTCTCGCTGCTCCCCATCCTTCTCCTCGCCGTCGCCGTCGCCGCGGTGAACTGCGGTGAGCTCCGCACGTTCATCGTCCACGTGCAGCCGCACAAGAGCCACGTGTTCGGCACAACTGACGACCGGACGACATGGTACAAGACGTTCCTTCCAGAGGATGAGCGGCTCGTCCACTCGTACCACCACGTCGCGAGCGGCTTCGCCGCCCGGCTGACGGAGCGGGAGCTCGGCGCGCTGTCCGCCATGCCCGGGTTCGTCACGGCGGTGCCGAGCCAGGCGTACAAGCTGATGACCACGCACACGCCGCAGTTCCTCGGGCTGCAGCTGCCGCAGAGCGGGAGGAACTACACCTCCGGGTTCGGCGAGGGCGTCATCGTCGGCGTGCTCGACAGCGGCGTCTACCCCTTCCACCCTTCCTTCAGCGGCGTCGGCATGCCGCCGCCGCCGGCCAAGTGGAAGGGCCGCTGCGACTTCAACGCCTCGGCGTGCAACAACAAGCTCATCGGCGCACGTTCGTTCGTGGCGGAGGACCCGTCCCCGCTCGATGTGGACGGGCACGGCACGCACACGTCGAGCACCGCGGCGGGAGCCGTCGTGCCAGGCGCACAGGTGCTCGGCCAGGGCGGCGGCGTTGCTTCCGGCATGGCGCCACGCGCGCACCTCGCCGTGTACAAGGTGTGTCACGACGACTGCGCCAGTGCCGACATCCTCGCCGGCATCGACGCGGCCATCGGTGATGGCTGTGACGTTATCTCCATGTCCCTTGGCGGGGAGTCGGTGCCATTCTACAGAGACAGCATCGCCATCGGCACGTTTGCCGCCGTTGAGAAGGGCGTCTTTGTCAGCTTGGCGGCCGGCAATGCCGGCCCAGGGGATAGCACGATGTCCAACGACGCGCCGTGGATGCTCACCGTCGCGGCGGGCACCATGGACCGTTCGATCTCTGCCCAGGTGCACCTCGGAGACGGCTCGACGTTCGATGGCGAGTCGGTTTTCCAGCCCAACATCTCGACGGCCGTCACCTACCCGCTGGTCTACGCGGGCGCCAGCTCAACGCCCGACGCCGGTTTCTGCGGCAACGGCTCACTGAACGGCTTCGACGTCAAGGGCAAGATCGTGCTCTGCGACCGTGGCAACGACGTCGGCAGGGTCGACAAAGGCGCCGAGGTGAAGAGAGCCGGTGGGTTCGGCATGATTCTGGCCAACCAGTTCCCCGACGGGTACAGCACCCTCGCCGACGCGCACGTGCTGCCTGCCTCGCACGTCAGCTACGCCGCCGGCGTTGCCATCAAGAAGTACATCAACTCCACGGCGAGCCCGGTGGCGCAGATCATCTTCAAGGGCACCGTGCTTGGCACGTCACCGGCACCGGCTATCACCTCGTTCTCCTCGCGCGGACCCAGCATCCAGAACCCCGGCATCCTGAAGCCCGACATCACAGGCCCCGGCGTGAGCGTGGTCGCGGCGTGGCCATTCCAGGTCGGCCCTCCGTCCCCGGGGCCGACGTTCAACTTCGAATCCGGCACGTCCATGTCCACGCCGCACCTCAGCGGCATCGCCGCGCTGATCAAGCAAGCAAGCACCCGGACTGGTCGCCGGCGGCGATCAGGTCCGCCATCATGACGACCGCTGACCCCGACGACGAATCCGGGAAACCAATAGTGAACGAGCAGCACGTGCCGGCCAACTTGTTCGCCACCGGCGCCGGCCAGGTGAACCCCGACAAGGCCCTCGATCCCGGCCTGGTCTACGACATCGCGCCCGCCGAGTACATCGGATTCCTCTGCAGCATGTACACGAGCAAGGAGGTGTCCGTGATCGCGCGCCGCTCCATCGACTGCGCGACCACCGCAGTGATCCCGGACCTCATGCTCAACTACCCATCCATCACGGTCACGCTCCCGCCGACGACGAACCCCACGGCTCCGGTGGTGGTGACCCGCACGGTGAAGAATGTCGGGGAGGCGTCGGCGGTGTACTACCCCCACGTCGACCTGCCAGGCTCTGTGCAGGTGAAGGTCACTCCGAGCTCGCTGCAGTTCACCGAGGTGAACCAGGCTCAGAACTTCACGGTCTCCGTGTGGCGGGGCCAGAGCACTGGCGCCAAGATTGTGGAGGGCTCGCTCCGGTGGGTGTCTGACAGGCACACCGTGAGGAGCCCCGTCTCCATCTCATTCGCCTGATCGACTTGACAACTACTCCTGGGTTTACTTCGCCTTCCACTGTTCCACATGAGTTTTTTCCTCCTCCGTGCACACAATTTATTTGAGTCCTTAGTTGGTTGGTAGTACTACAGTTTAAACTGCTGATGGACCTCTTTCACCTTCCTCTGTCATGAAGAGGCCTTTGTTCAGTTCTTACAGCTTCAACAAATTCTAGACTCCTTGCAGCCTTCTGATGCCCAGGACACTTGGGGCTATCCATGGAGATCAAACTTCTTTTAATCCTTAAAAGTTTATAAACAGCCAAGTGTGAAGTGGTCACACCAATGTTCTAAAGAATAGGCTGAACAACAGAAATCTCACTCCTAAAAAGATGAAAAAGGAATCGTGCACACACTCCTTCGCCCCGCCTCCCTGTTCCCACGCACCTGACTCCTCCGCGTCTCCCTGGACCGGGCGAGTAAAAAAAAATCACGGGCCGCCCTGACCCGTGTGCGCTCCATGCCGCCGCTGCCGACCGCCCCCACGCGGACGCGAAAACGGCGCCAGCCTCTCCGCCGCCTCCTCCTCTTGTGGCAACGACGGCGGCTGGTACTCCGGCATGGGCCCTGCCCTAATCGACGGCAGAAATCCGGGCGCACCTCTCTCAGATCCGTCCTCGCCCGCTTGGCAGTCGAGGCTGCCGCTGAGACCGTCCCGCCCTGACCGGCACAACGACCACCGGCAGGCCGCCGAGGAGCAGGCAAGGCTCCTCCTCGAGTGCCAGCAGATGTGTGTGCTTCTGTCAGTTTACTTTTGAATGCTACCGTTCACCAATTATTTTTTCTTTCTACTGGCTTCCAAATTATGCCTTACTTTTGCTGTTGTATAGATATAATTTTTATTTTGATCCCTATTGCATTGATGCTTAATCTAATTTTCTGTGAGGGTTATGGTTAGATGTCATCTGATGAGAATTTATCATACTAAGTCTATGGTCCATAGTTTGTACTCTGTAGTTAGCACTTTTGTCTATTTGTGGATCATAACTACAGAGACACTGTTGGTGATTTATTCAATTTTTGTCCCAGTTTAGTGATTGATCAGTTCGTGCAGATTTCTAACTGATGCTTAAATTATTTATTCAATTACACTGATTTTTGTTGGAAAAAATTTACAACAGTAGTTTTGAAAAGCTATAGTGAAGATTTTTACTTTGTGAACATATGGGATATCTTTTCCTTTGTGAACATATCAGATTTAGTCAACACGTCAATTGTTCGGAACATGAAATAGCCACCTTTGTGCTTGGAGTTTTTTTTAGTGGGTTAGATGAATTGTACATCTCTACTCCTAAAAGGGCCCAAGAGGAATTATAACACTGAGATTCGCCAGACAGCCAGCACAGCCACCATCGGTCAGTATCTCGCTGCCTTCGTCTAACCGTAAGTGGTAAGTACTTCTGGCACACAACAGTACAACACATCCATTCAGACCCATGCAACCATTTACTCATTCAGATCCCTGCAAATGACCTTTGGCTAAAGTAGCAGTATCATTCCATCATCCAACATCTTAGAATTTAGAAACAGTAATGTAGGAGTCTGGTAAATTTGGCTGGACTCATTAGTTAGATTGAAATTTGCACAAGTAGAATTTAGAAAAAGAAAAGCAAAAAGCAACGCCCACAAGTGTTAGCTAGCTTCTTTTTCTGATCAGAGCTAGACAGAAAGTAGTCTATCTGACCTAGCTTTTTGAAACAAATCTATCAGACCTTGTTAGCTTTGTGAGTCTGAGCGATAAATTAATGGATATTAAATTGTAATACTCTGGATACATGTGAACACATGGCATTCAGCGGAGAACAACAACAATACTGAAGATTTTATGGTAACCATTTTAATGTCTAGGACATTTCTAAACATCAAACCAACTTGAGGTATCCATTGTCATTAGTCATGGCAAAATCTGCAAATGTCTCATACTGACTAACATCTCTATTCAACTAATTGACAAGTTGGCCATGGGAACAGAAACTTCATAAAATTGCAGGTGAGGGACCACAGCTCCAGAACAAGGTTTCCTGACTTGGACAAGTATGATTGCTTAGCTACTAGCACACAAACCGGAAATTGACTAATCAATTTGTGTGCATGCATGGAGATGGCGCACAAAGCTCTCCTTTTGTTGCTACTCAGTGAGCGAGGTGCCAAAGAAAGCCCCATCCTTACTGATTGAGACTACTGAAAATTTTCTTTCATAGATCAGTTTAGATGGTACTCCATGTTTTGTCTAGCCCATGCATATTAAATAGTACATATAGAGTATTAAATAGTACATATAGAGCATTTTGTTACCAGCAGAGCCCCATGTTCTTTTCGGCAATTCGTCTTGCTCAATAGATCGTGAGAATTGGTTGTGTGTTTGCTGCCTAGAATCAGTTTAACCAAATAAAGCTGCTCCCACATCTGTACCAAATGTTAATCCCTGTATCGATCCCATCCAAACTGAATAACCAATGGCTGTAGGGGATCAAGGCTAAAAGTGAGCCTATGTTCACTCTTTTCTTGAGTGAAAAAAACCTGCTTGGGGGTTGAATCCCTAGCACCCCCAACAGAGCCTGAGTGCCCAATCATTCTATTTTAATAGACACCGATTTGTATATATGGCATTGGTTGGTCAGTGAAACTTGATTTGGGAAAAGTATTACTATACATAACGGTTGAACAAACCAGATTTCTTTTAATTGTAGATGCCAAATGATTGAATAGTCAAAAAATATGAATAAGATTTGGAGGATGGAGCCCCTATGGGGACTCCAAGAATTTGACCATTGTATATTTCAACAATGTTGTACGCAAGACCACAGGCTTCTCAAGTTCAGTTATAATTTATTCTTAATGAGGTGCGTGATGTTCTTGAAAAAAGTTCAGTTATGTACTATATTTTTGTGTAATGATCACATTCAACTATTTAATTTATTCTTCTCTATTTGCAGGTTGCCATGTTGGCAGGGAAATACAAAAAGTATTGCATTTAACTATTTAATTAACTAACTGCAATAAAAAAAAAAGGATAAATGAGCTTGATGATTGTCAGCATTCCTGTCTTCTTCACATTCATTTTCCAAGCTTTTAAATGTTGTGTGGACCATTTTCATTTCTTTGTATATTGGGTAGAAAATACAATGACTTGCAATTTCTTATGTACCTATCGGAGAACAAGTACCTTTGTTATGCTGGTTCTCTTATGCATGGCATCAGTCTATTGGGAATTCAATTTGGTACTTATTAAGGCATTGTCAGCCCCATGAAATTTGCCTACAGCTACAAAATGGGCAGTCCATTGATGGATTGGATTGGACTGGATTTGTGCATGCACGTTTTTATATGTTATATGTAGTGTTTTGTTATTTGATTTAATGCTGCCAGTTGTGGATTGTACATTTTAGCTTGATTGTTTACTCATGGCTGGTCATATGCTATGTTTATGACACACCATACACTATGTTAGTTGGTGATTATGAAACATAATTAACACCCATGAGAACCTAAGGGCATACTGGCCTGTAGCTCGGAGCATGTACACGTCCAATAGTTTACACGCTCTAAGGCATAACTCCCATTTGCTGGTATATTTTATTTTACTAAACAGTTTCCTATTCTCAAATCTCGCGGAGTACGGTAATCAAACCTTGGGTTGCACTTTGTCGCTAGCATAAGATTTACCTTTCTTTCTCTTTCATTCGCATCAGCTTCAAATACCTTTTGTCTTCGACATCGGCTTCAAAATTCTACTTGAGATAGCACTCGGACGCCCTAATTGTGTGCAAACATAGTTCTCATAAAGTGATGCCTGTTTCTCTTTGTTACTCAAAACATGTTGCTAGGATCAGATTCAATAGAGATCTCAAAATTGTTTCTTCCTCTAATGGGTGGACATTTTCTTACTCTTAATGTATAGATTTTTTTACCCGTGGCAACGCACGGGCAAAAGGCTAGTATGCTAAGAAGAAGAAACATGGGCCTATAAGACTTTAGCTGTGTTCTCTGTGATGGACAAATGGAGGAAACAATCGACCATCTCTTTATCAGTTGCCCTTTTTTTTACGGCATTTATCTTTTGCAACTGAAAGCTGGAACTTAATTAATCTCCAAGCACAATTTAACTAAAAGCTCCTTAAAAATATTTAATGAAAAGTATAATTAAAGATTACCAAAATAATAAGAAAAATAAAATCAAAATGCCGACCATATGTGCGGGGACAGTGTCTAGGCAATGGGGACGGGGCCAGCGGTTAGGTGCCCTGGCGATGGTGGAGGAGGGTAAACTAGGGAGGGGCGGGGGAGCTCCATGGCCCCCACAGGGGGATAAGGAGGGGGAGGAAAGAAGGTGGCCGCCGCGGGGGCACTAGGATTGTGCTACGACAGAGCGGGCGATGTATCTGGTGGCCGAAGGCAGCGCAGACAGAGGAGGACTACCATCGATGAAGGAGGAGGCGCACGAGGAGGGGGCTCGAGTGGCAAGAGATTGAAGATTGAAGGTGATTGTCGCTTGTGCCAGATTACACCCTTCAATTGATCATGTTATAATCAAAATTGGCAAAACCATATTTGGTAAGAGAAATTTTACAAATGATGATGCATTTGGTTTTGGGACCAGGCTTGAAGCCAACGTTAGTCATGCAATAAAATATCGAATTAATCTACTGCCTCCGTTTTAGAAAACATGCAATTCTAGCGCCGTAGTATGTTTTAGTGTATCAAGTTTGACTAATTATAAATAAAAACTATAAATTTTTGTGATGCCAAATAAACACCATTAGATTAATTATGAAATGTATTTTTATAATAAATTAATTTAAAGCCATAAATATGAACACCATTTGCTAGAAACTTGGTCAAACGTGAACTACTTTATCTGTCACGTAACCCATAGTTGTATGTTTTCTAAAAACAGAGGGAGTACATTGCTAATGGTAGAACTACAACGTTTAACAGCGTCAAGAGATTTATACATTGTTAAACTTGTAAATTTGTCAGCTATTTTTAATAATAATAAATATATAAAAACAAGGATGTAATTATGTATATCTCACTTCCACAAAGGGAGGGATTTGCTCTGCATCTGCATGCCTAATTTAGTCTACCGAATCAAAAGAAGCTCACAATCACATCGATCTCAAACAAGCTCACAAGCAGGCATTTGCCACTTGCCAGTCAGGTGCTATCGAGAGTTAGGGGTTATTGCGTGGCGTCGGCTTGGGCGGGACGAATCCGGTAGTGACGAGGATCGGGCTGCGCACGACGTACTTGCCGGAGACCCACTTGAGCTCCCCCTCGACAGGGCCGGTAAGCGCCCGGCCGTTGGCCGACTTGATTGTGACCGAGTAGTTCATGACCTCTTCCAGCGCCTTGAAAGTCAGCTTGGTCGGGTTCACATCCACTTTCACCGACGCCGGCACGGTCACCTCCACGGCGTACGTCGAGCTGGCGGCGCCGACGTTCGTGACAGAGCGGTTGGCCGTCGCGGTGAAGGGCGGCTGTTTGATGATGACGGTGATGGACGGGTAGTTGAGGTCGTCTTGCTGGAGACTTGTCAGGTTGGCGCACTTCACCGGCGGCTCCGGATAGACGATCGTGCTCACCTTCTCGTCCGTATAGTTGAGCCCGCACAGGTACGGCACGTACCCCATGGCCGTCATGTTGTACACGAGGCCAGGGTCCATGGCCCTCTTCGGGTTCACGTGGCCGGCGCCGAGGGCGAACATGGCCGCCGGCTTGCCGTCGACGTCCAAGATCGGCTTCCGGAGGTTGTCGGTAGGTTCCGCCGTCGTCATCAGCGCCGACTTGATGACCGCGGGCGACCATGTCGGGTGCGCGTGCTTGATTATCGCGGCGATCCCGCTCAGGTGCGGCGCGGCCATGGACGTGCCGGACTTGATGTCGAACCTGGGCACCGGCGCGCTGCGCAGCAGGTCCACGTCCCCGATCGATGGGACGCCGGCGATGATGTTCACCCCGGGACCGACGATGTCGGGTTTCAGAATCCCACGGCTCCTCCTGTTGGGTCCCCGCGAAGAGAAGGGCGCGACCATCGGCGAGTTTGGGGTGTTGAACGCTGTTCCTTTGAAGACCAACGTCGCCGAAGCGCCCTTCGTTTTCAGGATGTAATCCTTGATCTTCTGCCCCACCGCGTTGGGGACTTGCACCGTCGGGATGGCGTGCGGCCTCGGGAGGACTACCGGGCCGAACACCGCCGGAGTGACCAAGATCAGTCCAGCCGCGCCGATGTCCTTCAGCATCTTGGCCTTGGCGGTGCTGACATCACCGCCGGCTTCGCAGATGATGATCTTTCCGGTGACTTTTTCTGCCTTCAACACGTTCATGTTGATGCACAGGCCATCGTCCATGTCGCGCACCAGCGGGAGCAGCTTGTCGCCCATGGTGGTGTTGGGGTCGTTGAGGGACTCGCCGTCGAGCTCGACGTTGTCCCCAAGCTTGACGGTGGCCAAGAATCTCCTGTCGGTGGTGCTGGCGCCCACGGTGAGCAGCCAGGGCGCCTCGTTGACGAGGGTCGCGGGGGACGGGCCGGTGTTCCCCGCCGCCGCGCAGATGAACACGTTGTTGAGGATGGCCGTGTACCCGCCGAGCGAGACGGGGTCGTCCGAGAAGTCGATGGCATCCTCATGGCCAAGCGACAGCGACAGGATGTCGACGCCGTCCTCGATGGCGTCGTCCACCGCCGCCAGTATGTCGTCCCGGTCGCAGCCCTTGTCCTCGTAGCACACCTGGTAGAAGGCGATGTGCGCGCGTGGGGCCATGCCGGTCGCCGTGCCGAGCCCGTTGCCGAAGACGCTGGCGTTGGGCACGAACGCGCCGGCCACCGTGCTGGACGTGTGCGTGCCGTGCTGCCCCTCGCTGATGGGGATCACCGGCTCGCGGAGGCCCTTCCACTTCCACTTGGCCGACTCGAAGTAGGACCGCGCGCCGATGAGCTTGTTGTTGCACACCGTCTTGTTGAAGTCGCACCGGCCCTTCCACTTGGCCGGCGGCGGCTGCATCCCGGCGCCGTCGAACGACGGGTGCCCCGCGTAGATGCCGTCGTCGAGGACGCCGACGATGACGCCCTCGCCCATGTTGGTTGTGTTCCACAGGCCGGCGTCCCGGTCCCGGGGGGCGCCCATGAGCCCCAGCATCTGCGGCGTGCGCGTGGTCAGGAGCTGGAACGTCTGCTCGGGAAGGGCTCGGTCGAACCACTCCATCTTGGACATCTTCTCCAGCTCCTCCGGCGTCATGCGGGCGGCGAAGCCATTGACGACGTTGCGGTAGGAGTAGATGAGCCGGGTAATGGCGGACGGGTCTTCGTCCAGGGTCTCCTTGGCATTGTCACACACCGACGACAGGAGCGACGCGTGCCAGCTCGACACATTCTTGTGCAGATTCTTATCGTACTCGTACGGGCCGCGCACGATGACCAGGTAATTTTTGTGCTCGCCGTAGTCATTGTGGCTCGCGACCGGGGTGACCGCCGCCGGAGATAGGAGGAGGAGCACAGCCGCGGCAGCACGGAGGCCAAGACATGGCAGCGTGAACTGCCTTCTGTGGATTGGATTGTCCATGGGAGTGGCGGAACGAAATGGGAGATGGTAGTACGAGGTACGCTACATGCGGTACGGTACGGGAGGTTTGTTCTTGTGTGATCTAGAAATGGCTAAGCGTTGTGTGGTCCATCAAGTGGTGATATGGCTTAAAATAGGAAAAAAAAAATGGATGCATGCTTGGTCCATACCACACAAGTTCTTGCGGGGAAATGGGGACGGGACATCATCTGCGCCTCTCCTATAACTATGGCATGCATATATATATGCGGGACCTGGGAAAATGATTTGTTTTTGCATAACGTTGAGTTTTAGTAGTTAGAGCGAGCTCTACAAATCATGCAAGATTTTTAAATTGGGTGTGTATATCTGCCACCAGATAATTCTACTCTATAGGGTACTTATTTTGTACTACCTCCATTCCAAATTATAGGTCGTTTTAATTTTTTTGGTATATCGATTTTGCTATGTAAATGGATTTATAATTTCGAACTGAGAGAGTATTTAACAAATTGTATGACTAACACTATTCTAGAATTGTATGGTATATTTCATTGCAAACAAAGATAGTCATTGGTTGGTATTACGTTCAGGTAGAGACAAGAAGTACTCCTACGTTCTAGGCAGAACATGTTAAGTGGCAGAACTAGATCTGTGATATGCTAATCGGACCATGGGTAAATATCGAACAATTCCAATTTGTACGGACCACATGACACCAGATCGGTTAGGAGTTTGTCGCATCTGTCCTATCTCTAAACGGGATCTTCTGAAAACTGAAGCTCGCTATCTGCACGCTCTCATGCTCACATACAAAATTTACGTGCAAAATCGAAGCAAGAACTCGATACAACTTTCTCTATAAAGTCATACCGGAGTTGACCAATGTCACTTTTTAGATTATTGGAGAGATTCTTTCACAAGCCAACAATTATTCATCCTCAATATAAATGGATGCCACTTGTCACCGAACAAAATTATTTTTCTTTCCCAATAGACCTTCGACGCATGGCTCTCTTTCCCTCGCCGCCTCAATGTTCTCTCTACCCCATCGTTTCTCTCTCTCTTGTGCTGCCCTAGCAGATATAAATCCCCACCACCAACTCCTTCCCTAACACTAGGATTGGGCACCTCTAACATGGCTTGCCCGAGGATGGTGGCTCCTCACCCAGGGCTTTGCTCTTGATCAAGATCTCGATGGGGTGCTTGGTTGGGGATGCCGACTCAATGCCCAGAGGCCACAATCAAAATGACCTTAGCCCTACCCCCCCCCCATGTAGAATCCGACCGGGCGACGATCGTGCACTTCACCTCCCCCCCTTCCTCCAACTCCTATCCATAGCCAAGTCCCACCATTGTCCGCCGATGCGAGCTCGAGCAGATGCAACCGCGTGCGAGCTCAGCCACCTCCACCACCATCGACATGAGCTTCGACACCTCCAACGTCCACTAAATGTCCACTAAAGCGAGTTGCACAACCTCCATCATCCACCGACTCGAGCTAGAGCACCTCCACCATCCACTGACACAAGTTGGAGCACCCCCACAATCTACGACGCGAACTGGAGGGTGTCGGGAGCAATGGCAACTCATCGAAGAGGCAAGATCTGCATGGCGTGGGAAGAAAATTTTCAGCAGTTAAGACGCGGGTGAGCCTTTGGGGGACCTGCATCTCCTTACTTGGCGGGAGTTGGAGTTTTTTGTTTTGTGATGATCACCAATTAATAAAGATGAGATTGAGGATTTGCTGGTGCAACAATTCTGAGCCATCTCTCTTAAAATATGTAAGTTTTTTTTTGATAGATTCTACCGAAGATGCTCTAATAAAATTGGTTGGCCTGTTCTAGCTCAAAGCCCAAATTTGTGTGATGTTTCTATTTCGATGCTGGTGATTGAGTGCTGGGCAATCATCATGGGCTGTCAAAAACTTCCAGCATTCGATGCTGTGACGCGATTTGAGCCTATCTAATCTACCCCATGCAGGACAGCAAACGCCTAGGAGTAGAAGCAAGCAACATCTCTTGCTTGCACTCCGGATCTGAAAAGTCGTGCCCCCGCCGTGGGACCGCGCCAGCCCCACGTCAGCCAAGATCCCCGCTGGCACGACGGAATGTGCCGACGAGGCCGGGGAGGACACATGATATATCATCACGCACGGCGCCCGCTGCGCCTCCCCATCTCCACCGTCCGCGTCGCATCCCACGGCTCCCGCGTCCCTCCGCGCTCTCCCATCCGCCTCATCTGGCCAAGAAGAGCCCGAGACCAGCCAATGAACCACTTGCCAAGCCAGTAGCGCGCGCTCTCTCTATATCTGCTTTTCCTGCCGACGGAGTGAGGACCGGAGGAGCTGCGCCCGCGCTGCACACATGTGGGCGCCGGGCTCGCCGGGGAGGCTGCCGGCGTTGGAGGAGTGCGGCGAGGACGCGGAGGCGGACGTCGACGCGTACCACGGGGCGATGGCCTCCTGCTGGGGCCGCTTCGGCGCCGCCGCGCTGTGGCGCAGGCTGCGGCAGCACATCAGCCTCGTGCGTCGCCGGCGCCGGCGCGGCCGCTCCCTCCTCGGCGCTGGCGGGCTCAACTACGACCCGCTCAGCTACGCGCAGAACTTCGACGACAGCCGCCTGGAGGAGCGCGAGCCGGACTTCAGCGCCCGGTTCGCGCCCGCACGCCACGCCGCCGCCGGCTCCCCGCTGCCCGCGGCCGCGGCGCGTGACGTCGCTGCCGCTTGACGGCACACTACACGTAGCTGCACACCACGTACCGCGCCGGTGCTCGCCGCACGCCGCCCGCCGCGCGCCATTGGAAGAGTTGCAAACTGGTAACTGATCCACACATCTTTTCGGTGATAAATGTACATACATGGTACACGCCGTCGACTCGCATGGATGGATGTAATTAAGTAGGTTCGTTATAGCGTAATCGAGCTCGATCAGACGAAAAATAAAATTTCTTGCCGATTTGCTGCCTTCAGCGCGCAGCGTTCTTGCAGTTGCAGATCGAGTTGCAGGGTTCTCTTGAAGTTTTGACGTGTGTTTCTGTACACTTGTGAATTGTGATTTAGGCTTCGGCACAGTAATTGCTGTTCTGAATAAAGCCTAACTTTTGTTCTTGTGGAGATGGCAGCATTCACCTTAATTTAGTTCATAATTTTGTCCCTCACAGTCAGCACATCCATAATTGCCAAAGCTTCAGATTTGCGTTGTACTGTGACGCTTTGATGATGCAGCTGGGACTGCACCTGTAGGCTGAAGCTGTCATGCTACTAGTTTCTCCACTACACTTAATACTCGCTGAAAGATGTGTGCCACTGCAGCTGCTATCATGGAATTACTTCTCCTGTCTTAGTCGAATTATTTAGAGGACGAATTGAAGAGATTTGAGTGCCTGCTTCTGTTTACAAAAGCAAGCAAAGGTAACGAGATAGAGAGGGATATGCGCACTTATTGAGGGTAGAGTGTTGTTTGCAACAAATTCATGGATAGCTTTAGGTTTCGAATATTCTTGCAAAAAATCCATCGGTGCTGTTTATACCTTAAAATCTGATGACGAGAGTGTTGGCTTAATTCTGCTGGCACGTCAACACGCAACTTGAGTAAGAAAATATCTTGCCCACCGAAGGCGCCAAACAGACAAAAGGCACCTGGTGGTCTATGTGGTGGTCCTCCCACGAATCGACCGGTGACTGATGTATCTGTTAAGTACTACTCCTACATCACCCCTACATCCATCGTCTTTTCTTCAAAAAAAAAAAAATCTTTGAAAGCTTTGTGTTGTTTAATTTTTCTAGTTGAACTCAATTACTAGCATGCAGGGTAAGAAGACCGTAAGACTCATTTTGCAGGCCATCGTCTTTGAAAGCTTTTGCGTCAGTATCTATAGAAATCATAACCAAAAGCGGTGCAGTCCTGCGGGGGGGCGCATATACAGACGGGGAGACATTTCCCCCCTCGAATGGAGCTTATCTGACCTGTTTTGACAGTGATTCAACCTATTCTTGTAAAATCAGAAACGTTGCCGAACGGAGCTTAATTAAAGAATTAGAGCCAATCAAAATCCTCTCGTGAGTAGAGAGATAGCTCAAGTGTCCAGAACGTATAGGGAGTGTATTTGGCTCACGTTTGAGAGCTAGCCTGCCTAGTTGCTCCGTTAATGCAGAAGGCTTGTATTTGGTTTGCTTGTACTACCATTGAAGCCTTGCTTGTCTGAATTATGCTTAATTCCCTACCTAGCTAGGATCACTTCTCCCTTCGTTATCTTCTCTGTGCGCAGTGCGCTTTGTGAAGGTGGGTTCTTCGTGCTGCACACCCCCGGTAGAAGGTGGGCACGGGCCGTATGAGTGGAGGCACAGATCCAGGTGCCGATGGTGCACACGGGCCAAGGGTATGGGTCAGGGTGAGACGAGCTCAGCAAGGCAAAGGTGAGTGAGTGGCGACCGATGGGTTGGGGCCAAGATGTTGGGCGGCCACTGGTGCGTTGGAGATGAGCGTTTCCTCCCATCCCTGTCCTTGCGCGATGAATTTAAACCTACTCCCTCCATTTCAAAATAAGCGTCGCCATGGGATGCGTGCCACAAGTTTGATTTGATTTATAAAAAAATACGTGTAATATTTATATCTCCAAATAATTTTGTTAAAAAACTAGATCCAAAGATCTTTCCGATGATACTAATTATGATAGTAATCGATGATATTTAATATTTATAAAAATTGCCAAAGATTTGTTTCTCGGGAAGTTTAAACGATAGATATTCTGGAACGGAGGGAGTATCTCCATCATACAATGTGACATTTAAAGAGCAAGAAAAATTCATGGTGTCAAATAAATATATTCAACAAGCAAGATTTCATAATGAGACATCTATTTTAGAATGTACCCCCTCTATCTAAATATAAGTGCACATCTAGCTTTCTGGTGAGTCAAATCTTTTTTAAGTTGACTAAATATATTTAAAATAATCTCGTACTTATGATGTGTAATGAGTATGGTTAGATTGATAATGGAATATACTTTTATAATTAATTTATTTAGATATACAAATATGATATTATTTTCTATAATACTTGATCAAATTTAAAATTGTTTGTGTTCTCGGAAAGTGAGTTGTGCACTTATTTCGGAATGGAGGGAGTGATTTGCTATTTATACAAGGTTATTTGTATTGTCAAAGAGCGAGTTCACGAGGCAGATATGTGGGAAAATAAGGACAGGGGCTGGCTCCTCATCTTCGTTTCCTTGAACCCGATGGTGACTAGTTTCTTCATTTTCAACTAACGTGGGAACTAAATCACCTCTATCTCCGAGAATTTCCGGTGAAAATTGAGGATCAAAACATTGATAAGTGAAGTTGAGCACATCGGCTAGACAAAGCTAGGCTTGATGGAAATGATCCCCTTCATCCTAGAAAGGTTGGCCAAATGTATGTTTGGTTGGATGGATATCTATTCTAGAAAATAGACATTCATAAATATGTGATGTTTGGTTGGATGGATTCCTACAAAATACTGTACTGGATATGGTCACCAAAATAACTCAACGGCCAACCTTAACCCAAACACCCCCCCCCCCCAAAAAAAAAACGGCCAACCTAACCTATCTGGGGCCCACATTACACACGCTCCTAATTTGAACCGGGCCTACCTGCGCTCCTCCGTCCTCCTCCCCAAACTGAATCCGCTTCTCTCACCTCGTCGGCCCCGGCCCGTGCGCGACGCGCCTCGCCTCGGCTCCTCGCACTCCAAATCCACAATGGCTGCCAGTTCCCTCGCGCCAGGCCAAACTGGAGCTGCGCCCAACCAGCGCAAGCGCAAGGCTCCGGCCCTCGCCGCCCCCGCCGCCGCTGAGGACGAGGCAGAGGAGCTGGAGAGTGTGGAGGAGTTGGAGAGAGAGGTAGCCGATCTGGACCGCCGCATCCTCGAGTATGTCCGCGGCACCGCCATCCGCCTCTCCGACGCTGCCATCTCCCGCCTCGCCGCGCTACGCCCGCCCGCCCGGCCGGGTACGCCCCCTCTCCGTGCCAAGCTATCGTACTAGGGTTTGAGGTTGGTCCGCCCTCTTGTGTGGCGGTGATGCTATTTGTGTTCCGTAGATTTGTTCTCGGGGGCATATACATGAAGAAATTGCCACTTTGGGGGATTAATTTTGGATAGGCAAGGTCACCCGGTTTTGCGTGGTTACATCTGGGAATCCGAGTGAAAGTCATACCCTTGTTTATATATTTGTCTGAAAACCTATGACCTTTTTTTTTTTTTTTTTCGAATCTAAAAACCTATGACTTCGTGCAAGAGAAAATATGGAAGAAATTTAGTGTTCTTGGCATGGCAAAATTTTTACCTATATTCAGAGTCCATTGTTTGCCTATGGAATGTGGTCTAATGAATTTTCGTAGACCGCTCAGGTGTTAAATGGTACTAATCACCAATTTCCCGTGTCTTGTTTGTTGCGGCAATGTTAATATTCCCTCCATTCCAATTCTAGTTCCTCCATTCCAATTCTAGTTCACTTTTGCTTTGTGTCCTAAATCAGAATTCTTATACTTTTGCCAAGTTTATAGAAAAATCCACCAACAGGCAGATACAGGATAAAGATCACCTATGGCGAATTTTGTACAATCAAAGTGTAAAACATTAGCTAATTGCTGACCTACAACTGCAAGGAAAATCAAATCGACAATATAAGTGAATAGAATGGTTCAATTTCACTTGCCTTTTCTTTTTCACCTTCTGTACTATGGAGTTAGTAAAACAACAAAGAAAGAAGAAAGAAGACTTACAGAACACAACAGAAGACCTCACCCTAGATCGCTACAGAGTTAGCAATCATTCACACACATTCAGATTCATTTTTGTATTCAGAGTCCTGTTTGGTGTTCACCTTTTGCTTGGGCTCCAGTACTCGGCCTACTAGGCCTTGCCACAGTCCAAACGTTCACTAGTCTGCGGAAACATCGCTACTCATCGTTCCCTCCTGTTCATCACAAAATCAGAAGTCGGATATGACCAGGCATAGGGGCAGAGGCACACTAGGGGTGGAGTGCCTGCAGGGAGCCAAATACCAATGGATCTACCCGTGATCTATGTTACCATATAGTCCCATTGAAGTCTCCATGAAATATGCTTTGGTATTGCATTTATTTAAACTTGTAGATGTGACTATATTTTCCTAAAAACATTGTCAAATTTACATAAGTTTGACTTAGTACAAAGCCAAAGTGAACTATAATTTGGGACAGAGGGAGCAGTTTCGAAGTGTTATTATCTTAATGTAACAAGTTATGCTTACACGGTTCAAATACCTATCATTTTTTTTTAAAAAAAAATGCCTAGTCCGTTACACTGCTGTTGTTAGTTTGCCACAATTCTGTTCTATTGATCTGTTTAATTTCAGAAAAAAAAAACTCAACATTTTCAGAGACAACCGATGTTTCTCAAGCTTGGCATGCTTTGATTCACTACAATATGGTTTTTTTATTTATTACATTAATATAATTGCTAATATGTCCATGTATATTCCAGAAATTTCAGGTGTCATTGGGAACACCAGTTGCCGAAGATGACGACCTTAAGAAATTAAATATCCTCAAATCTAAGATCGAAGCTAATATTGCAGATCTGCCGAAGGTACTTGAAAAAATAAATGAAGTTGTTGATCGGTGTGAGAAAGTCACGAATTTGAATGTTAATGTCGATCCTGTGTTTCAGAGGAAACTGTAGAGTTTGACACATCGTGCATGAGACTGGCTGATTCAGAACACTTTGGATACAAGCGCTGACCATTTTGTTGTGTGAAATATCGTAGCAGTGCTATGTTGAGGAAGCTAATTGTAAGTTAAAATTGGAAGGAAAATATTCAGTAGAAGTATTTAGTAGGTCTTAGCATTTTTCTTTCGGAGTAAGATTGAATTGCTGGTAGAGTAATAGGACACCAGGTTGGAAGTGTATAATGTTCCGTGCCATTATGAAAGTTCAGAGTTCCATATGAGCCATTAAGAAAGTTTGCCGGTCCTCAGTGACACTGGTCGAAACTCTTGTTCTTCTTGGACCATAGTCGTCCACTTCCGTGTTTGTGGCACAAGAGGAATAAAAGTTTTGACTGGTGTTACTAAAGACCGGCAAAACTTTTTTTTATAGCTCTTATGGAATTTCGAACTTTTATAATGGCATACAGGGAAAAGACTTAAGAGACCTCTCGGTTTTACCCTTTTAGACTCAAGTGAGAACCGAATCCCCACTTGTATCTTTCCGGCGACGTCTAGAGCTTCATCTTCCTCATGACTTCTTTGCCAAACATGTGCTTCTCCTTCCTGCTCCTTTGCCTCCATTGTTGTGCCTCTCGATCCGATGGCGTCATTGTCGTTGGATCCACCATCCCTATGTCTGATTGTCCCTCTTGCTGCTCTGCCTTCATCACTGCCCCTCTTAGATTGGATGGTGCCATTGGCGCCAGCTCCTGTCAATGACGAGGAGATTGGCAGCTTGCATTCAACGAATCAACCACACAACTTGGACGTTTCTTTTATATTTTATGGGCTCCTTAAACATTGATGAAGATTCTTTGTCGACCCAGTATCCAGCGATGAGCTTCATTCCATGTCTTCTTCATTGAGGGAGGTGAAGGACCAGCTTGCGGCAACATCGGTCGGGGACGCTGAAAGCTGCAGGGTGCTCTAGAGGGCTTAGTTGTAATTTTTATTTTCTTGAGGGGTGCCCTTTATGGGGCCTGGATTTATTAAATATTTTCCTATTCCTAAATTAATAAAATCCAACCCTCTTCTAGAAAAAAAGATGGAAAGGGGCATAGTAGCAAATGGACAGTCATTTTGTTGCTAGGTTTGATCAGTTCTTCAGTTTGGTTTGAGGGAAGAATCGATCACTGAACCGACAACTGAAGCCCTCAGATGCCACACCCCCCCCAAAAAAAAAAAAGGAAGGAAGAAGAATAACGAAAGCCGAACCAAAAAAATTGAGATCTCGGTTAGGTTCAGGTTTCGGTTAAATATATAAATAAATATATAAATATATATATAATATATATATATATATATATATATATATATATATATATATATATATATATATATATATATATATATATATATATATATATATATATATATATATGTATGTATGTATGTATAAAAATGTGGAGTTAAATGAGCAGCTAAATAGGTGTTCTAAGAACTCTAGACTTTACGGTAAAGTTTGTAGGACAGAATCGGCGAAGTAGTCCCAAACATACTCTAAACCTGTACACACACAAAAAAAGAAAGAAAGATAGATAGAAATCACGCTTCTGATAAATGATTGCGATCTTTTATACTGCTTCATTGATATTGTCATTTTTGCCGTGAATGAATTCGTAAATATCTAAACTAAATTAGAAGGATAGTGCATCTCTCAAAGCTTCGGCCTCGGATTTGGTCCTCGAGGCTTCTCCCTTCTAATCAACGCCTCTTGGGTCAACGACATTATAAGCTGCGCATTCCAGAAGAGAACACAATTATTTGGGTTCCAACTCCCACTAACAGGTGCAGGAGCAGAAGAGCTCAGACGGATGCATACCTCTCCTTGCCTGTTGAACATGCGTCCAGTGACGAAACCCCGACCACCGTGCGCAGATGGGCTCTCGATCTGTTCAAGGGAAGAAGCAATGTGTACATTAGTATCTGGCGTGGGCTCATCTGTATCGATGAACTGCTGTACAATCGGTTGATCGCTTACCACATACAGCAACCAGTCGTCAGCCTTCACAGGCTTGTGGAACCAGATGCTACAGATAGTGACAGGCAGCCGTAAGAAAAAACAAAAAATTGATAAAAGTGATGATGATCGGAAGCACTATAATGAGTGAATGTTACATACGAATGATCAAGACTGAGTGAGTATGTCTTCAAACCCTTCTCCCGATGAGGGTTAAGGCTCACACCAGAATATACTAGATCCGAAGCATATGCTACAACACATCTGTAGTGTTGCAGAATAACATTATGTGCAAGTATATAAAACGATTAAAGATGATGTATGGTGATCAAATGACAAACCTATGTAGAGCTTGATCGTCTGAAAGTTTTCCTCGAGCTCGAAACCAGTAGTTTAAGCTGAAAATGAATCAAGACACATTACTGAATCTTAACTATTTTTATTTTTACTAATATAAAAGGATAGAATGGGGAAAATCTTGCTTTGGAGGAAACCAGGATCTGCAGGATTCATACAACTTAAACCAAAAATGTGAATAGGTTGCATTCAGGGAAAAGATGTATGAGGATACCTTGGTTTATGTTGAGATGCAGAATCTTCGCAGAATCTCATTTCTATGGGCCAAGGAGTAAACTTCTTTTTAGCTGCCACGTTCCTATATTGTCTGCAGATGAATAAGCATTCAATCAGCTACCAAATGATAGATATGAACAATAATTTTTTTCTTAAAAATAATATTTGATATATAAATGTGCTATCCAATGCATCAATGGCAAGGTAGATCCATTTGGAAAACCATGGTTTTTCAATGGCACAATGGAAGTAAATCCTGAAGGCTAAGGTTTGATGGTTAAACAGATTAATAACCTTATAACATCATTAATTTAGTAACCATCGAACTATATGATAGGAAGTCAGAAAAATTACGATGGGAAGCGTGGATCAGTAAGCCGTCTTTCGCGTATCTCCTCCAGATTAAGGAGCTGCATTTAGTTGCTTATTAGATATCTGTTTTTTTCTTCCACAGATATCAAAGGAAGGAGAGAAAAATCCTTGCCTGTTCTGGAGGAGGAACATCAGGCATGATTGCAGCCTGATGCTCAAAACCCACTTCTTCCTTCTGCAAAAGAATCAGTTGAACACAGAGTCAGACCAAATTCACTGATATTTCATGAGGCTGACCTTTGCAGTCCTAAAAAAATTTCAACGTAGCAGTATATATTCTAGCAATTGTAATACAAAACAATTTACCCGTGAGGATGATAAGCAACTGTACTTATCAAATTGAGACCAAGAACGACATTGTCTGGGTAGCTACTGAGACTAAGGATGATATTGATTGGTAGCTGATGAACATATACCATAAACTTATTTTAATGAGCATAAATTTTAGAAGGTGTGCAAGGTGCAAGGGCTACAAGGAGCCATTTTCCAACAGTTCATGTTTTCATTTCAATTAATCTTAAGTCTGATAACAGTTTGGACCAACAGTACCATTTAAAATAACCAAAGGAACAGTGACTTGATGCAGGGTTTTGGGAGATACAAGGTTCAACAGAAGTATAAGCACCTGGAAAGAAGCAATCAAGGTGAATACAACTAGGCCCTTCTGCTTTGCCTCCACTTTTCTTGTGGCAAAGCTGGATCCATCACGTGCCCGATGAACTTGATATATTATTGGTACTACAACAGAGGACAAATCAAAGACAGCCATGAGCATCAAACTTCTCTTTTTGGATTAAAAGAAAGTGCACCAAGTATCCCAGCTTACTACAAAGCCAGGAAATACTAACTGTTACGCAGCTGAATCATGATATTACATGAAACGAAAAAGAATAAAAATAGAAGCCCCGCTAAAACCCAAACTAAAAGCTTCTAGTGATTCAGAGTCCTTATTAACTAACAGATTACTGGTTCTCAAATTACATTTGATTCACAAAATCAACGTTGGCAAAAGATCACATAGCTTTAGGAAACCTTACAGTTATTGTCTCCAGCAACAAGAAAAATCGCATGCAAACTATGCACCATTTTTAGACAATCAACAGTCTTAGATGCTGCTGCTAGTGCCTGCATGGGATCAAACATAAGTGGTTACAACATACTGAAATCCTTTTACAAGGATCGCCAGCTTTTATACTGAATAAAAAGCATAGAGTTAATGGTACCATACAGAAAGACATTTATCCAAAAGATACCAACTGTCAGCAGCAAGGGAATTGACATAACTGAACTAAAAAAGGGGATTATTCTGACTCAAACTTCCTACAGGTACTCAAAAGACACCTAAAGCAATAATTTGTTATAACTTTATTATCACCCTGTGGCCCTTAGCAACATATCAAGTGAATAAATCATGAAGGATATAATCATATCATAAATAACACATTAAGGCATAATGGAATGTCTGGAAGGAAGCTGATAAGGACTAGAACTTTAAATATAATCTATATATTTGTTCCTGGATAATTGGTTTCATGAGATTCTCTTAAATCCAATCCACATGCTTATGGGAAGTAGAGGAAGCATGTCTAAAAAAGTTTCTTTTTAGCTGTTGAATCAGTAATTCAAAAATTTGTACTTGAAAGTAAAACGTGTTAGAATTCAGTAGTAAGAGGAAGTGGTCAAATACATATATTTATCAGATCTAGAAAGTAAGCAAGGGTGGTTGAAAAGTGCCTGTCCAATGAATTGTCCTCCAAAAACTTGCCTAAAAGTAGGAGCTTCTGGCAAAGTAAACCCACGGAAAATATCGACCTAAAAAGGCAAACAAGAATTGTGGTGAGCAAGACAAGGGAATTCAATACAAAATATTACACTATATTTATCATGTTTGTCCTTTTAACATCAAATAAAAAAGATGCAACCAAGCAAATCTCTGAAAGCCATATCTGCTCCCGCATTTGTTTATTTTAAGGGATGTAAATCAAAGTATATGGTGAGTTAAAAGCACAAGGTTAGTCTTCAAATAGAAACAGTATGATTCCACTGACAGTCTTAAATCTATTTGTTGCAAAATAGAAGACATCATACATACTGCCTGACATTAAACTAACCTCGAGTGGTTCTAAGTGCAAAATTTGTTCCAGCAAAGAATGTTCAGGTGTTTCCTCTGCATTCCAAATTGTTTTTGGTTGTAACAAATGTCCATATTGATTGGGCAATATGAAGCAGGTCAGCTGCAATAGAACGGCCAACAATAAGCAAGAGATGGTTATACACATTTAGAAAAGCCATAAACCAAGTGTTCACTAACAAAAGAGAATCATGCAGCTAAAGAAATGATAAGTTAAAAGTGGGAATGTTCGAAATTAGCACCTTTGATAGTGCAACAACATTTACTTGATGAATAGAACTATTAGTTCCTACAAAATAATGCAAAGCATCAGTAATTAAAGAAATGAAATCACATAAGACAACATTGTTTTATATCTTTTCGATACAGAATGAGTTTGAACAGAGCCAAACCAAATTATCATGACAGAAAATGTCTTACCGTAACCAAAGTAGTCGTACTTATTTAACACATAGTCTGGGCGGTTTGCTTCTTCTGCATTCGCCGGTGCAGAAACTTCAGCCTTCAGGATAATGATGAGCATGTCATTCAAGTAGTGGAAAGTATTACTGCTAAAAAAAATAGAATCAGCCTCTTCCCCCACTCCCACTATGGTAAATATCGAAGGCACATGTAATTCTAGCATATTTGTCGATACCACATATCAAAGCAAAATAACGAGTTAAAGGTATGAAACCAGCAGCATGACAAATTAACAATGTAATACAGTTAGGGCCAGAAAAGCTATGGAAGATCAGGAACATAAGATCATAGTTATTGTATAAAAACTGTCCTTCACTCAGTGAAGTCTAAGTCTTTCAACCAAAGAATAAAACAAACAATCATTGTTATACAAGTTTCTCTTTTGCAGTCTTACTAGGAATCAATGTAGAAAGAAAATCCAGGCTAAATTATATGGTCCACCTGTTTCAAATGAGCATTCAATTACTGATGTTATATCGCCATATTGGGGTATTTTTAAGTGGTGCTACCGCATTCTGCGCACAAGTCAAATAATAATCAATGCAGAAGATGGGTGGAATTGAAGTATAGAAGTTTTTTTTTTATTATTTTTATTTTGGGTGAACATTTTTTTTTTCGAGCGAACTGGGACAAGACAGCACCCATTTCTATTGATAGTGAACATTTATTTGCACCAGTGCAGATTCAATGAAGCATCAGCTCAGAAGATGGGTGGTAACCATGAGGTGCAAAGGTACACTACAAGAAACGTTCAGCACGTATACCTCTTTATTACCTCAGCCATCTAAGTTTTGCATTTATGCATAGAACCCACAAAAGTAAGAATTTGCATAAATTTTACCTGACCATCCAATATGATGTAAAGGCCATCAACAGGTTCACCATCACGAGCCACATAGTCACCAGGCTCTGCAAAGTACCAGTATCAGAGCCAGATATGATCCATCTTGACGCCACGCCACACTCAGTGACAGAAAAAAAAATAAAAATCTTATTTAACCAGCAGAGCCGTATATAATGGGAGCACACTACCCAGGCACCAAGGGTCAAACAATAAAAATTAAAATTAAAACATTCTCAATTCATTAGAGTCGCAGAGCTATATAAACTTGAATTTTGTTGTAATCTCGTAGACTAACAATAAATACTCGCACGTCGCAAATAATCTGCGAGCTTAGCCCAAAGTCAGTTACTCCGAGAGCACAAGCTGACACGCAAATCCTACTTCAGTAACCGATCGAACGGCCAATCGATCCAGCCGGCTAGCACACAGTAGAGGCCCGCGGGCGCGCCAGGTAAGGACGTAAGGTACGTACCGTAGTTCCTGACCTCGACGGCCTCGGCGATTCTGCGGATGGAGGAGCCCGGGAGGCACTGCAGTAGGGGCACCTGCCCCAGGAACTCGGTCACTGCACACCAATGACAAGCAGGCCCCAGATTAGCCAGGATCGCTCCCAAATTCGGCGAGGTCCGCGCTGGCGCTGCTTTACCTTCTTCACGATCCATCGCCTGCGCGGGCGCGACTGCAGCAGCGGCGAGGAGGGGGGTGTCAGCGGTCGGGACAGCGAGGCGTCTGCGGTTGGAGTGCGGAGGAGGACGCGGACCAAAAAAATAGTCTCGGATTTGAAGACGCGGAGAAGAGAGAGAGCAGAGCAGAGATTGGTTGGCCGTGGGACTGACTCGTGGTGGTCGTGGGGAAGGTGGAAACGGAGGAAGACGCCGCCGGCCTGGACGAGGAGAGAGAGAGAGAGACTCCAATTTGTGCGCGTAGGTGGGGGCGATGCGCGGGCCTTCCGTGTCAGGCCGGGGGCTGGGGTGGGGGGGGGTGATTGGGACTCGTTGATGTCCTTTTTTCCGTGTGCGGCTCTGTGTCCATGACTAGTGGGACTGTGATGTGCGCGGTGGAGACAGGGGCCACCTTGTCAGTAGGAGATTTTAGGGGATCGCTGGTGTGGTTGCAATGGCAACTGAGAGTGACAGAGTATAATGTATTAATCCCCGCATGGTCGCATGGAGCCACTTGCCAGTACACTTGGATCACGGCATCTTCCTCAAAAATAAAATAAGCTGTCGTTTTTCGTTTTAAGAAATAAATCCCACGGGCATATATAATAAATAAATAAATATATGGAGGCAATAATTAGGAGCGTGTGCCATGTGTTCATTAACGGAGCCTTGATGGTATGCTTTGCTAGTAGTTGCTACCAGCTTGTGCTAATGCACCATGTGAAACTTGCTTTGACCTTGAGTATAGGTTGTGCTGGGCTGCCTTTTGTGTAGTACGTGGCTACAGCTGTTGCTGTATATTTTTGTCTATGTAACAACTTTAGCTTTTCTTGCAGCAGCAGCAAAAACAGCGCGCAACACTGGCAGCTGATCAGGCTGATAGTATTTCTTATGAGGATATTATATAGTACAAATACATTGGTGCTCCTGCTAGCAGCATCCGCAAAGGCACAGGAAAGAATTGGACCATACTTCTTCCAAACAATGTTATACCTCGTAAGATTTCTCTTTTCAAGCATTATACAAAAGATATGCCAAGTATGGACTATATATTAGCAATAAATAAAACAATGTAAACGCCTGGCGGTTCTATTAGTGACGTGCGCTTGCTTCATACATATAAACTTTTTATTATAAGAGATGCATGCATGATGGAATTTTGTTTACAATTATTTATTTTTACATTTTTAGGATGCATATGCACCCTTATAATCAGTAGTAAACCACTGCTAGTGTAGCTTGCCCACCGGTCCTATGCGATGGAGACGTAAGATGTGTGTATCGTCAAAGCAACCGTCCAACCACCACGTGTCGACTTGTATGTAAGCTGTTCAAAAAATTTGTTGAAAATTTTGATTTTATGTGAAAAAAAATTTTATGTGATAACCTGAAGTGGCTTTTTAGCTGAAGCGAACAAGCTAATTATTATTAATCGCAGCAGCCGTCTGGATGCGGTCACGTAACATGGAGACATATCTGCCGTCGCAAAGAGGTGTCCGGTTTAAGAGACTAAAAAATAGATGGTATATGATATTATGATCGATATGAACTAGGAGAATACTATATAAGTTAATTATAAAATTAAATGCACCATACAGTAATTAGCAAGATAAATATCTTAAGGCTAATTAATCTATTATTAATAAATTTTTACTATAACATAACATTATGAAATCATAAACTAATTAAATAATAATAGATTTGAATTAGTTTACGATTGATAAATTAGTTCTGTAATTACCCTTTCTTTAATGCTTTGTCTAAATATTTGAGGTGGCAGAGCGCCCGCGCACGTTTCTTCGACGCTGCACTGGGACGCGACGTAACCGGATCTGGACCCGTTCCTCTGACCCGTGTCGAGTCGGTTCGGCAACCGACTCGCGCCATCCAAGTCGGTTAGGACTACGAGACCGACTGCTGCTTTTTCTGATTTGAATCCGGCCATCCGGGCCAGGCACCCTCCGATCGAGCTTTTGATTCGATCTCGCGCCACCGATGACGAAGCCCCTCGTCGCCTCCCCCGCGATCGCGCGCGAGGAGGCCACGCGGCCGTCCAACGCGCTGCGCAGCGCCGTCCGCCGCCGCGCCGCCGCGGTCTCAGAGAAGCTGGCCGCGCGCGGCCTCGGCGCGTTCGTGTGGCGCAAGAAGCTCGACCGCGACCTCTCCCGCGGCGTCCTCCCGGGCATCGTCTCGGTCCGGTCCGAGCGCCGGCGCTGCCTGCGCGCGCCGCAGGGAGGCCGACGGGGTCAGGGCGGCGTCGGCCGCGGCGCGGCGCGCGTCGCCGCCTCCTGCCGCGTCGCTGGCTGCTAGGGCGGCGGCGGCGGAGGAGGAGGAGGAGGCGAAGGAAGCCGCGTTCCTCCTCCAGCAGGGCAGGCTCCGGGCCGTGATACGGTTCGCCGAGGGCCGCCCCCGGCGCATCGACATGCTCGTGGAGTCGTCTCTCCGCGGTGCGCGCCGGTGCGCGCTCGCGGCGTTCCGTGGCGCCTCCGCGGAGGAGCTGAAGGAGCTGGCCGAGGAGATCGGGACGTTGGCCGGTCTTGACAGGGCGAACGGGCGCTTCTGGGAGGCCGCCAGGTTCCTCTGCGACGCCGAGATGGTGAGGGCGGCCGGAGCCGGACGCAGCGGCGGCAGGTCCTTGCACTCGGAGGTTGCGACCGACGTGATGAGCCTCGTGGAGGGGAAGAGCGTCGAAGAGCTTGAAGCGATGCAGCAGACCATCGCCGCTCGGATGGCCGACGGCGAGTCCAAGGTCGTCGACCAGTTGCAGGAGGTGGCAGAGCTCATCCGGGCTGAGAAGGCCAGGAAGTTCCTGGCGCAGAACTACTCCACCTGCGACGACGACGACGACGCGCCGGCGCGGCCCTCCGTCTCTGACAAGGAGAACGCGGAACAGGAGCGTGAAGACAGCACCGCGGACGCCGATGGGGAGCCGCTCCGCGCCGTGGTGTTGCCGTCGACAGAGACGCTGCCGGCGGGGCCGGGCTGGAGGAAGCCCAGGTACGTGGCGCGGGTGCGGACAGGGTACGAGTGGAACAAGTACAACCGCGCGCACTACGACCGCGACCACCCGCCGCCCAAGACCGTGAAGGGCTACACGTTCGTGCTCCACTACCCGGACCTCGCCGTGGCAGGCGGGAAGGCACCGCAGTACGCCGTCGAGGAAGACGGCAGCGGGAGCGGCGAGACCTGCATCGTCAGGTTCCACGCGGGGTGGCCGTACGAGGACGTCGCGTTCAGGATCGTGAACAGGGAGTGGGAGCGCTCGCCGAAGGCCGGGTTCAGGAGCACCTTCGACCGGGGCGTCCTGCGTCTCAGCTTCCGCTTGAAGCGCGTCTTCTACAGGAGATGATGGCGATTCGCGGTTGAGCTCATCACAATGCCGCCGTTTGTAATTAGATCATTAGATGAGACTCGAGACACGATTGGATCCTTTGTTTGCTCTCCTCATCTGGAACTGGCCTGTAATAAAATTGTAAATTGTAGAGCCAGGTTAACTTGGTGTCAGCTGTCAGCTATTGCAGAAAAGGTTTCAGTAAAGGACCCAGGTGACTGAATATCAAATTAATCGTTCATCTGTTTTGTTTACTACACACTATCTCAGCGTCAGATATCTTCAAGCTCAGCTTCGTCATACTCCCTCCGTCCCTAAAAGAATGTCACCGCGCGTTTCCCGAGAAACAAATATCAGTAATTTTAATAAATAATAAATATTATCGATTAGTATCATAATTAGTATCATCGGAAAGATCTTTGGATCTAGTTTTTTAACAAAATTATTTGGAGATATAAATGTTGCACATATTTTCTATAAATAAAGTCAAACTTGTGACACGCATCCCACGACGACATCTTTTTAGGGACGGAGGGAGTAGGCCTGTAGAGACCATGTGAGTTATAATTCCTCATTTGTTAGTTGCCTGTCTATTGCGGTGCCTCTTTCAAACTTCAGTTTGCATCAGCATCTCTCTGTTTGTCTAGCTGAACTCTGTGTGGAACATAAGTCTGTCACCCATCAGGCCATTGCTTCTCCCCCAACTTTCACAAAAGTCTGTCCCCCCCCCTCCTCCACTGAACTCCAAAACCGAACAAATAATCTCCCACAACTTTTCAAACCATGCGTTTTTCCTCCATCGAGTGGTACGGATGGTGGTTTGCTATAGTGTTAGTGGTTTAGTCTTTTTCTTTTTTATTTATTTCGTCTGAATTTTTAGAAAATCATATTAAATTATAAAATAGATAATCTAATTTTGTTCAACTCCACATGAGTAGATCTACACAGTAAATATATAATATGGTATGATTTATTATAAATGTTTTACTATTTTTTCTTTTTTATTTATTTTGGCTAAATTTTTTAAAAAATCATAGTAAATCACAAAAAATCATAAAATGGAAAATCAATTTTTTTTAGACTTTAAATGAGTAGATCTACAAATAAACATATAATAAGGTATATTAGTATAAAGTTCTTGCTGTAATTTTCGATCTATGCTTTTCTGTAATTAATTGAAATAATTCATAACTGTAACTTCTAATTATTTTGTTAGACTAAAGCATACCATATTATATATTCTCGTGTAGATCTACTCACGTGGAGTCCAACAAAATTAGATTTCCATTTTTGACTTTTCTATGATTTATTATGATTTTTCAAAGATTCAACAAAAATAAATAAAAAGAAAAAGACAAGCAAAAATTTGTACTAAAGCATACCATATTATATATTCAATATGTAGATCTACTTATGTGGAGTCCAGCAAAATTAGATTTTATATTTTTAAAATTTTTTATGATTTACTATGATTCTTTTTAAAAATTAAACTAAAATAAATAAAAAAAAAAAAAAATCACAGTCACTTTAGTAAAACCACCGAGGTAAAGCGTATGATTGTTTATCCAGTTTTAAAGTACTGGAAAAAAACCAAACTATCACGAAATTTGAGGGAAAAAAATATACTTTTCTCGAAGCAAATATTAGCCTTTCCTAGCGTCAGCATATGTTACATTGTTGTTATAGGCCTTTATTTAGTTTCTGGGCTTGGGCCGATGCTCTCTTCAAGGACCTGCGGAGAAGGCCCCCGAATCGTGCTACGCAACACTCTTTTTTGTCCGGTGTATTTGCAGGGTTCTGCACTTCAGTTTCTGTCAAGAAAAAAATTTAGACGGAACATTACTCACTTGGGACCTTGATTGCGACCGCTAATTCTTTTTTTTCAACAAGGAGAGAACTCTATTGATTACTCATAAAACATGTTACATTCTTTCACAATTAACAACTCTACGCATTGGGGAACCTGCGCATACCACAACTACTCTACGCATTGGGGAACCTGCGCATGCCACATAGAATGTGCTGTGCGTTTCGTCAGCTAATTCATCTTCAAAACATATTTCTTCTTTGCTTTTCTCGTTTGCCTCCCTGGAGTAGGCTTTCAAATGAAAAGATCATTCGAACTCGATAATGTTTAACCGTTCTAACAAAATAGTTAAACCAAAGGGTTAACATACCCATATGCACTTATTATGCTTGCAACAAATAGCTCTGAACAAGCTTGCGCTATTTGCAGCACTGTACAATATTCTCAGGCACCAATAGCAGACAGGGATTCTTCTCATGAATGATTTCCCTCGTATTCACTGCTCGGCACCGGTCAGGAAGATGGCTGAAGCGTCGTTAGCTTAACATGTGCGAAGTTGCTGACTGTACTGAACCATGAATTTATCGATCATCTCATTTCATGGACAAACAAATAAACTCATAATACTATTGTTCCATCCTGTTCATGAGAAAGTGCATCTGCAGTTGAACCAAATTCTTATGGCATTCCCTGAAACTAGCTCTGAATTCCAAATCTGAACTGGTCTCGGCCAAGTAAGCACCGGCAATCCAATTGCATGATAATTTGCATGTGGACATCAGCTTGTGTTAGATGACGTCCCATGCATGGTGAGAAAAATTCTCTGAACTCTTTAAAATTCTTGATGGGCAGATCACTTTATTATGTTGTACTCCCCCTCCCCAGATTGTAATCTGCATGTGGACATCGCTCTTCTGTTAGATGACCCATGCATGAGAGCAGATCCTCAGAACTATGAGATTCTTGATGGACAGAACTTTTTTTTTTTGGACAAAACACTTTATTATGTTGTATTATCTCCGTTTCAAATTGTATGAAGAAACTGTTTGTTTCTAAAGCGGGGGTAGAAGAGTCAGAAATAATCAAAGTGTTTAGTGACGCTTTTTCACCTAGAATCCAATTAGTAAATGTAAATATAAACGGAAACAAACAACGTCTAATTCATTTCATTCATCGTTGGATTAGGGGTCCATGGCGAGAGGTAGCTGATGATGCGTCGTGGTGGCCTCTTGGTCCCTAATAATTCTCTCTGATCTTCCTCTCTCTGTCGTCATCTCCTCCTCATTCCCTTTTCTAGAGAGAGAAACACGTAAAGGTAGATAGAGAAACAGACATTATATCATTGACATCAGGGAAAGCTAGCCTACAGAGGCAGTGTGTGTTGGTGTGTAAGTATAGTAATACTACCTCCATCTCAAAAAATAATACTACCATTCTAGATACATTCTAGGTTAAAGTGAGTAAAGTTTGACCAAATATATCGATAAAAATATTAATTTTTATTGGCACTGATACTACAGGTGAATATTGCGTATAAAAAAAAAGATAGGGTTACGAGCAAGCATGCGTGGAACAATGGTGTGTGAACCGTGCAGGGTAGCGCGTACACAATAATGCATCCGTGCTTGTGGTTTTGATTAATTGTTAATTAAAAAAGGATTATGATTTAGCGATAACACAGATGCTTGGTATGTGCACGTGCTCGTCCATGGTCCATACTTGGGTTTCTCGTGGTGGATTGTCCATCTAGGTTCAAGTTCTAGACTTGATGGCACATGTGTTTGTATTTTTCTAGATTTATTTTAAAATTTAACGGCGCTATTCTTTTTTATTGTTTTCTAGTTTCAAATCACTAGTGTTTTCTTGCGTATTGTTGAGGACGCCCTAAGACATATCGCCATGTACTCTAAAGATGAAAAAAGGACAGTATTCTAGGGAGGAAGTAATATGCAAATACCGCTAGCTAATTTGTACTTAGCATAGAGCAAAAATAAAGTTCAGCTCGGTATTTTAGAGGATAGAGAAAACAGGAGATATAAAAATAAAAACGAGCTCACGGCAATAATCGAACATCCACTGCACACTGCACTCTGCAGCGAGCGGCCAGAGTGATGACAGACCGTCGCGGAGGTGCGGGTGGGGATGGCGACGGCCCAGTTTGTCCGGTTCGGCGACCGGGACGTGAGCTAATCTTGCGAATTGGGCAAGTCGTGGACGCGGGCCCCGGCTTCACGATTTCCCTTTTCTCTCTATGCGGCGTGGTTGGTGGATGGCTCCGTCAATTAATGGAAAAGCTGGTAAGTGTTACTCCCTCCGTCCTGAAAAGGATGATATTTTGAGTGTTCGTGCCATAAGTTTGACTCGATTTATAGAAAATACGTATAATATTTATATCTCTAAATAATTTTGTTAAAAAACTAGATATAAAGATCTTTCCAATAATACTAATTATGATACTAATTGATAATTTTTATTATTTATAAAAAATTGCTGGCATCCGTTTTTTCGGGGAGTGAGAACGGCGTTTTTTTTGGGACGGAGGGAGCAGATGCGACCGTGTAGCGTTTAGTATGACAGAGACCTGTGAAAACTACGCTACACAGATACATAGAGCGCTGAACGGCGTCACTCGAGCATAATACGAGTATATTGGTGGTTGATGCTTACTGAGTTTTCTTTTCAAATACGTATTTACGTATCCTGTGTGCACACATAGCAATTAATAATAATTTAACAAAAAAATTTACATATCGTTATGTTGTTTACACGGCCTGTCTCCGGCGTACTAAGAAATCAAAAGTATTACGAACGTGCGTACAAAAATAAAAAAATTATTTATAAAATCGAATAATAATAATAATAGTAGTAGTAGTATGAGGCGTCCTCTTCTGCCAAAGAAGGTCAAGGAAAGGGTTCAAAGCCCAAAGACAGTGAAGCTCTGGAAGATGGTCTGGATATCTCAGCTGAACCTCAAGATAACTCTATAACAGAGATGGTGGCTCAATCTGAGCTCTCTGAACTCACAGGTGGATTTATGATGTTCCAAGGTCCTAACATTTGGCTGCCTGAGGAAACTATTTTCGATATTATCAAACCTCTTTCAGCTATCTTAAACAATGGGGAGATTGTTGCTTTAACTGAGGAAGGGGACAATTCTCAAGTTCAGCTAGAAGTTTCATTGTCTCAAATGAGTGAGATTTCAGATGAGAAGATAGAGGATCAGCAAGAAGTCTCAGGAAAAGATGGTGATATTGAAGACTCTACCTGTGGTTGCATTAAACCTCTTCCAGTCATCTCAAACAGTGGAGAGATTGCTGCTTTAACTGAGGAAGTGGACAAATCCCAAGATCAGTCAGATATTCCAATGTCTCAAGTGAGTGTGGTCATCTCAAATGAGAAGGTGGAGAATCAGCAAGAAGATTCAGGGAAAATTGGAGATGATGATGCAGATAGGAGGACTATGCTGAAGAGTTATCCTCCACCTAAAGCAGGGAGACAGAGTCAAAGGCTTAGGAAGGCTTCTCAAGGAGGGGGACTGAAGAGAAAACAAGTCAATGTGGAGGATGTTGACTTTCTCTCAAGTATGGGTGATGGTGCTTCAAATCCTTTCTCCATTCTATCTGATTTTGATGATGATGATTTGAATAATATAGCTTTGGACTGCAATATCTGTTTGGGTTCTTCAGCAGAGGCTGTTAAAGCTACCTTAGATGAGATTAGGTTAGAAGAGAATCTAAGGGCAGCAGTGGCCGAAGCCAAATATAAGGCAAAGAGAGAAGAAATTCTGTTGAATTCCAATAGTTTAGCTGATGAAAACTTAGGTTTGGAAAAGATAGATAATGGAAGTAGGATTCCTGTAACTGAGTCTTTGGGGGGAGAGTTTTCTCTGAACCAGAATTTCCCTTCTAGTATGGAGGGTAGTGATAGAGTTCTTCCTAGGGTGGAATGTAACTCATTTGCACAGATGGGGAATGTTTCTAAACAGGTTGAGAATGTCCACTCAGCCTCAGAAGAATTGGGGACTGGGGAGAGTCCTGGGAAATTATGTAAACAAGGGGATGGGTCTGATAAAAGTATATCCTATAATTCTCTAGGGGGTAATTTTTCTCAGGAAGGAGAGCCAGTTTGTATCTCACAACAGGGGGAAGAGGATAAGTTGATGTCTAATTTGCCTGGACATTCAGAGGGTGACCAAGTGAAGAGGGGGATAAATCAAGGCCAGAAGGGGAGTTCTAGATTGGACAGAGAGTTAAAACGTCTAAGTTTGAAATGAAAGTCTTATTTTGGAATATAAGAGGGATGGGTAAGAAAGCTAGAGTTGGTCAACTCAAGAATTTGCTGATGAGGGAGAATTGTGATGCTGTGGGGATTCAGGAGACAATCAAACAGGATTTTAATGATTATGAACTGAAAAGTCTATCGGGGGGTACTCCTTTTTTGTGGAACTGGGTGCCTGCTAGAGGCCATTCTGGTGGAATTCTTTTGGGGGTCAAGGATGATATCTTAGAAATTGAGGAGTGGAGTAAGGGGACATATTTCATTGCTGTACAGTTACGAGACAGGCTTAAGAACTTTAGGTGGAGGTTAGTAGTTGTCTATGGGCCTGCTGATCATTCTTACTCGGCTGATTTTATAAAGGAACTTGGGGAGTTTTTTGTCAGTTCTTCTTTACCTATAGTCTTTGGGGGAGATTTCAATTTAATCAGGGAATGTTCTGATAAAAGTTCTCTTCAGGGGGGCCCCAAGTTGATAGAATTATTCAATGACTTCATTGAGAGGTTTAGTTTGAAAGAGATCAAGAGGAATGGTCCCAAGTATACTTGGACCAACAAACAATCGTCCCCAATTCAGAGCAATATTGATAGAGTCTTAGTTTCAGTGAGTTGGGAACAGGCCTTTCCTTTATGCAGTTTAGATACACTAACCAGGATTGGTTCAGATCATAGACCTATTGTCCTAGATAATGGGGTGAATTCCAAAAATAGCCCAAGGGTGTTTAGATTTGAAAGGCAGTGGCTTCAGAAAGATGGTTTCATGGACCTTATCAGTTCAAAATGGGACAGAAGCTTGGTTCCTCTACAGAAAAGTGCCTATTCATTAGATAGATGGCATTTTCTTCTAGCCAGATTAAGACAGTTTTTGAAAGGTTGGAGTGGCAATCAAAGAGGTGAATTTAAGAGGATAAAAGAGGAGGTGATCCTGAAGATCAGATTTTTGGACAGATTGGAAGAGGAGGGTGAGATGAGTGAAGCTAGATATCAAGAGAGATACAGATTAGAAGAGGAGCTTGAAGGAATACTGGAGGAAGAAGAGATCTATTGGCAACAAAAAGGGGGAGAGAAATGGATTCTACAGGGTGATGCTAATACTTCTTATTTCCACTTGATGGCCAATGGGAGAAAGAGGAAAAAATCCATTCTGCATCTAGAAGAGGAAGGGAGAATGATAAGTGATCCTACTGAGATCTCTAGGGTGATTTATGATTACTATAAAAAAACTATTTGGGAAGCAGGTGCAGAGGAATATCCACATGAATAGTGAGATGTGGGCTGAGGATAACAAACTGAGCATATCTGATAATGACTCATTAATCAGGCCTTTTACTGAAGCTGAAATCTTGAAAGTTATCTCTGATCTTAAGATGAACTCTGCTCCTGGTCCAGATGGCTTTAGTTCTGCTTTTTACAAAGCTTGTTGGAATGTCATTAGACTGGACTTTATGGATCTGATTCAGGATTTTAACAGAGGTACTTTAGATGTGGGGAGACTGAATTATGGAGCTATAACTCTGGTTCCAAAAGTACAAGAGGCTTTCAATGTTAAGCAGTTTAGACCAATATGTCTCCTCAATGTTAGCTTCAAAATCCTTACAAATCTGTGGTTAAATAGGTTGGCCTTGGTGGTAGACAAGCTGGTGGATAAAGGGCAAACTGCTTTTATCAAGGGGAGATATATCCTAGATGGGGTAGTCATTTTACATGAAACTCTTCATGAACTTAGGAACAAAAAACAAAAAGGGGTTATTTTTAAAATTGATTTTGAAAAGGCCTATGATAGTGTTAGTTGGGATTTTTTAGAAGAAGTCATGGAAAGAAAGGGTTTTGGGGCTGAGTTGAGATAACATATTATGAACACGGTTAGAGGGGGCAAAGTTTGTATAAACATCAATGGGGAGAATGGCCCATATTTTAAAACTCATAGGGGTTTGAGGCAAGGAGACCCACTCTCTCCTTTACTCTTTAACCTAGTTGGTGATGCCTTAACCCGGATGCTCTCAATTCGCTAAGTCCAAAGGTCATATCAGGGGAGTAGTGCCACATCTTGTGGAAGGGGGTCTAACACAACTCCAGTACGCTGATGATACTATTTTGTTCATGAATTACGACGATAGGACAATTGTGAATGTCAAATTTATTCTTTACTGTTTTGAATGGCTGAGTGGTTTGAAAATAAACTTTCATAAGTCTGAAGTTTACAGTGGGGCTGAGTGAGTGGGAGGCTGGGAGAGTTGCAAACATGCTTTGAACTGCAATATTGGGAGTTTACCTATGATTTACTTGGGTGTTCAGGTTTCGATAAACATCTAGGCATTCAGACTTTTAAGAGAGTACCAGAAAAGATTAGGAAAAGGCTTCAACCTTGGAAGGGGAACAATCTAACCGGGAGGGAGATTGATCTTGCTCAATTCTTCTCTAAGTAGTATCCCAATTTACATTATGGGTGTCTATTTCTTTGAAAGAAGCCATTCACCAGCAGATAGATGGGATTAGAGCTAATTTCTTTTGGCAAGGGAGTAATGATAAGTTTAGATATCATATGGTTAAATGGCTAAACATGTGTATCCCAAAAAGACTTTGGAGGGTTAGGTATTATGGAAACTAGGTCGATGAATGTTTCCTTGATTGCAAAATAGGGGTGGAGAATTCTCAAAGGGGGATAAGGATGATTTTACGTAGCCAATTTCGAGGAAAAATACCTTAGAAAACATTCCTTTTGGCAATGTAGAGAGGGTGTAGGCTCCCAATTTTGGAAAGATGTTGTGAGTGTTAGAGAAAATCTGAAGTGGGGGGTGCGAGTGATGATCAATAATGGTCAAAAAACTGTAGATTTTGGGAAGAGGTGTGGATTGGGTATATTCCTCTAAAACTGGAATTTCCTTCTCTATATGCTTTATGTGATGATCCAAATGGTTTGGTAGAAGATCAATGAATTTGGAGATGGGTGGAGAATTGATTTTAGGAGACATTTGGGGGGAGGATGACTACAAAGAATGGGAGAGGTTGAACAATCTGTTAGATAGCTATTACTTGAACAATGAACCGATCGGTTTAATTGGGTGTTGGAAAAGTCAAGGAATTACTCAACCGGATCAATGTACAGACGACTCGTTTTAGGGGGATGTCTAACAAAAAAGAATGATCAAATTGTGGAAGAGTAAAGCGCCAAATAAGCTAAAGGTTTTCTATTGGTCGGTCGTTCAAAATAAATTGCCAACAGGGGTTAATCGAAGAAGAAAAAGTGGAAGGGTAATGAGAAATCTTTGCTTATGTGGGGTTAAGGAAAACAGAGAACCATATCTTTTTTTTTTGTCACATTGCTAGAATTGTTTGGTTTTGTGTGGCGAGAACCTTCTAAATTATATGGCCCACAAGCACCGACATTGCCCTTAAGACCCTGTCGGCGTACTTGAGCACCACATAACCTAGAATGTTACGTCGAGTGAACCCCCGATAAACCACAATTCCTCGAGGATCGATACTTACAGAGACATCACAGTATTACAACAGTTTTCATACAAAATACCAGAGTAGCGGAAGACTTACAATAACTTAATTTACAAAACTTTTGTCAAACTTATACAAACCAGAGTAGCATTATTACAAAACAGCGGAAGTATCATTACTTGACTTTATTACAAACACAACAACGAAAGTGCCCTACCCACGGGCCACACAACTTATTCATCAGCAAACTCTTCCTCGATCACCGTCATGCAACAAGGGCCGTAGCACACTTGTTCACACGGTCCACCTGCAACAGGGGTTGAACAAACCCTGAGTACAAAAAGTACTCCGCAAGACTTACCCGACCAAAAATTGGGGAGAAGACTCAGGAATGCTGGCTAATAGGAATCAAGGTAAGGCTTTAGCAAGATCAAATGACACCTTTGCAAAAAGAGACTAAGCCAATCCTTATTTTACTACATCAATCACTTGTCAACCATGTATCGGATTCAAAACTTTCCATCATCAACTTCCATGATTACTACGATGCTGGTGCTAGGATCAAGTCTCCCATATCGTGGAGCAACGACGATTCGAATCGCTTTATATACCCAGCTGGGGCTTCCTAGCCACACGATGTATGCAGGACCGAACATCTTACATACATCAACTCACGCTTGCATTTCTCCCGACCAGAACGGGTCCTAGCCACGAGAGCATAGTACACCATCTCCCTACGCCGTCAGTCACAACCGTCGACGGTGCGCTCGTAGTGTGGGTACACGCTACTTACCGTTCCGGTTATCCGTTCTCGTCAAAGATAGTACAAGGGAGCTTACCGCCATTAGCATGCGACTAGTACTATCCAATAACCTCATGATCCAAGGGCCAAGGCAACGAACGGTGCTTAACCGACTCACAAGTGGACGACACTACACCAGGGCACTAGCCCCTCCTGGTGCAAGTCACTCCACCCGGTCTCAATTTACTCATCATCATGCTCTTGTTGCGTATCCTTGACCCGATCAAAGTGAAGGGATACCAACAAGTAACATCAGGTTTTCGTAATTACCCTCAAGGGGAAACTTTTGTTATCACATCTTTAAAAACATTTCATAAAGCCTTTGCTATCTGCAGGGCTAAGCATGCACTAGCATTTTCGAAATCAAAACCGGTATTCAGGGTAGATATCAAGGTAAGGTAAATGCATCAAAGTAGGATATCACACAACTCCTGTTACCTAATGCCTCACATCATCAACATACGATATAAAAGATTTTCGAAATACAAGGAAGGGTTTGTATGCATCCGGGGCTTGCCTTGGGGCTCGACGAAGTTAGTAGCAGTGATGGCACTGTTGAGATCAGGACCAACCTCTTCACACTGAACACCTTCTTCAGACGGCACGGCTACACGATTGAGATGCATGATCACAATGCAGTAATAAAAGGAGCATGCGATAATGATGCAACGATTTTAACCTATCTTGAGTACAACTTTCCTTCACGGTATAGTTGCACTAAGAAGGTATAACTAGCGTCGACGACGACGGACTAGCGATACGCAATCGACATAAAATGCCGAAGGTTATTAGGGTTAATGACCTAGGGTCATCACTCAATCCCAAAATCAAGCAACCCTAATAGTGATTAGAGATGATTACTAATTTATTAACCATTTTTACAGTCGTTGAAAGCCACTAATTAACTTGCTAATTGGGGATTAATTAACCCTAATTAATTAAAGATTTAACTAATTAAACATTAATTAATTAAGGTATTAATTAGGTGTAATACAAAACTTAATCAAAATAGGATCAAACTTCATAATTAAGATCATTATCATCTGAGTAGCACACAAAACAAATTTCACAATTTTTGGACTTATATTTTAATTACTAAAAATCATTGAAGTGGCATTTATCAATTAAAAGAAGCAATTTTCATTGTAAACAAAAGTTACTGAAAACCAGGGTTAGTATTTTTTCTACATAGATCATCACTCAAGGATCACAGATCATATTTTTGCACATTTTTAACTGCCCAAATGAATTTGCTACAAAAGATGAAAAACAGCCCGAAAATTAATTTGGAAAAAAAAGGAAAAAACGAAAACTTCCTTCGGCGGGCCACTGCTGCGGCGGCCGTCCGCATGCCCGGCCTGCTTCCCCGCGCGCGCAAGACGCACGCACTGCACGGCCCAGTCCGGCCCATGACGGCCCGCACCAGCCCAAGCGCCCCGCCTCTCCTCCTCCCTCTCTTACTCTCGCTGACATGCCGGCCCCGCATGTCAGCACCTTCTCCCTCCCCTTCTTTTCTCCCGGCCGAACCGGCAGCGACGGCGACCGGCGGCGCCACACGCCAACGGCGACTCCTCCGCTAAAAACGACTCCCTCACCAGATTCAACACTCCCTGGCGAACCTATCGAGCTACTACACGATCTCAGAGGTTCACCTGAGCGAGCGCAACGGCGGCCGAGGCAGCTACGGCGGTTCTGCTCACGCCGGGGCGGCGGTGCCACGACAGCTACGACGCGAGCACGGTTCAAAAGAAGATGGCTAAGGCTTTAGGGGACTCACCACAACACGGTGCACGTGTTGGTTTGGAGAAACGCGACGTAGGTGGAGAAAAGCGGCGGATCGGCGGCGGTGGGCAAATGAGTTGGGGAAGATGATGGTGCACGAGCAACTCAGGCGGCTATAGCTCGAATTTCTTGGCTCAAAAGGTGCGCACGGGTGTAGCGGACAGGGTTGCAAACACAATTGAAGAGTGGTGTTGTGGGGTGCGCGAATTGGACAGGGGATCACGGCGGCCGGTAATGAGCGGGGAGGGAAGAAAAAAGGTACAGACGGCCGGTGGATGGCTTTTATAGGCCAAGTAGGTGCTCGGCAGGTGGCTGGTGGCTTCATGACGGCAGTGAGGTGGTTGGAGGCGCGTGAAAGCCGGGAACCGCCGAGAATGGCCACGGCGACGGCCGGCCGGCCGGTCGGCATGGGTGTGGGTGAGGTGTCCCCCCGGTTCCTTCATAGCGATGCCGGCTCAACACTTCCCTTTTCAAATTACTCCCAAAACTTGAATAAAAGTTGAAAAATTCCCAAAATACAGATTGCACAAAATTTCATGCTCTACAACTTTCATTCAGAAAGTTTTGTCAGATTTCAAATGGATTTTGAATTTGCATTTTAATTCAAAAAGAGGGCAAAACCTTGATTTTAAGGATTTCAAAATTACTTTTAAATTTTGAATAAAAGATAAAATCTCCAAAAATAAAAGTTGTTCCATTTCTCATGATCTACAACTTTCATGTAGGAAGTTTTTCATGAAACCAAATAATTTTTGAATTGGAGTTTAAAACTCAAAAGGGGACACTTTTCAATTTAAAGAACTTTTGAAATTATTTAAAGTTTTATTCAAAAACTTGAAAAACTTTATATACCAAAGTTGTAGAGCTCAAAGAGATGCACAAACTGTATTTTTGGAGTTTTTCCAAATTTTGAATATTTTGAGGTGAAATTGAAAAGGGGCAAAAACACTTTGAAAATTAGGGTTTTTGAAAAGGAATTTCAAATTGGATTTTTTTTTGGGCAATTAATTAATGATGTTGTAGCACTTTTCAAACCCAACCAATAGTACGCTTTCAAAGTACAAACTTCATACTTTGAAGTAGTGCCATTGGTTAGCAACTTTTATTTAGAAAATTAATTATGATTAGCTCACCAAAATTGAAAAATGAAATTCGAATTCCAACACCTAACCAACTAGGGTTAGGGTTTGGGATTCGGATGCCGAATTCAATTTTGGTTCTTGCTTTTGCATCATTTGAATTGTAAAACACGGTTAGGGTGTGAGTCAAGGTTAGCCAAGCACTTGCAAACATCAAGATTGATTTTAGTTGATCACTTTTATAAAAGTAAAGTTATGAGTGGAATTTAAGGACATGCACATACGCATACGATATAAAAGAGCTCAAACAACACCCTAGAATTGTAAACTCATTTTAATTATTTTCATTAGGGTTTGCTAATCATGAATGCTTATGCAATGATGATGATGACATGGCGGGTTTTGGTTAACGTAACAGGGGTGTTACATTATATTCCTTTTAAAAGGAATCTCGTCCGAGATTCAAAGCTTAGGGCTAAGTAATGGAAAAGGAAACGTGTCAAGCAAACACATCTTACATGGTTTCATAAAGGAGGTAGAAGGGTTCATATTACAAGTCTCATGTTTTCGAGAAAGTCACAATTCTTAGAAACGAATCGTGGCTTAGGTGAAGGAAGGAAGAAACTCGGGAAAGACTCATTCAAGAATTCCTCCTGGGAATACGTCGGGAAACTCACGGACCACAGGTATATTCTTGATTTCTTTTATGGGGATTTCATGCTTTTCAACGAAAAGTACGGTTGATGAATGTATGTGATGTACCGAGAATCAAATAATGTAATTGCGAGGATGGTGGGTGACGAGGGAACATACCCATTAAAAGCAAGTTCTCCTTTAAGAACATCTCCGGTTTGAACATGATATACACACCCAGTCTTCTTCCCGGTATTCACCTTCGGGACATCTTTGTGATTTACCTCTACCTTGGTGCCGATCTTGCTGGTTACCGGATCCTTGTTGGAAGTTGGGATCACTCGTCTTTGGATAAGGACAATATTGAATGAAGTGTCCGCACTCTCCACAGTTAAAAACAGGGACCTCTACCGATTGGATGGCGCTGGGGAGCCGGGTGGAGTGGGAGTTCGAATACCCCGGGTATTAATTTTTGCTGGGATGGGTTGGGGCAGTGGGGTGAGTGTACACCTGTTGCCTGTGGGCTTGCTGCTGTGGTGGGTAGTAATAGGGTTCGTGACTTTGTTGGTGCGGTGGATAGCGGGATTGCTGGTGGGTATGCTGAGTAGGGTGGAATATAACCTTCTGACGTTTCGGATTCCGCCCGTAAAAAGGTTAGAGGAAGCACGCCGCTCTTCACTCTTTCTGTTTAAGCATGGATCTTTCATAAGATATTGCAATATCCACAGCCTCATAAAATGTGGCATTCGGATTTGCAAAGAAGGTGGGTTTCAACATCACTCTTTAAACCCCGAATAAAACATTTCTTTTTCTTGATATCCGTATCCACATGTTCAAAGGTGCATACCGTGATAGATGACTAAAACGATTCACATTGCACTCTTGACCGACCACCTTGCTTTATGGCTAGAAACTCTTCCAGCTTTGCTTGCATCACCCCGTCGAGGAATGAAGTCTTGACGAAATGCATTTTGGAACATGGCCCAAGTGACTTGCTGACCAACTGGCTGACGTGCTAGAAAATTTGCCCACCATGCAGATGCAGGGCCTCTCAACTGTTGGGCAGCAAACTTGGGTTTCAACAAGTCGGAACAACCCTCTAGCAGGTCAAACTTTAAATTTATAATACGGAGCCAATCATTAGCTTCTAGGGGTTCCTCAGCCCTTGTGAACACTGGCGGACGAGTTTCAGTGAAATCCGCATATGTGATTTCGTCGTAATTACGACGACCATGATTCTCATGTGGGGCATTCTGATTTTTCTGACTCATTTCCCGTAGCATACGGGCATTCTCGATGGTGGCATGGACTAAAGGCGCCGCGGCTTGACCCAAGGACGGTGGTGCGGGTGGTGCCCGAGGGACCTCACCTTCCTCGTGTGAAGAACCAGCACGAGTGTTGCCAGACATCTGTTATAGACAAGATCATATTTATTCACAATCATCACACAAACTAGCCACATGCTATTCTATAGGAAGAATAGATAGATCCTTAGGGCTAGCAAGAATAGGATTGATTTTACTTAGCCCACCCACTTGTTGACGGGGATACAAGTTTAAACATGTGAATTAAACATGATGCATGATCGGACCTACGGATCAAGCAAAAGACCTTTTAAAATAACATAAGCATATTTTAGTGATATAGGGTAAAAAGAAAACAACATGATACTCCGCTTAAGACTCTTTTAAATAGCACCTAGAAGGCTACAAGAAAGAATTTAGACGGAGCAGAAGCAATTTGGACCAAACCCCATTTAACTTTTGGATCCAAAACAATTTGAAGCTTTTGAAAAGTAATACTGTGAGTATCTTTATAAGTACCGCTCTGATACCCTCTGTGGCAGAACCTTCTAAATTATATGGCCCACAAGCACCTGACATTGCCCTTAAGACCTCTGTCAGCGTACTTGAGCACCACATAACCTAGAATGTTCCGTCGGGTGAACCCCCGATAAACCACAATTCCTCCAGGATCGATACTTACAGAGACATCACAGTATTACAACAGTTTTCATACAAAATACCAGAGTAGCGGAAGACTTACAATAACTTAATTTATAAAACTTTTGTCAAACTTATACAAACCAGAGTAGCATTATTACAAAACAGCGGAAGTATCATTACTTAACTTTATTACAAACACAACAACGAAAGTGCCCTGCCCACGGGCCACACAACTTATTCATCAGCAAACTCTTCCTCGATCACCGTCATGCAACAAGGGCCGTAGCACACTTGTTCACACGGTCCACCTGCAATAGGGGTTGAACAAACCCTGAGTACAAAAAGTACTCCGCAAGACTTACCCGACCAAAAATTGGGGAGAAGACTCAGGAATGCTGGCTAATAGGAATCAAGGTATGGCTTTAGCAAGATCAAATGACACCTTTGCAAAAAGAGACTAAGCCAATCCTTATTTTACTACATCAATCACTTGTCAACTATGTATCGGATTCAAAACTTTCCATCATCAACTTCCATGATTACTACGATGCTGGTGCTAGGATCAAGTCTCCCATATCGTGGAGCAACGACGATTCGAATCGCTTTATATACCCAGCTAGGGCTTCCTAGCCACACGATGTATGCAGGACCGAACATCTTACATACATCAACTCACGCTTGCATTTCTCCCGACGAAGCGGGTCCTAGCCACGAGCATAGTACACCATCTCCCTACGCCGTCAGTCACAACCGTCGACGGTGCGCTCGTAGTGTGGGTACACGCTACTTACCGTTCCGGTTATCCGTTCTCGTCAAAGATAGTACAAGGGAGCTTACCGCCATTAGCATGCGACTAGTACTATCCAATAACCTCATGATCCAAGGGCCAAGGCAACGAATGGTGCTTAACCGACTCACAAGTGGACGACACTACACCAGGGCACTAGCCCCTCCTGGTGCAAGTCACTCCACCTGGTCTCAATTTACTCATCATCATACTCTTGTTGCGTACCCTTGACCTGATCAAAGTGAAGGGATACCAACAAGTAACATCAGGTTTTCGTAATTACCCTCAAGGGGAAACTTTTGTTATCACATCTTTAAAAACATTTCATAAAGCCTTTGCTATCTGCAGGGCTAAGCATGCACTAGCATTTTCGAAATCAAAACCGGTATTCAGGGTAGATATCAAGGTACGGTAAATGCATCAAAGTAGGATATCACACAACTCCTGTTACCTAATGCCTCACATCATCAACATACGATATAAAAGATTTTTGAAATACAAGGAAGGGTTTGTATGCATCCGGGGCTTGCCTTGGGGCTCGACGAAGTTAGTAGCAGTGATGGCACTGTTGAGATCAGGACCAACCTCTTCACACTGAACACTAGGCATTTTATGTCGATTGCGTATCGCTAGTCCGTCGTCGTCGACGCTAGTTATACCTTCTTAGTGCAACTATACTGTGAAGGAAAGTTGTACTCAAGATAGGTTAACAATCGTTGCATCATTATCGCATGCTCCTTTTATTACTGCATTGTGATCATGCATCTCAATCGTGTAGCCGTGCCGTCTGAAGAAGGTGTTCAGTGTGAAGAGGTTGGTCCCGATCTCAACAAAGTGCCATCACTGCTACTAACTGCCGAGCCCCAAGGCAAGCCCCGGGATGCATACAAACCCTTCCTTGTATTTCGAAAATCTTTTTATATCGTATGTTGATGATGTGAGGCATTAGGTAACAGGAGTTGTGTGATATCCTACTTTGATGCATTTACCTTACCTTGATATCTACCCTGAATACCGGTTTTGATTTCGAAAATGCTAGTGCATGCTTAGCCCCTAAAGCAGATAGCAAAGGCTTTATGAAATGTTTTTAAAGATGTGATAACAAAAGTTTCCCCTTGAGGGTAATTACGAAAACCTGATGTTACTTGTTGGTATCCCTTCACTTTGATCAGGTCAAGGGTACGCAACAAGAGCATGATGATGAGTAAATTGAGACCGGGTGGAGTGACTTGCACCGGGAGGGGCTAGTGCCCCGGTGTAGTGTCGCCCACTTGTGAGTCGGTTAAGCAACCGTTCGTTGCCTCTTGGCCCTTGATCATGAGGTTATTGGATAGTACTAGTCGCATGCTAATGGCGGTAAGCTCCCTTGTACTATCTTTGACGAGAACGGATAAACGGAACGGTAAGTAGCGTGTACCCACACTACGAGCGCACCGGCCGACGGCGGTTGTTGACCGACGGCGAGGGAGATGGGTGTACTATGCTCGTGGCTAGGACCCGTTCGGTCGGGAGAAATGCAAGCGTGAGTTGATGTATGTAAGATGTTCGGTCCTGCATACATCGTGGTGGCTAGAAGCCCCACTGGTATATAAAGCTTATTCGAATCGCCGTTGCTCCACGATATGGGAGACTTGATCCTAGCACCAAAGATCGTAGTAATCATGAAAGTTGATGATGGAAAGTTTTGAATCCGATACATGGTTGACAAGTGATTGATGTAGTAAAATAAGGATTGGCTTAGTCTCTTTTTGCAAAGGTGTCATTTGATCTTGCTAAAGCCTTACCTTGATTCCTATTAGCCAAAGCATTCCCCGAGTCTCTTCCCCAATTTTTGGGTCGGGTAAGTCTTGCGGAGTACTTTTTGTACTCGTGGTTTGTTCAACCCCCTCGTTGCAGGTGGACCGTGTGAACAAGTGTGCTACGGCCCTTGTTGCATGACGGTGATCGAGGAAGAGTTTGCCGAGGAATAAGTTGTGTGGCCCGTGGGCGGTGGCACTTTCGTTGTTGTGTTTGTAATAAAGTTAAGTAATGATACTTTCCATTTGTTTTGTAATAATGCTACTCTGGTTTGTATAAGTTTGATAAAAGTTTTGTAAATTAAGTTATTGTAAGTCTTCCGCTACTCGGTATTTTGTATGAAAACTGTTGTAATCTTGTGATGTCTCTCGTAAGTATCGATCCGGAGGAATTATGGTTTATCGGGGTTCACCCGACAGAACATTCTAGGTTATGTGGTGCTCAAGTACACCGACAGAGGTCTTAAGGGCAATGTCGGTGCTTGTGGGTCATATAATTTAGAAGGTTCTGCCACATTTTGTGTTAAAGAAGCTCTGGGGTGGGATAAGTGTCCTACTGATTTGAATGACTTTCTTGATTTCGGGCTGAATTTGGGTAGCAGGAACTATCATGTCAAAATGTTCATGTTTGTGATTACTTTGTGGGGTTTATGGATTGTTCGAAATAAGATGTGTATTGAGAATCGGTTTCCTAGATCCTCCCGTGATGTCTTTGATACAATCTTTCAGTTCATGCAAAAGTGGCGCGTATGGCTCAAAAGAGCAGGATGCAAGATTCGCTGATTCGAGCATGAAGAAGATGAAGGAATGGCTGGTAACTTTTCGGGAGTGCACGGAGCACATGGAAGTTGAAGGAACCATCGAGTTTTGGTCGTTGTCTTTGTTTTCCTTGCTTAGCTTATCTCGTTTCAGAACTCTCTCGATGTAATCGGCATCCCCGAGAATCATTTGTCGGTTTCTTTTGGAGTTTGTATCAACTTTGTTGCTTTCTATATAAGCAGGGTGTTTCCTCCGTCAAAAAAAAAAATAATAGTAGTAGTAGTAGTAGTAGTAGTAGTAGTAACACAAACCCTCATCCAGAGATTGTACTTCTCGGTAGTTAGCACTATAATCAACTTTACTTCGTGCAGGCCCATTATTCAAAATTGTATTACTCCTACGTCACCCGACCGCAACTTCCTCGGGTTGTCTTAAGTCAAACTTTTTAATTGACCAAATTTTTAGAAAAAATACTAAGATGTATGGTACCAAATTAGTACCATTAAATTTATCATACAATATATTTTTATAAGTTACTCATTTTATATCATAGATATTAATATTTTTTTCTATAAAGTTGGTCAAGTTTAAAAAGTTTGACTGGCACTTCTAGGAGTTGCGGCTTTTCGGGACGGAGGTAGTATTTTTCTAATCAAGCGATAATAATAGTAATAAGAAAATATTTTCTAGAGTTCACACATCTCGGTAATTAGCACAACCACCTTTGCTATGTAGGGGTTGGTCAGGTATTATTTATCCAAGCAAACGATACTAATATTAGTATAAAAAAACATCATCCAGAGTTTGGATGTCTCGGTAGTGAGCACATCCATCTTCAGATTTTATTTGGCTGCACGTAAATATGAATACACCCTAATTCATACGGTTTGAGAGGAATTGAGATGGAATTTGAATTAAAATACACTCCAATCATTTCTAAACCGTATGGATTGAACTGTATTTAAGTGCAGCCAAACAAACTCTTATTGCACAAGGACCCATCTAGAATTATTTATTGTCGGTGCTAGAACTGGTGGTACTAGCGCCAACTAGTAAATTTATGGTGCGTGCTCCCAACTCCGGAAGGTGTGCAAGATGGACACAAGGATTTATACTGGTTCGGGCAAGAGAAGGCCCTACGTCCAGTGGGGGGAGGATGACTTGTATTATCTTGCACCAAGGTGCTTGTAGGTAGGGGTGTACAAGCGGTTGAGAGAGGGCGCTGGTCCCAAGTCTTATGGTTGATTGAGTGAAATGCCAATATCGTGCTAGTGAGAGCTTGCCCGCTAAGGGCCCCTGTCCTCCCCTTTTATAGCCGTAAGGGGAGGATAGGGTTGACAAAGGGTACCCGTGCACGTGAAGGGGCCGTGGGCGCCTTCCTCCCTTGATCCGAGGCCTCGGAGCCGGTAGTCTTCCTTGTGCTGTGACCCCGGAGTGGGTGACGGCACTGTTGGGCATGGCCAGGCACTGCCGGTCATGGGCGTAGCTGCGGGGCATCACTTCTCCAGTCCTTGCGATGGAGAAGACGTCTGTCCCTGTGTAGGTTGGCGGAGTGGCGATGGACGGCGTGTCCGAGCCCTGTAGCTCGCTGTAGCTTTGACTCGCCTCGAGTCCGAGGCTCGGAGGGCCTTGGAGCCTGCTGCCATACGTGGAGTAGTTGGCACAGGGGAGGACGGTCATCGGGCAGTTGCTGCCCATCCCGAGCTCAGAAAACCCGGGAGGGACTGTTGTTTGACCGGCGTCCCGCCTGACCTGACTCCCGTACGGAGGATGACACTGGATGACGGCTCTTGGCATGGCAGTCGGCGCCCCGAGGCCTCGGTGATTTAACCTGTCACAGAGAGTAGGCAAAATAGTGCTCCACAGTGGTGGGCATGGCCGCCACCGTGGAGGATGATGAAACCCTGAGCGCGGGCGTGATCAGTGATGGGACGGCTCCCTTATCCTGCCAAGGGATCGCGTCACACTGACAAGAACTGTAGAGAGGTGGGTGGCGGATATACGTCCAGTCAGAGGCTTGGTCTAACCAGGGAGTGCGGAGCGTCCCGTCTGAGGCCTAGGCGCAGGGGCTCGGGTGAGTCGAAAGACGGGAGCTCGTCCGAGGCCTCAGCGGGGAGGGCTCCCGTCCGAGGTCTTCGACGGGGGCTCGGACGAGGCGGAAAGGAGCGCGCTGGGCCTTGATGGGCCGTACTTTGTTGTTGTGAGGCCTGGTTTTGCGTTTGTTGGGTCCGGTTTTATGTGACCTGTCTGGGGGGCCCTAGTTTTGGTACCCGACAGTAGCCCCCGAACCTCCGAAGGAGTGGGCGCACTCATTCGGAGGTTGTGGCCTCATACCCGGCCTCTGCCGGGTGTGTCGCTAGGTATTTTGGGCTTTTTCTCCGCTGGGTACAGCCCCCGAGGCCTCGGAGGAGTGTAAGCACTCCTCCGAGGGCTTATACGCGTTTGGCGAGAGTATGAGTTCGTTCGCCAGGGTGTTTTTGTCTCAGAAGCCGTGTTCTCCGGCGGGGCGCGCGAGCGCACCCGCCGGGTGTAGCCCCCGAGGCCTGGGAGGAGTGTGGGCACTCCTCCGAGGGCTTGCGCGCGTTTTGGTGGGAGTGTTCCTACCGCTTGCCGAGCCCCCGGGCCCGTTGGCTCGTCCAGGAGTTCGGCGAGTTAGATGACGTTTTCCAACATCAGCCTCTGCGCCGGGGGAGCCCCCGAGCCCCGTCCTAGTGTGGGACGGCCGAGCGGTACTTGTTCGTTAGTTTTGCCCGTACCTCAGCATCCCTTCCGCAGGGGAGGAGGGTGGATTTTGCCATGCTGCCGTCGACAGGTGTCGAACATGGTTAGATCCGGTGAGCTGTTAACGGGCAAGTCCAAGTGGAACGCCCGTGCCCCGTTCGTTAGGGGTCGGCTGGGCCCAGAGGCGTGTTCCATTAGAGCCTACAAGGTGTGTCTGAGGCGGGGCTCAGGTCCTGTCCGCCAGGCCTCGAGGGCTCGGTGCACTCCCACGCGAGATCCCCCTAACTCAGACTGCCTCGTTGGCCTCGGACACGGTGGGGACGGTCCCTGCTTGCGCAGGGCTAGGCTGTGTATGAGACCGTCCGAGCCATCCCTGACTCTGGTAGCCTGAGGCGGCTGTCGAACCCACTGGTGGGCCAGCCCCCGAGCCTCTGGACCATAAATGGGCTGTCGCTCGGGCTCCTTCACGGGGAAGGAAGCCCCTGTTTGACTCAGCTGTGGGGGCGTGGGCGCGTCTTTTCAGGCGGCCTTCTCGGGGCGTCCGGCACTGCGGGAGAAGCGGTAGGCCCCCACGCCCAGGGCGGTTGGTGCGCTGTGCGCGCGTGCTGCAGGTCCCACGGAAGACGTGACGGTGGCGTGCGCCGCTGCGGCTGCCACTGTTGCCACGCATGGTGCCAGGGCCCCGGGCTCCATGAACCAGGATCCTCTGTGGAGGATGAACCCTGCAATGTGCGTGCGTTTTTCTGGCTCCGTGTGGCTGCGGCCGCTCGGGCGCGGGCGCCTGGGGCTCCGTGTGAAACGCAATCGAGTAGGAAAATCAGGAACAGATACGCATTAAATGCAGGAAGGTGAACCGGCTAGGGTTTAACCAGGTATAAATAACTGGGCGGCGGTGGTGCTGGCCCTCCTCTCGCCTCCCCAGCCATTGCCTCTGCTCTTGCCTTCACCACTGCCGGGAGCCGCCCGAGCGCCTCCGAGAGAAGGAAGAGAGAAGAGAGGGGAGAGAAAACCTTGCCGCGCCGCCGTTCTGTCCAGCCCTTCTTCTCGATGGCGCCAAGGGTTGACATCATCGGCACGGAGGACTGGGAGACGTGCTCGGTCTCGGAGGCCGAGCTGACGACGCTGGTGGAGAAGGGTCTTCTGTGCCCCCGCTCCGTCGTCCCGAAGCCGGAGTGGATCGTGTCGCCGCCCGAGCACCAGTTTCCGATGCCGCCGGAAGGGTACGTCGTGAGTTTCATGGCGTTCCACGAGCGCGGGCTCGGCATGCCGGTGGGCCGATTCCTGCGGGCACTCCTAGAGTACTATGGCCTAGAGATACACAACCTCGCCCCCAACTCGATCACGCAGGCGGCGGTGTTCGTCGCCCTGTGTGAGGGGTACCTTGGGGTTGAGGCCCATTGGGACCTCTGGCTCTACTTCTTCAAGGCCGCCCTCTTCTTGAAGGTCCCCAAGGGAACGGAGAAGGAGAGGGGGAGGAGGCTAGCCGTCCGGGCCGGGAGCTGCACGCTGCAATTGCGGGCCTACACCCGGCAAGCCTACATTCCGGCGAAGCTCGCGTCCTCCAACTGCGGCTGGCACAGCAAGTGGTTCTACCTCCGCAACGACTACAACCACCTCCTGGTCTACACCGGGAAGTCGATTGACGTAGAGCCGCCGTCGTGGAAGAAGGAGTTGATCCCGAAGAAGGTGACCCCGCTGAGGAAGGTGCTGGCCGCCTTGAAGCATCTGACCTAGGTGGGGTTGGATGCATCGGTGGTGATCGCCGGTTTCCACAAGCGGCGGGTGCTGCCCCTTATGTCGAGGCGGTACTCCCTGTACGACATGAGGGACGACAACACCTGGGATGGCACCAGGATGGCGCCCGAGGACCTCGACAACAAAGAGAACCTCGAGCGGACGAACAAGGCGGCGGCGGCGGACCCCATCCTGGTGTACAAGGTCGTGATGCGGCCTGAGAAGGGGTACCTCCATGTGGTAAGGCTCATACCTGTCCTGATACGTGTTCCCCGCGCCCTTCTTCTGTTTATCCTTGCTTTTGTCTCCGTAGGGGTTCGCCGGGAGATTGACGGCGTCCAAGCCCCCCATCTCCGTGGAGAAGGAGGCCAACCGGGCCTATGCGGAGGCGAGGAAGAAGAAGAAGGAGAGCCGGATCGAGCGGAACGTCCGCAAGCAGCAGGAGAGGGAAGACCTGGCGAAGCGCCGGCGCCGCCAGAAGCAGGAGGGACTCCCGCGGGAGGAGACGCCGTCGGACACCACCGACGGTGGCGACGATGACGACGACGACGACCTGTGCAGCTTCTTGGGGTTGGGTGCGCCAGGGGAGGCGTCGCATCCCCAATCTCCTGGTGGCGCGTCGCGTGCGCAGGTGGCGGAGGAGTCCGCCGCAAAGGGTTCGGCCTCGGCTTCGTCCGAGCTGAGGCTGCGCGGTGAGGCCGAGACCGCGACATCCCCCCGAGGGGGAGGTGGAACCCCACGGGGAAAAGGAGCCGCTGAGGCCACCTCCCGCCCGAGCGGAGGGATGCGGGGACGGCCGAAGGCACGACTTCGGCGAGAGAGGCGCAGCCCTCCGAGGCCAACCTGCGCAAGTGAACCCGAGCGGGAGCGGATCAGCTCCGGCCCCGAGGCAGCGAGGCGGCGGGAGGTAGATCAAGGGCGGGGTCGGACGCCCGATGAAGGGGCGAGGCGACGGAGCACCCAAGACCCCTTGTCTTCAGGCGCGGCCCCAACGGGCGTTAAGATCAGGGTACCGGTTGCCGGGCAAGTGTCGCTCGGCCTCGGGACCTGTCTTCTGTGGTTGTTTTCTTTCTTCTTCTTTTCCTGACGCTCCCCTTCTTGTCCTTGCAGCCTGAAGCGCAGGGCCGGCCCAATCCAGGCTCCGGCTTTCCGCGCAAAAGCGGCTGAAGCCAGGGGCGGGAAGCACGAGCCTCGGGGCTGCCCCAGAGATGGTGGCGCAGCCTGTGAAGGAAAAAGGTGCGGCCAGGTGCCGCCGGCGAGGAGGCGCCCTTGGCCGGCGACGAGGATGCGGTGAGGACGTCCGCCGCAAAGGCGAAAGGCACCGCCGAGGTGCCGCCAATCGAGGGAGCGGTCTCGGCAGGCGTCAAGGGTGCAGCAGAGACGTCTGCCGCGGAGGTCGCCGCAGACGTGTCCATGGAGGAACAGGCGCCGGCCCCATCCCCGCCCCGAGTCATGGCTGACGAGGTGGTGGAGATTCCTTCCTCAGAAGAGGCCGCGGACGCGTGGGGGAAGGGGGCGCTTGCCGAGGACGCGACTTCCTCCGGCGGTGAGCTAGGAAAGTCGTTGGCCGAGGGGCCTGTTGAGGCTGAGGGGTCGCTCGGTCAAGAGGCCGCCGGCTCCAGGGAGCTCGCGAAAGCGCCGCGGCTAGTCTAGACGGACCGTCAGGACCCCGAGGGGCGGCCAATCTATGTGCTGGACGACGCCGTGGAAGGGCACTTGTGGGAGCAGGCGGGAAAGTGCCAGGAGCTGGCCGAGAGGTCGCTTAGGACTCTCTCGTCGATCCTGCCCACAGAGCTCCCTAATGTGCTAAAGGTAAGCCGACCCCCCGCGGTTTTCTTGTCATAAGAGCTCTTTTTTGATGGCTGAATGATTGATTACTGCAGGAGCTGGCGCAGGTGTCCCGGGCAAAATCAGAGTTCATCCGGGCGGGGGCCGGCCTCACCAGTGAGCTCCATCGCCAGAAGGAGCTCGTGGCCCAGCTGAGCACCACCCTGTTGTCCAGAGACGAGGAGATCAAGAAGCTCCGTCTCCTTGTCTCAGACCTGAAGGCCGAGGTCTCGATGACGTGTGAAGAGGCCACTCTTTCGAAGGGGATTGTGGCAAAACATGCGGCGGACCTCGACTGACTCCGGGCCGAGAGGGAGGTGATGAGGGCCGAAGTTACCCCCTCGGCTTACTCCGTCCAGGCCTTATCTGAGAGTCTGGTGACCGTAGAGACTGGCCACCAGCTCCTCGGCGATGACAACGCCTTGATGAGGGTCGAACTCCTGCAAGCGGTGTCCGAGGCCGAGACCCTTCGTAACCAGCGGGAAGGTAAGCGTCATACCTGTTCGTCGTGCCTCTGTTGCCTTGTCTCGGAGTTTGACTCTCGGACTATCACAGGCCTGAGGGGGAAGGTGTCGGAGCTGGAGGCGAGCCTCGTCGCGTCGCAGGCGGCCTACAACTCGGCGCAGAGCGAGCTCGACACTTTATCGCAGAAGGTCGTGGCCGCCTCGTGTTTTGAGGTCGGCTGGTGATGCCGCTGGGAGCAGTCCGTAGGGCTGGCCGCGCTGCCCAGACGGATGGAGGCGCGCGCCCTGGACGCCCTTCGGATCGGTGTGTCGACACGCCGCTGGGCCGACCATGTTCAACTCGAGCATGATCTCCCTTGATCTCCGAGGGGCTCGTGGTGGCCGAAGAGGAAGTGGGCCGCGAGAGTGAGGTGTTTGCCGAGCTCGCCCAGAGGTCGAGGCGAAGCGAGGCCCGTCCGCTGACCGGTCGGAATCTTCACGCCCATTTGTCATCCCCGCTCCCGCAGCTTGAGGTCGACGCCACCGACGCCACGGACGCCGCCGCCGAGACGGTGGGTGGCCGGACGCCCCTCAATAGGTTCTGCGGCCGGGCCGAGTGCCCATGTAAAAAAACTATGTTAGTTTCTTTTGGAAGTACTCGTGCTAATGGCCCGTCGTGGCCTTGTGTTTTGTGTTTATTTTTCGCGCCCTTTTCGATCTCGATCCACACTTAGGCTAGAGACTTGCGAGACTATTTTGAATTTAGGGGCCGTTCCTTAGTCGAGGGTAGCGAGTAGAGGTACCGTGGCGCGTGGGCGTGGGTGGCCTCGCAGCTCTGCCGAACCTGACATCTAGAACAACCCTCTCGCAATGGCTAAAGTCCTCCCTTGGCCGAGGGTGGCGAGTAGAGGTACCGTAGCACATGGGCGTAGGTGGCCTCGTAGCTCGGCCGGCCCTAGCTTTGGGATGGCTTCCTCTGGTTGCTCTTCCCTAAGTGTTTGAGATCTTGGGTACGAAAATTCGTGAAAAACGGCCGGGGAAAACGAGGAGTGCTTTTCGGGGTGCTTTTTCGGGAGGGGGTTCCCCCCTTTCTAGCCCCCGAGGGAGGCTCGGTTTTGAGAAGTCAAAACTGAGTCTCACTCAACCCTTGCGGGAGTGTAAGCATAATTAAGATCCTTAGCCCCGAGGGCCTCGGATAAGTGTTTCTTATGTGGAAAAAATGAGCAAGTGCTTGCTGCTTTCATTTCTCCAAGAAAAACATAAGGTACAAATGTATGTACAAAACTTAGAAATTTTAGGAGTAGAAGCGACGTAGCTGTTGGATGTTCCAAGCATTGTTGAGGACTTGACCGTCTTCGTCGGCGAGCTTGTAGGTGCCTGGTTTGAGGACTTCGGCGATGATGTAGGGTCCCTCCCATGGCGTGAGCTTGTGGCGTGCTCGGTTGTCCTGGCAGAGACGTAGCACCAAGTCGCCCTCCTTGAGGTCTCGGATTCGGACCCGTCGGTCGTGGTAGCGCTGGAGAGATTGCTGATATCTGGCTGAGTGTAGAAGGGCGGTGTCTCTTGCTTCCTCGAGCATGTCCAGCGAATCCTCCCGAGCCGTCTGGTTGCGCCGCTCGTCGTAGGCCTTGAGCCTTGGAGAACCGAACTCCAAGTCGGTGGGGAGGACGGCTTCGGCGCCATACACCAGGAAGAAGGGCGTGAACCATGTGGCCCAGCTGGTCGTCGTCCTTAGGCTCCAAAGGACCAAGGGGAGCTCCTCGAGCCACCTTTTGCCGAACTTGTCGAGCTTGTTGAAGATCCGAGGTTTGAGCCCCTGCAAAATCATACCATTGGCTCGTTTTACCTGTCCCTTCGACTGGGGATGGGCGACGGCGGACCAGACCACGCGTATCTGGTTTCTGTCGCAGAAGTCCTGAAATTTCTTCCCCGTGAACTGGGTGCCGTGGTCGGTAATGATGGAGTTCGGGACCCCGAAACGATGGATGATGTCGGTGTAGAACCGCACTGCCTGCTCGGATCGTATGTTGGTGATGGGGCGCGCTTCGATCCATTTGGAAAATTTGTCTATGGCGACCAGCAAGTGGGTGAAGCCCCCGGGTGCCTTCTTGAGAGGTCCTACAAGGTCCAGCCCCCACACGGTGAAAGGCCATGTGATAGGGATGGTTTGGAGTGCCTGAGCCAGCAAGTGCGTCTGGCGAGCATAGTACTGGCAATCTTTGCAGGTGCGTACCACGTGGGTAGCGTCGGCGACTGCAGTTGGCTAGTAAAAACCCTGCCGGAAAGCACTGCCGACAAGAAAACGGGGAGCGGCATGGTGCCCACAGACGCCGGCGTGGATTTTGCGGACTAGCTTTAGGCCCTCCTCGGTAGAGATGCATCGTTGCAGGACTCCCGAGGGGCTTCGCTTGTAGAGCTCATCCTCCGCCACGACGAAGGACTTTTCTCTTCTCGTGATGCGTCTGCCCTGGTTGAAGTCTTCGGGGAGCACCCCTCGGATGATCCAATCGAGGTACGGCTTCCTCCAGTCTTGCTTGGGATCGGTTTCAGGACCCTCCTTGTCAAGCTCCATGACCTCGGCGTCGGGTGCCGAGGGGGCCTCGGCCTCGGACACTGCTGTAGCCCCCAAGGGGGGTCGGGCTCGTCGTCTGCCGCTGCGCTTTGGTCTTCGATGCTAACAGAGGGGGCCGCGAGATCCTTGGTGAAAACGTCCGAGGGGACGGGAGCCCTCCCGGCCGCAATCTTGGCGAGCTCGTCGGCGGCCTCGTTGTACCTTCGGGCGATATGGTTGAGCTTGAGGCCGTCGAACTTGTCTTCCAGACCGCGCACGGCCTTGCAATACGCATCCATCTTCGGGTCGTGGCAGCTCGAGTCCTTCATGACTTGGTCGATGACGAGTTGCGAGTCCCCTCGTACTCTGCCATGTTGTTTGAAGTAGGAAAATGAAGTCGGACTGCGTACCGCATGTGTATCCCAAGGGGTGAGACGAAGAGGAGGCCGGCGCCGGCGCCGGTCTTCATCAGAGACCCGTCGAAGTACATGGTCTAGCACTCCGCCTGGACCCGAGGCGGCGGAAGCTGAGTGTCGGTCCACTCCGCGAGGAAATCCGTCAAGACTTGAGACTTGATGGCCTTCCTTGGCGCGTAGGAGAGAGTTTCTCCCATGAGCTCGACGGACCACTTGGCAACCCGTCCTGAGACTTCCCGGTTCTGGAGGATCTCTCCCAATGGGAAGGAGGAGAATTCCGTCGCCGGGTAGGCATCAAAGTAGTGCCGGAGCTTGCGTCAAGTCAGGACCACGGCGTAGAGAAGCTTCTGGATCTGCGGGTAGCGGATCTTGGTCTTGGACAGCACCTCACTGATGAAGTAGACCGGCCTTTGGATTGGCAGGGCGTGGCCGTCTTCCTGTCTTTCAACAACAATAGCCGCGCTAACCACTTGGGTTGTCGCAGCGACGTACAAGAGGAGGGGCTCACCTTTGGCTGGAGGGACCAGTATCGGGGCGCTGGTAAGGGCGGCCTTGAGCTTGTCGAGAGCCTCCTAGGCCTCGGCGGTCCAGGAGAAGTGCTCCGATTTCCTTAGGAGGCGGTACAGGGGCAAGCCCTTCTCACCAAGTCGTGAGACAAAGCGGCTAAGAGCTGCGAGGCAGCCCATGTCCCGTTGTACCCCCTTCAGATCCTTGATCGGCCCCATACTAGTCACCGCGGTCACCTTCTCTGGGTTGGGCTCAATGCCGCGCTTGGAGATGATGAATCCTAAGAGCATGCCTTGGAGGACCCTGAAGACGCACTTCTCAGGATTGAGCTTGACGCTTTTGGCCTTAAGACACCGAAAGGCAATCTCGAGGTCGGCGATGAGGTCGTCAGCCTTCTTGGTTTTAACAACGATATCGTCAATGTAAGCCTCCACGGTCTCTCCGATGTGATCCCCAAAGACGTCGAGCATGCACCGTTGGTACGTGGCTCCGGCGTTTCTGAGTCCGAAGGGCATTGTTACGTAGCAGTACATACCAAAAGGCGTGATGAAGGAAGTTGCGAGCTGGTCGGACTCCTTCATCTTGATTTGGTGGTAACCGGAATAGGCATCAAGAAAGGATAAGAGTTCGCACCCCGAGGTGGAGTCAACTATCTGATCAATATGTGGTAGAGGAAAGGGAACCTTCGGACATGCTTTATTTAAGCTTGTGTAGTCAACACACATCCTCCACTTCCCACTTTTCTTTCTAACTAGTACAGGATTAGACAACCACTCGGGATGGAACACCTCCTTGATGAATCCGGCCGCCAAAAGCTTGTTCACCTCCTCACCGATGGCCCTGCGTTTCTCCTCGTTAAATCGGCGCAGACGCTGCTTCACCGGCTTGGATCCAGCCCTGATATCAAGGGAGTGGTCGACGACATCCCTCGGAATGCCCAGCATGTTCGAGGGACTCCACGCGAAGATGTTGATGTTCGCGCGGAGAAAGTCAACGAGCACAACTTCCTATTTGAGGTCGAGGGAGGCACAGATCTTCACCGTCTTGCCGGAGGGGAGCTCAGATCCAGCGGCACCTCCTTCACCCCATCAGACGGCTCGAAAGTGCCGGCGTGGCGCTTGGCGTCGAGGGCCTCGGACAACGCCATGGCTTCGACGTGCTCGATCGCTTCGACGTCACAGTTGAACGCGTGCTCGTAGGACGACCCAATGGTGATGACACCGTTTGGGCCCGGCATCTTGAGGAGGAGGTAGGTGTAGTTGGGGACGGCCATGAACTTCGCGTACGCGGGACGTCCGAGGATACCGTGTGTTGACGGTAGATAACGTCTACTTTTAACCGTCAACCTTCCTTAAAAATTGCAACAATATCGTAGAATAGGAGGTTATTACTAATCATTTCCATGAGTTTTGGTGAATTGTCTGTTTTCCGGAGAATTATCCAGAAAGTGCATAATTGAGGATTAAAGTGCATAAAAGCCATGAAACTTAACCGTGACGGAAAATATCGCTAGAGGGATCGGGGAAGGATCTAGAAGACACCAGAATGAAGTGGAGCCCGAGCCCTTTTGGGGTGGGGCCGGCCGGCCCCACTAGCCAGGCCACCCGGCCTCCCGGGGTGGCCCCCACTGTCGACCTCTGCGTACCTCTCCACCGCCTTTAAGGATGCATCTTGGCCCTACGTTAAGTCGATTTGATCCTACGGTTGATGTTCATTCCACTAGGCTATATAAACGGAGCTAGACCCCCCTGGAGGAGAGCCAGATCAATGAAGAGTCGAAGAGCCGTAAACCCTAATTCCTATCTAGTAGATCTAGGCTAGCAATCAAGAAAGGCTAGTTCAATCTAGAACTAGTTCTTGTTTAGAGATTAGAGATAGAGTTGGAGAGTAGAGTTCTAGAGGAGTTTCGGCCATGCATCGTGCTTTTTCGTTCTTTGTATTCTTCGAGATCAACCTCTCGCCCGGAGTTTGCATCTTGAGATCATTTGGTAGTCAACTTCTGGTTAAAGTAAGTGTTTTGTTCATATTATTCTTCTAGTTTGCAACTCTTATTGAGTACTTTGATCTAGATAGTTTCTTGATTGAAGTAGTATTCGTAGCGTAGGCGTGGTGTTTGGTCTATGTTTACTTGTGAATGTCCCCTGATTTTCCGGATAGTGGTAGCTCGCGAAGGTGACTTATAGCTTCGTTGAATCCTCTGTAGTCCACTTTCCGTCAATAGGTTTGGCAAGCAAAAGGTGCTTGGTAGGAGAGAACTCTGATTTCTACTTCTATCTTATTAAGTTATCGCTCGTGATCATATGATATAAAACAACCACTTTCAAAGACCAGAACTAGATAATCCATATTGTTCTCCTTGTTCTCGCTATTTTCTAGCTTGATTGTGCATTGGGTTAAGTTTATAGACTTAATCATCGTCACCTACTGTTCCTTTCGGTTCGATATTTAAAACCGGGTTTATCTTGGTGAAATGCTACAACGGTATTGTATCTGCGTGCGCTGCGGATAATCTTATTTCTTGTGTGCATTTAATTAATACCAACACCGTGATAGGTTCTCGGAAGTCGACCACGTCGAAGGTGATGACCTCCTTGAGGAAGTTCGACGGCGTCGTCCGAAGAAAACCGGGAGGTCAATCTGCTTCGAGGGACCAGCACGCTTGCTCGGCACTATGCCCGAAAAAAGGAGAGCTGTAGGGCCGGAGTTGCGGGCGCTCAATCCCCAACAGGCTGAGGGTCTCGGAGTAGAGGATGTTGAGGGCGCTGCCGCCGTGTTGACGGTGGCTAACGTCAACTTTATTAGAACTTTAGACATGAAAAGGATACAAGATTATACACTAGTCTAGGGTTTTAACCGACAATTTTCACGAGTTTTGCATATTTTGTATTTTCCGGGGACTTTTCGGAAAAGCTTAAAGAGGGATTCAAGTGCATATTTACC